>CP139506.1:214424277-215024277 GCA_021014915.2 Artemisia tridentata subsp. tridentata
CCAAGACCAATGACTTTGCCTCATGTGATTCAAGTGACAAGTCTACCACACCAAAGTCTGATGAATTTTCCTCAAGAGTAGCTGATGATGAATCCAATTCAAAGACAGCTTCTTTTGAAGACATTTCTTTTCATTCTGTTAAAAACATTTCTATTTCTAGTTTTGGTAGTGATAAGTTTGTGTGTAATAAGAGAAGTCATGTTAAGAACAAATCTTTTAGAAAGAAATCATGTTTTGTTTGTGGTAGCTATTCTCATCTTATTAAAGATTGTGATTTTTATGAGAGTAGAATAGGTGTGTGTGCTGGACAACAGCAATCTAGACCTTTGTGGAATAATGTTGATAATATACCCCCGTTTGTTCCTCAAGCAGCACAAATGAGCTCTGGCAGAGCTCCTTTTCCTGCTGGTAAACCAGTTTCTGCTGGTAGAGCAGTTCCAGCTGGTAAGCCAGTTCCTGCTGGCAAGCCATTTCCAGCAAGAAAACCCGTTCCAGCTGGTAAACCTATTCCTGCTGGTTGGAAAAGTAATGCTGCTAGACCATTCTTCAGACCTACAGGCTCTTACTTTCAGAATGATTATAGGCCTGTTTATTATGACCCAATGCAAAAAGGGGGGGGGGGGTGATGATGTACCCTCCGAACGGGTCGAAGGACTCCCCTTCGAGCCTGTAGAAAGCCCTCCCTTCGGAGGCCCAGGTTAATTTCCTAACACGTTTCATTGGCGTAAAACCATTCGTCTACGAAATGGTTACCACGTGGGAACCCGCCAATCGAAGCCTTAAGCCCTTCGGGGTATCTCCTACAAAGGAATTAGCACGAAGGACAATCCTGACCTGGTCAAACCCATGTCTCCTCTTCCCTTGGCTTTCCCGCCAAAACAGAGATCGTGGGCTACAAAGCCCTAGCGGTTACCACAAATCATGGGACGCCCCCATGATCTCCGAAACATGTGCAAACCGCCCACTAAGGCCTATTTCTCTCCTATAAATAGCTTAGTCAGGCATGAACAATGTAAGTTAACTTCATTCTCGTCATTCACAACCTACATTACACTTACACATACTTACTCGCACGCTGGAGGTGGTTCGCAGGGTCCAACCCCTGCGCAATCACTTAACGTAGTGTCTTCGTATTTCTTATTTCAGGTTAAGAACAAGCTTGGTGCAATCTCAACACCCCATTATTCCTTTGATCACCATCGAAGGCCTGGTAGTGCAATTTATTGTACAATCAGTGGCGCCATCCGTGGGACCGCTACAATTGGTCTCGTTATTTCCAAGCTTATAACCAACCAACTACTTTCACTATTATTCCGGCATGGATCAAGGGAGAGAAGATACTCCCCCACCGGGTTTCTCGACCTTGGCACCAATACCAATCAATTACTCTAACAACCTTCCCCCAATAACCGCCTCCACGTTCACAACACGTTCTCACCTAGAAACAACACCCAACCCTCATGCTTCGACATCAGCCAATCCGGAGCCCATTATTAGCCCAGCCTTTGTCGAAGCCAACCACGAAGTGTTGGAATCCCTCCTAAGGGCTCGCAAGAGGCAAGTCAGGAATGCTGAGATGCGAAGGGAGTTGGAATACTCAAGTGATGAGTATGATGAAGAAATGGAGATGGAACCTAGGCCTCCGACCCAAGGAGCAACTCTATCGGCCTTAAGGATTGGGTCTCCAGTTGGTCGAAGGCAAGGCAGAAGGTCCGTTGGTTTCGAAGGAGTCCCCGAGAGGGCTCCGACAAGGAGAGAAGAGGCGGTTATCGAAGGCTCCAACGGTAGGAGCCAACGAAGGGAAGAAGTAGGGGTGACTTTGCCTCCATTGCTAGCAGCTCATCTTGGAAGGACTGAAGCTGGGATTCCGTTGCAGCCTTCTCACGCATCAGGCGTAGAAGGCAATCCGCCTATAATTAATATGGGAAGAAATCTTCCTCCCAATGGTATGTACCCCTTGTTTCAAACTCAATCTTATCCTCAAAATTTATATCCTCCAGTAAATAGACAGCCTAATAACCCAAGCCTCCCTCAAACTTATGGGAGCATACCCTTCGGGCATCCCATGGTGTACCCTCTGTATGCCATGGGAAACGGTTACCCGTTTGCTATGAATGCACCTTATCAGTCCTACCCAAGTCAAACTCCTATAGGAATGCCCCAAAGCAACAATCCCTATAATACTGTTCCCATGTATGCACCACCTTACAATTGTCTATACTCAGACCCTATGGGTTCAGCTACACCTTTCGTTAGGTGGATAGAAGATTACCCATTGCCTAATGGGTTGAAAATGCCTTCGCACGTTGGGACTTATGATGGGAAGGGGGATCCGGACAATTTCTTACACCTGTTCGAAGGGGCTATCAAAATGCAAAAATGGGTTATGCCGGTGGCCTGTCATATGTTTACATACACCCTACGGGATTCTGCTCGTATTTGGTGGAATGGGCAAAAGCCCGGTAGCATCGTCAATCTTGATGATCTTAAGGCTAAGTTCCGGTCACACTTCAGTCAGCAAAAGAAGTTCACAAGGACTCATTTAACGGTGCACAACATCAAACAAAAGGAAAACGAAAGCACAAGGGCCTTCGTTACTAGGTACACCGATGATACTTTGCAGATTTTGGGTCTTCATGAAGATCAGCGTATTTCGGGTTTCGTACATGGTCTTCGAAATCGGAGTTTGGTGGAATTCTTGTCCACTGACCTTCCGACAACTTACAAAGGGTTAATGGAAAAGACGTATACTTGGATCGAAGCGAAAGAGGTATCCACTAATGGGGCTCCAATAGACAGAGACAGCAACAACAAGTTTTCGAAGCATTCTTCGTGGGAAGGGTCAAAGAACAAGAACAAGAACAGAGACAGGTTTTCTCCGTACAACAAAGGCCCCAACCACGGTTTGTTAAGCAGTCTAACCAAGTCTCCAAAGGAAATACTTGCTACGGAGAGGGCTGCTAAGGCCTTCGAAGCACCCCCTCGTATGACAAGTAAGGGCAAAAACAGGGATACCAGCAAGTATTGTTGATGCGTGCGTGCGAGTGCTCTAATTTATACCCACGGTATGTCGTTGTGGTTTTAGCAGTATTCAAGTTTTAAATTTATATTTAGCCGACTTATCAATAACACACACACTTTAACGAGCAGTGTACCCGGTCAGTATGTATATAATGGTAAGTAGAGTGTCGATCACTAAGAGTGGAACGTATTATCTAGTTATTCTAATCAGTATTTTAATATCTTAAGTTAGCTATACAACCTAATTTAACGCAAGGGGGTTCAGCCTGAGAGACTGGCACGGTTTGGTTGCAATTAAATAATAAACTAAACTAATAGGCACGAATAAGCGAATAGCACACACGTACACAGATAAATACTCGAGACAATAAGAAGGCCTGTCCTGATAGATAAGTAGCTTGTCACTTGTTTTATTGCTAGTTTTATATGAAGTGTGTAGTTCGATGCAACGCACCGAGATTAAGTCCTTTCTCGTTGGTTCTAATCTTATCGGCGAGTAAACCCTTAATGATTACTTATGACTATCCTATTTATCTTTCTTCCTACTTTTCTACAGACGATAGAATGCATAGGCGATCTAATAAATAGGCGAGGGCAGAGGCATGGCGACCCGATCAACGCTCAGCTAGACACAGAGGTTATCAATGCACTAATAAAAGTCACCAAAGACATCAACATATAAACTTTAATTGATGGGAAAGCAAAGGAGTGCAACCTTTCCGTTGTCACATTACACAAGCCACCAATCCTGATGAATTAAAGTTTACTAACACAATAAAACAAAACTACTTAATGAATTAAATACATGCAGGACCTTCTTACAGCTCTTGTATCTTCGTTCAAGGTGTGTCTTGTGCTGCTACTTCGACTGAATTCGTCCTAGGGTTTCTGTACTTCGGTCTTCTAAAACTGTCGAACTCTTTCTCTCGTCTGACTTTGGGGTATTTATAGTTTCTGTCTGAGGGTAAGATGCGGCGCATCTAATAAGTAGATGCGGCGCATTGACTTAACTTCGCGTGGGGTCCAAGATTAATATATTCAGGAATATTCGTACACCGCCAGAATATGCAGCGCATGTCCTCTTATATCTTGGATCGTATGTTGTGAAATCTGGATAGTGATGCGCCGTATGTAATAAGCAAGATGCGGCGTATCTGGAGCAGAATGTCTTGATCTTGTACATTTCAGTAGACTCTTATCTTCTTGCTTGTTTTGCTCCATAATTAGTCCAAAATCGCTCAGTTTCACCAAATGCTTGTTTTTACCTGAGAATTACAAAAGTAAACATTAACGTATCAATTCTCACAGATAATATAATAAAACAAGTCAAATAAATTGGATAAATGATAGTAATAAAATGTACTTATTTGAGTTCATCAAATATCCCCCCACTTGAACTTTACTTGTCCCCAAGTAAACCTTAGAATTAATCTTATGAAAATGCATCCTAAAAGATATTAGGATTTATTTTTATAGTTAAGCATGTATTCGTTTTTGTCATAATCACACAACCAAACACTCAACGAATTAGAAGTAAAATAAAATAATTTGATAAAAGCAAATCTAATCGTTTAACTGTCCAGTAGTGACGAATATTCTATCATAAGCTTGGCAAGTATACACATCTCCCCCACTAAAGCCAAGGAATAACAAGTCTAAAGCGGTAAAAAGGGTTTGTAGGCTTAAGGGTTAATCATTCTTCTTAATCTCTTATCGATCTCAAATTCCAGAAAAGGCGACAAAATCACAAATACATGATCGAATCCACGAACACGATACTTGCAATTGCTCAAATCCTTAACTCGAATAGGCTAAAGATAGGACCAAGTAATCTTCACCAATAATATTATATCAAAAAGGGCGACAAAATCATAAATACATAGCCGAATCCACGACTACGATACTTAAGATTGCTCAAATCCCTAATCTCAATAAATCAAAGGTTTGGATAAAGAATAATATAGGGTATGGATAATATTTGGGATATAAATTGGTGTAAAAATGAAAAATAAACAAAACAGATAAATTAAAATCCTAAGTGTGGTTAATCACTTCCCAACCATCCCATGAATAAGACTCATATCATAGAATAACTCACGCTTTAACACTTGAAACACACGCTTTAGGTAGACACGAATTATACTCAACAAGATCTCAATCAAAGAATATCCTTTAGTTGGCGTTCCCATAACGTTCAACTCCCATTCAATCCATAGATATAATATATAACAACTAGTGGTGATATCGACCACTTAATACAAAACTTTACATAAGTTGGTAAAAACTTACTTCCAACTTTTCCTTTTTCCTTTTCTTTTCTTTTTTCGATTTTTTTCATTTTTTATTTTTTTTTTTTTTATATTTAACATAAACATAGATGTGTAAAATTTCACCACATCACTATAATGATAACTCTGGATAATTTTTCCATACTTTTCATAACTTCAGAAATAACAGGAATAGTGAAAGTAGTAAACACACGAAAAATAAACTCAAAGATATACAATATTTACTTTCACTCCAATTGCATTGTGCAATTTCCCGACCTAACCAAAGATAATGAATTACGCACGCGAACACAGGTAATGTAAGGAAACACACTTTGCCTAAAGCAATTAACCAACCACGGATTTTAATCTACAGGGTAGGCTAAGGTGTAAGGGTGTAATGAAACATTTTAACAAAGGTGTAAGAAACGAAAGGAATGGCTCTGAGTGTTTTTCTAGGGGTATCTTACTCTAAAAGTGAGAGTACAAAAGGGTTTATACGGGGGTTAACTAACCAGTGTAGTTAGCTAATAACACATAACATATAATAGGCTATTTGGGTGTAATCCTAGAAATTTTACCAATTTAGACAAGTCATTCCAATTATATAATATAATACTTATTATGGTGGTCTCGAATAGTATACAAGCCAAGTTCTAAAGTTTACAAGTCACCGGCACACTCATAGATTTGTGAGTTTTGATAAATCACAATTTTTGAAAATAACGTCATGTGTGCAGCTATGCAACTTAGACTTTAAACAAAAACATGCTAAAAAAATTTAAATTTTGATATATTAAGCACATTTTAAGCATATTTTGAAAAAGTTTAGGACAAGTAAGTGTTCTAATTCTCCAATCCCCCCACTTAAGTTAAACAACGTCCTCGTTGTTTGTAACAAAGGTTAAAAACTGGAAAATAAAAGAATTAGAACAGAAAAACTCCCCTGAGATTTGCTAGGTATGATCCTCCATTTGTATAAGAGCAAAAATCAACTTCTTGTGGATGAGAACGTTTAAGCTTCATAATTGATGTATCCACAGGAAATGCAGGAATCTAAAATTCCACCAAGGCTTTAAACACACCTAAGTTAAGAAGGTTCAAACTTGCATAATACATTAGTAGTTAGTAAAAATAAAACAAAAAAATTAAAATGAAAATCATCAGGTCAGTCGATGCGCCGTATCTTATGGAAGAAGATACGCCGTATCGAGCCTGGAATAAATACGAATCAGAACAGAAGATGCGTCGCATCCTTAACCAGGGATGCGCCGCATTAAATAAACTGACAGAAAGTTTTAAAGTCAAAAATAAAAATGCAGAAAAAATAAAATAAAATAAGATATGACCAGTGCAGGTGATGCGTCGCATCTTATTGATAGAGATGCGCCGTATCCTCTGCGGGCCTGACTGACTCGACACAGAACATAATAGTAAAAATTTTCTCCGGGTTGTCTCCCGGTCAGCACTTGTCTTTATTCCATAAGAGTAGCAATTCATCTTCAGTGTAGCTCATTAGTAAATTATAAGAGAATATCCCATCTTCAATATTGCTTAAGCGTTTAAATTCCTTATAAGTAGCTTCAAGAGGGGTTTCCCAAGAAAATAAATTGGCATCAATCATGAGCACATTGAAGTTGACATCATCAAAAACTTTCACTTTGAATGAATCCGAAAGCAAGAGTTCCTTAGCAAGATATCCGTTCACTGACATGTCTTCCATAGCAAAACCTGTCATCATAGGTAAAATCTTCAGTAGGATTTGTTCGCTAGAAGAGAAATTAATGAATATAGAAACGGATATAAGAATAAAAATAACC
Organism: Artemisia tridentata subsp. tridentata; assembly: GCA_021014915.2. Taxonomy (NCBI): domain Eukaryota; kingdom Viridiplantae; phylum Streptophyta; class Magnoliopsida; order Asterales; family Asteraceae; genus Artemisia; species Artemisia tridentata. The sequence goes on from CP139506.1 coordinate 214,431,386, forward strand.
GATATCTGCAGATGATGCGCCGTATCCAAAAAGTTGGATACGCCGTATCTTATAATCGTTAAAATTTAATCAGACTTTATTCGGAAAATAGATACGCCGCTTAGAAATTTAGAATGCGCCGTATCAGTTTTAATTATCAAAAATCGATATACTTATTAAAATTAAATGCGTCGTATTAACAAAAGTTAATGCGCCGTATTTTCGTTACGTTTCAAAATATAAGATTTTTGATTCAGAAGATACGCCGTGTCGACAGAAATCGATGCGTCGTATCTGTTTAATAATTCGAAAACTGTTTTTAATTAAAATAATAGATACGCCGTATCTGCTAAAGCAGATGCGTCGTATGGCGTTAACGTTTAGAAATTTTTTTTTATCAAAAACAGATACGCCGTATCTTGGGGAAAAGATGCGTCGTATTGAATTAATTAAACGCGTTGTATTTTATAAAAAAATAAATAAACGCAATACGCCGTATCTGAGAAATCAGATGCGCCGTATCGTTTATATTAGCTCAGTACAACGATAGCAGTATACAGAAAATACGAAAAATAAAAACAAACCAAAGCAAACACAAATAAAAACACACAAAAAACAGAAAATATGCAAAATAATACAATGAATGCAAATTAACTAATATACAACAGAGTTAGCGGTTAGATTAAAAATTAAAAAGAAAAACCTAATTAAAATACTAATCAAATTAACAGATAATAACAATTCACTCCCCGGCAGCGGCGCCAAAAACTTGATGCGTGCGTGTGAGTGCTCTAATTTATACCCACGGTATGTCGTTGTGGTTTTAGCAGTATTCAAGTTTTAAATTTATATTTAGCCGACTTATCAATAACACACACACTTTAACGAGCAGTGTACCCGGTCAGTATGTATATAATGGTAAGTAGAGTGTCGATCACTAAGAGTGGAACGTATTATCTAGTTATTCTAATCAGTATTTTAATATCTTAAGTTAGCTATACAACCTAATCTAACGCAAGGGGGTTCAGCCTGAGAGACTGGCACGGTTTGGTTGCAATTAAATAATAAACTAAACTAATAGGCACGAATCAGCGAATAGCACACACGTACACAGATAAATACTCGAGACAATAAGAAGGCCTATCCTGATAGATAAGTAGCTTGTCACTTGTTTTATTGCTAGTTTTATATGAAGTGTGTAGTTCGATGCAACGCACCGAGATTAAGTCCTTTCTCGTTGGTTCTAATCTTATCGGCGAGTAAACCCTTAATGATTACTTATGACTATCCTATTTATCTTTCTTCCTACTTTTCTACAGACGATAGAATGCATAGGCGATCTAATAAATAGGCGAGGGCAGAGGCATGGCGACCCGATCAACGCTCAGCTAGACACAGAGGTTATCAATGCACTAATAAAAGTCACCAAAGACATCAACATATAAACTTTAATTGATGGGAAAGCAAGGGAGTGCAACCTTTCCGTTGTCACATTACACAAGCCACCAATCCTGATGAATTAAAGTTTACTAACACAATAAAACAAAACTACTTAATGAATTAAATACATGCAGGACCTTCTTACAGCTCTTGTATCTTCGTTCAAGGTGTGTCTTGTGCTGCTACTTCGACTGAATTCGTCCTAGGGTTTCTGTACTTCGGTCTTCTAAAACTGTCGAACTCTTTCTCTCGTCTGACTTTGGGGTATTTATAGTTTCTGTCTGAGGGTAAGATGCGGCGCATCTAATAAGTAGATGCGGCGCATTGACTTAACTTCGCGTGGGGTCCAAGATTAATATATTCAGGAATATTCGTACACCGCCAGAAGATGCGGCGCATGTCCTCTTATATCTTGGATCGTATGTTGTGAAATCTGGATAGTGATGCGCCGTATGTAATAAGCAAGATGCGGCGTATCTGGAGCAGAATGTCTTGATCTTGTACATTTCAGTAGACTCTTATCTTCTTGCTTGTTTTGCTCCATAATTAGTCCAAAATCGCTCAGTTTCACCAAATGCTTGTTTTTACCTAAGAATTACAAAAGTAAACATTAATGTATCAATTCTCACAGATAATATAATAAAACAAGTCAAATAAATAGGATAAATGATAGTAATAAAATGTACTTATTTGAGTTCATCAATTGTCACTTTCACGAAAATTACGCTCATGATACGAACAGTTGTAGAGAGTTAAAGAAATAGATAGAAGAAGCTGTGAAGTCCGGGCAATTGGCACACTTGGTGAAGGGTATAAAGAAGGGAAAGGAAAAGATGACCGACACTCAATTGGCTAAAGATACTACTCCTCTCGAAGCCCCAATACTCATGGTTCGTTGGGGCGAAGCCAGCTTGAAAAGAAAGGTAACGGAGCAGGAGGGTAATGCAATAGGGGAAGTAACTTTTCCTCCTCTCACAGGCCAAGTCCCTTCAAATGATCCAGTAGTCATCAAAGTCCTCATTTCCAACCGAGAAGTGAATAGAGCCTATATGGATTGTGGAAGCTCATGCGAAATCATTTATGAGCATTGTTTTCTCAAGCTCAAGCCTTCGATCAGGTCGCAGCGGGTTGATTCGAAGATACCTTTGGTGGGATTTTCTGGTGAGCATTCGTGGCCTCTGGGAGAAGTTTCGTTGGAAATAACAATTGGAGAAGGCAAGCTCGCAAGGACAGAAACCCTCATGTTCGCTATTGTAAGGTCCAACTCTCCTTACAACTTGCTGATAGGAAGGACCGCCATGCAAAAGATGGGTATCGTAGTTTCCACTATACATGCAGCGGTAAAGTTCCATACACCTTATGGGATAGGAACCGTGTTCTCCAGTTACAGTCAAGGGCAAGTGGGAGATAGTGGCAAAAAGATTAGAGAAAGTCCGGAGGAGCCTCCGAAGGCTATCCTTAGTTGTACGGATGCCGAAGAACGTATTGTGATAAATGAGCTCTATCCAGAGCAAACGGTGGTAATCGGAAAGCAACTCCCTGCTAACTTTAAAGCAGACCTGGAGAAGCTACTCAAAGCCAACAAAGATGTGTTCGCATGGACATATTCAGACATGACAGGAGTTGCCAGGACTCTTATGATCGATGGCAAGCCCTTCGGCACAGAACATAAGCTTAACGAGTTCAAACACATTGAACCAATTAAGCAGAAGCGACGAAGCCTGGCACCAGAAAGAAATACAGCTGCTTGCAAAGAGGTGGATGAGCTTGTGCGAGCAGGAATTCTCAGGGAAGTGAAATACCAAACTTGGGTTGCCAACCCAGTCATGGTAAAGAAAAGTGACGGAGGGTGGCGTATGTGCGTTGACTTCACCGACATTAATAAAGCTTGCCCGAAGGACTGCTACCCTCTACCAGAAATCGATTGGAAGGTCGAATCTCTCTCAGGGTTCCGTCTGAAATGTTTTTTGGACGCCTACAAAGGGTATCACCAAATACAAATGGCGGAGGAAGATGAAAAAAAGACAGCCTTTTACATAGGAAAGGGTGTCTATTGCTACAAGAAAATGCCCTTCGGTCTGAAGAACGCAGGGGCAACTTACCAACGGTTAGTAGATAAAGCCTTCCACAAGCAAATCGGGAGGAACTTGGAGGCCTACGTTGATGACATGGTAATAAAAAGAAGAACCGAAGAGGACCTCCTCTCCGACATCCAAGAAACCTTCGATCAATTACAGGCGATCAATATGAAGCTTAACCCTAAGAAGTGTTCCTTCGGCATGGAGGAAGGACAATTCTTGGGGCACCTGATCACTAAACAAGGGATTAAAGCCAACCCTTCGAAGGTAAAAGCCATCACTGACCTTCAAGCTCCGAAGTCACTAAAAGAAGTTCAAAGCCTTAATGGGAAGCTAGCGGCACTTAGCAGGTTCCTGTCGAAAGGGGCAGATCGGTCTCTACCATTCTTCAAAACACTCAAGGGGTGTACAATAAAAAGACTTTCCAATGGAGTTGTGAGGCGGAAGCAGCCTTCGAAAATCTAAAGGAATTTATGGAAATCTTACCAACACTTAGGCCCCAATCAAAGGCGAAGTGTTGTTCATGTACATTGCGGCATCATTCGAAAGCATCAGTGCGGTGCTCCTAGTCGAAAGGGAGAAGAAACAAGTCCCTATATACTTCATTAGCAAGGTCCTGCAAGGAGCTGAATTAAACTATCCGGAGTTGGAAAAGCTAATCCTAGCCTTGGTGTATGCTGCAAGACGCCTTCGAAGATACTTTCAAGCTCATCCCATCACGGTATTGACTGACAAGCCTATTAGGCAGATACTGTCGAAGCCTGAGAAATCAGGAAGGGTAGCTAAATGGGCTATCGAATTGGGAGAACATGAGATAGAGTACAAGGGTCGAAACTCCGTCAAAGGTCAGATACTTGCAGACTTTCTCGTTGAAACACCCTCCGGACCTAGCCAAGATAAAGAAATTCCTAAGAAGAAGCCCCAAAAGACGAAGGAGGGGTGGAAATTGTACACAGACGGAGCATCAAGTTCTGATAGTTCAGGAGCAGGTTTAATGCTAATTAGTCCGGAAGGAAAGGAATACACTTACGCATTGCGTTTTGAGTTCGAAGCTACCAACAATGAAGCCGAGTATGAAGCTTTGTTAGCCGGCCTTCGACTTGCAAAAGACATGGAGGTTCGTAAGCTCTCTATTTTTGTAGACTCGCAGTTAGTCGCCAAACAAATTAAAGGCTCCTACGAAGCAAGGCAGCCCACCATCAAGCAATATTTGGAAAAAGCTAAAGAACTCCTTCAAGGCTTCGAAACATATGATATAGCACATGTTCGCAGAAATCAAAACAAGAAAGCAGATGCCTTAAGCAAGTTGGCTTCAATGGCATTTGCTCATTTAACGAAGGAAGTTTTGGTAGAAGTATTGACTGATAGGTCAATTAAACGAGGCGAAGTTTCTGACATCATACTCGAGGAAGGCACCAATTGGATGACTCCGATTAGGGAGTATTTGATCAGTGGTATTCTGCCGGAAGATCCTAAGCTTGCTCGAAAGGTGAAGATCAAAGCTCCCCAATATAGGCTCATTGGGGATAACCTTTATAGGAGATCCTTCCTATCTCCATGGCTTCGTTGTGTGGGACCAAAACAGACTTCGAACATCATTTATGAGGTTCACGAAGGATCTTGCGGGTTGCATGCAGGCCCTCACTCTGTTGTTTTAAAAGTAATGAAGCTAGGGTATTATTGGCCATCTATGCACAGAGACGCAATAGAGATAATACAAAAATGCGAAGCTTGTCAGATCCACTCCAAAGTTCCAAGAATGCCTAAGCAAGACATGACATCTGTCACCTCAGTATGGCCCTTCTGTCAATGGGGAATCGATATAGTCGGACCCCTACCAGTAGCTCCGGGAGGGGTAAAGTTCTTGGTCGTAGCCATAGACTACTTCACCAAGTGGGTCGAGGCCAAACCTTTAGCGTCGGTAACATGAAGGCATATGGAGAAGTTTGTATGGGAACACATAATCTGCCAATTTGGTGTTCCACACATTATCATCTCCGACAACGGGAAGCAATTCGCCGAAGGAGTATTCCCAAATTTTTGTGAAGGCCTAAAAATCAAGCAATCGTTCACTTTCGTATACCATCCTCAGGGCAACGGACAAGTTGAAGTCACGAACAGGGACATCATCGATGGTATCGAAAAGAGACTCGGACGAAGTCATCATGGGTGGGTAGATGAGTTACCCCAAGTTCTGTGGGCACATAGGACACACCCCAAGTCAAGCCATGGGGAAACTCCTTTTAGCCTGGTCTATGGAACGGAAGCTGTCATACCCTCCGAAATCAGCATCGAAACAGAACGCATTGTGAACTTTGAAGAAAAAACAAATGACGAAAGGCTTCTTGAAAACCTTGACCTCTTGGAAGAAAGAAGAGAAATAGCTTCGATCAGGGAGGCTATTCACAAACAGAAGTTTGAAAAGTACTACAACAACCGAGTCCAACCCTCCACATTCAAGCCAGGTGAATATGTACTTTGTTTAAACAGCGCAAGCAAAGCCGAATACGAAGGAAAACTAGGTCCCACATGGGAAGGACCCTACGTGGTATCCAAGGCCTACGGAAATGGAGCATACAAGCTAGCAACGATGAAGGGATAGGTCATGGAGAGGACTTGGAATGGTACCAACCTTCGTAAGTTTTACATATAAGACTTACCACATTTAAGAACACTCAGTCTGTTTTTTCAATTTCATGTAACGCACTCTTCTCATTTGGGAAAAAAAGCATTAATGGTAGGCGTCTTAGTGTTCATTTTTTAGAATGATGTAATCCTCCCTACCCACTTAATGATATAAATTATTTCCCTCAAAATCTCTTGTTTCGTTATTTACAACAAAGATTTGCTCAGCCAAGTACTTTACAAGTTTCAATGTCGAAGGATGAAGCAAGACACATGTCTTGTATACAGATAACATCCAAAGCAATTCACATTAACTTTTCCTATATAGTCTTAGGGTATTCTAAGCCCTTCGTATCTTAAGGATAAAGACGGAGTGGGTCGCGACTCTCTGTCGCAGTCAAATTATACGATTACGGAAAATCTTGGTTCAAAGTACACACAATAAGGTTATAACCTTAGGTTGTATATGTACGTTTATAATAAGCTTACGAGAAGAAAAGCATGACATTCATAGCGGATTATTATCCCTACTTAACATTGATAAGACCAACAATGGTCAAAGCAAAAACAGTTTAAACAATTGTCTAACGCATGGGTCGAAGCCCATACAGCAACAAAGATAAATTATCTTAAACAAATGAACATTAAACACGTTGGGGCATTATGCATAGAGATCCTTTCAAGGCAGAACAGAAGCATATTTCTTTGTTGAAGACGGAGGGTGGACCTTCATTGGCTTCTTCGCCAAAAGTTCTTCTATGGGAGCCAACGGATCTTTGGTTACCTCGGCTAGGAAAGGGTACTCTGTTGACGTAAACGCATCGCCAGCCTCATTAAATTCTTGCTCAGAATCAGAGCGATAGTATGGTACCTCCGACAAAACCACAGGCTTCTTTGTCTGAGCAATTTCTTCCAAAGCAGTACAGGTACCATAAAAGATGGCTGCATTCACTAGTTTCCCAATAACTTCCCCCACCTCATCGCTACAATACAATTCCATTGACACATGAGGAACAACCTTCGAAACTACCTCAGCTCGGTCTTTCTTCAAGTTTTGACACTGGAATTTCAGACTATCGATTTTCTCGCAAAGCTTGACCTCCTGCTCAATCAGCCTAGACCTTTCGGCTTCCAGACTTGTACATTTGGATTCGAGCATTTCCATTTGGGCTCTATAAATGGACACCTTAGACTCCTCAACCTTCAACCTATCGCACCTTGCTTGGGATTCCTTCAATTGCCCCTCGAGTCTGTCAATCTTGGCTCGCATATCTTGTACAAAAGGATTCTTCTCAAAGTTCTCCAACACTTCTTTGCACTTAGCCTCCAATTTATCATATTCATGATCCCTAGCTTTTTCTTTGGCTAAGATAGCATCCATTTTCACTCTCACATTCAACACCGTTTGCACCAATTCCCTTGTCCTAGAATTAAGATGATTATCCAAAACAGCCTGCCTAGCATAACTTTTGGAATGAAAATTGCACCAATTCTCGTCAAAACGATTGTCTTTATCTAGCAACGCTGGATAATTGGGAGGTATGATCGTATCTTGCACATAGAAAAACAGACCTTTCCATTTTCTTATGTTGGCAAAAGGTTTAGTTATTAAGCAAGGCACATCGGGCTCACTTCTTTTGGCCAATGTTAACCAATCACCACCAGGACAAAGGTTTATAAAGCCTCTAAGCACATTCAGTGTTGGCTCATACCCATAAGCTTTACATACAACGATGTACGTAGTCAACTTGGCTAAGCCAAAAGGGTTCATCCTGGATATATGTACTTGATAATATTGTTGAAACTCCAGGATTAAGGGGTGGATCGGAATCCTAAAGTTAGATTCTGTAAATGCATGCACGTAAAGCCGCTGGAGCATCAAAAACATTTTGGTTTTGATTGGGAAGCATAACTTTAAACTCTTTAGGTATGGGATATATTTTAAGAAATTCTATTAGAGCCTGCTCTGATAGAGTACATTTTTGCTCCCTAATAGTTCTTTTCGCCGCCATACTCATCTTGAACTAGAGACTATGAGCGCAAAAGGACAAAGATCGGAGAGGGAAACTTACCTTTAAGCTCAACTGAAGCACAAAGTACAGGGTCGTGTACGTGTATTTTGGGCGCAAAAGAAAATATGATCTAGGGTTGGAAGTATGAAGGGTTTATGAATATCCTTTGTAGTTTCATCCTAGCCATCCACGTGCAGTTATAATCCGAGATATACATGGAGCCTAATTTTTTAATTTTTGAAAAGATGTTTACCGATATCTTCGCTGCTGTAGTATAGAGTGGTAGTTGAAGATTTATTAGCCGCATTTATTGCGCAAAGTTTGTTTAAGCACTTATCTTCATTACGTTCAAATTTGCGACGAACAGGATAAAGTATAGCAGGTTTTTTGAGTCGAATGCAATTTATCCTTGTACGTATATATCACTTTCGACTGGGGGGCTTGATGATGTACCCTATGAACGGGTCGAAGGACTCCCCTTCGAGCCTGTAGAAAGCCCTCCCTTCGGAGGCCCAGGTTAATCTCCTAACACGTTTCATTGGCGTAAAACCATTCGTCTACGAAATGGTTACCATGTGGGAACCCGCCAATCGAAGCCTTAAGCCCTTCGGGGTATCTCATACGAAGGAATTAGCAAGAAGGACAATCCTGACCTGGTCAAACCTACGTCTCCTCTTCCCTTGGCTTTCCCGCCAAAACAGAGATCGTGGGCTACAAAGCCCTAGCGGTTACCACAAATCATGGGACGCCCCCATGATCTCTGAAACATGTGCAAACCGCCCACTAAGGCCTATTTCTCCCCTATAAATAGCTTAGTCAGGCATGAACAATGTAAGTTAACTTCATTCTCGTCATTCACAACCTACATTACACTTACACATACTTACTCGCACGCCGGAGGTGGTTCGCAGGGTCCAACCCCTGCGCAATCACTTAACGTAGTGTCTTCGTATTTCTTATTTCAGGTTAAGAACAAGCTTGGCGCAATCTCAACACCCCATTATTCCTTTGATCACCATCGAAGGCCTGGTAGTGCAATTTATTGTACAATCAGGGGGAAAGATGGGAAACTGCTGTTAAGTCCTCAGCAGGTTGTTCTTGGAGACATAATGGCCAATATTTGAGAATGGGGTCCAAGAACAATGGTGGATCTCATCAATCTACATGGTTTAAATCTTTCTGATCCACAAGGCAGGCCCAAGTTAGTTATGACTTGGGTCTCCCATTGTAACTAATGTTGTTGTATTTTCTATTTGTTGTAGGAAAATCCTCATAGAAGTAAAGACTTAGGTATAGTTGATAGTGGGTGTTCTAGAAGTATGACAGGAAACAAAGAAAGATTACATGATTTTGTAACCATTAATGGAGGCACTGTGACTTTTGGAGGAGGGGATGGCAAGATAATAGGGAAAGGAACTATTAGGACTTCCAAGTTGGATTTTGAAAATGTCTATTATGTGAAAGAACTACAGAACTTTAATTTGTTCTCTGTCTCTCAAATTTGTGACAAGAAGAACAATGTTCTCTTCACTGAGACTGACTGTCTTGTGCTGTCCAAAGACTTCAAGTTGCCTGATGAGAGTCAGGTTGTACTTAAAGTTCCAAGAAGACACAACCTTTACATCTTCAACTTGAATGATGTCCAGCCTGAAGGTGATTTAGCTTGTTTGGTGGCAAAAGCATCTTTGGATGAATCTACCAAATGGCATAGGAGGATGGCACATGTGAACTTCAAAACCATCAACAAGCTGGCAAAGAATGGATTGGTAAAAGGGCTTCCTCCCAAGACCTTCACAAATGAACATAATTGTGTTACCTGCAACAAAGGAAAGCAACACAAAGCTTCTTACAAGGCCATCACTGCTATGAGCACTATCACTGAGCCTCTCCAGTTACTTCATATGGATCTCTTTGGTCCTACTTCCATCAGAAGTATTGACCATAAGTACTATTTCCTGGTGATTACAGATGACTTTAGCAGGTTTTGTTGGACTTTCTTCTTAGGTACTAAGGATGAAACCTTTCATGTGATTAGGGACTTTATTGCCTTAATTGAAAACCAGCTAAATAAAAAGGTTAAGACTATAAGGTGTGACAATGGGACAGAGTTTAAAAACTCTAACTTAATTGAACTCTGTGGGAAAAAGGGGATTAAAAGGGACTATAGTAATGCCAGAACCCCAAAACAAAATGGGGTTGCTGAAAGAAAGAATAGAACCCTTATAGAAGTAGCTAGATCAATGCTGGCTGACTCTAAGTTGCCTACCATGTTTTGGACTAAAGCAGTTAGCACTGCTTGTTATGTTTTGAACAGGGTATTGATTACTAGTCCTCACAACAAAACACCTTATGAACTTTTGTCTGGGAAGGTTCCTAACATTAGTTATCTTAAACCTTTTGGATGTCATGTGACTATTTTGAACACCAGTGATCACCTAGGTAAATTTGAAGGGAAAGCTGATGAGGGATTTATAGTTGGGTACTCTACACAAAGCAAGGCTTATAGAGTTTATAACTTATCTGCCAAAAAGATAGAAGAGACTCTAAACCTGAGATATCTTGAGGATAAACCTAACATTCAGGGTGCAGGTCATGAGTGGTATTTTGACCTAGACTATCTATCTGATACTTTAGGATATACTCATTTCAAAGCTAATAAATCTGCAGGTTCTCAGGAGTCTCCTTCTAACAATGCAAGTTCCCAAGATGATGATTCGGACTCTGAATGTGATGAACAAACCATTGTTGTTCCTTCTTTTCCTTCGAATCACTTTGCACCTCCTGAAGTTAAAGATACTTCTGGCATGGATGAAGGTGATTCAAGTTTTGCTGAAGATCTTGTAAGGCTTCAAAGACAGGAACATGATGCCAAGGAAGCAGCTGAAAAGTTTGGTTTTCAATTCACAAAAGAAACAGAGGAGCTTGATGTAACAATTATAGTCCAAGGAATTGCACAAGAAATATGCAAAACCCGAGTCGTAGTCCCGATGAAGATTGAATGGAATTTAGTGATTCGGGATTTGTGATTCGTGTAGTGAATGTGAATAAGAGTGATTGATTTTAGATTACACTACTAATATTAAAATAACAATCAAGATTAACAATTAAACTAAGCTAATAGAACAATTAAACTAAACATTTAAACGAAAATTGAATTTTAAAAACAAACGCGACGTAATTTAAAAACGTGACTAAAAAGTGATTTTCTAAAATCTAAATTCTAAAAATGTAAAACAATTTTTCTTAAATCCTAAATATAAAAGGAAAATTTTGTAAAAAAGAAAAATATTTTTTTGACTTTTTATGAATTTTTTATGAATTAAAAACTAATTTAAATGATTTAAATGATTTAAAAATATTAAAACAACTTGGAAAAATCTGAAATTTTCAAGATAAATCTAAAATCTAATCTATAATCTAGGAAAAATAGCAGCAACAATCAGATAAGCCACAAATAGCAGTTTGGACTTATCAAGAATAAGCCAATAAGCTCAAATTATGCAAATAAGCTCAAATCAGCACCAATTGCTCAGAAATGATAAAATCACAACCACTAAGCATTATCAAAAACAAATAAGCCAAGAAGGAGAAGAAAATAAGCAGATAAGCAGTTGGTTAAGAAAACAGCTATGACAGATTAGCAAACTCAAAAAGCAGTTTTTCAATAGCTTGTAGAAAACTCAAAACTTAACCAATTTTGAAAACAAAAGCAGTTTTGGAAAGCTGAACAAGCAGAGATTTTAAAAATCCAAAAAGCCCTATCACAAACACTTGATTGCTAGCTCAATTTAAGTCAAACACAGATGATCAAATAGAAGCATGTAGCAACATTAAACACAGCAGGTTTTGAACAGATTTTGAGAGCAAATTTAGGTGACCAGATGTTATTGTTACTATTTGAGATTAAAAACTTTAAAACTAAACTAGGAAAGCTACTCAGAAACAAATTATCAAGCCAAATCAAACACAAGTGATCAATCAAATCCAAGCAAGAACACAGCAGCTAAATTCAAAAAGCAACAGATGCACAGGACAAGTTTGACAAAATAGATACCACTATGAGTTTACTAAAGTGAATTTCAGCTGTCTTAATCTATTAAAACACTTGTATTTAAACTAAATAAGCACTTAACTAACAAGCATAGCCTGATTATCTAACAACTCAGTGCAACACAGATGACCAAAAGCAGCAGATTCCGCAGATAATGAAATCAACAAGTAAATTTGACTATTATGCAAGTACCTATTGAATGGATGCTTGATTTATTCTAATATTACCCTAAGTGAGCTAAGTAAACTATTGACACCACTTTCAATCAACTAGAACTCAGTCAAACTCACTAATCCAAACAATCCCTTATTTCTCAATACAACTAGCAAACTCAGATTCAAGTTAAACCACACCTCAACAATCTTAAAACATCATTCAATAACATCCACAGATCTCAGATAAACATCAAATAGCAACATATGACAGCAAAATCTTAGATCCATAGTTTATGATCAAATCAGAAGCAAAATAGTGAGACAGATCAAAATGATAATGCAACTAATGTTTAAACAACTAAACTAAGATTAGATCTAGCAAACAAACATAAAACAACTATGAATCAAACAGTAATAAACTAAAAACAAGCAGATCTACACTATAACTTTTGAGTGGAAAAAAAATGAGAAAAAACTCACAAGGTAAATTCCCCTCAGCATGAACAGAGGGGATTCACTATGCTTGCCTATCTTTTGATAGGCTAAAGGCTTCCCTTTCTCCTTTTAGACTATCAATTCCTTCTGAATAAGCTCAGCTTATTGGATAAGCTGATGTTTGACTTTTGTTGACTTTGTTGGACTTTGAGTTTTGAAACAGAATCGACACTAATAATTACTTACAGTAAGCTATGAAGCTTATATAAGCTGATGTTAATTGAAAAACAGCTTAATGAAGCTGTGTTTAAACTAATTTTTTATTTTTTAAAAGGTATTTTCAATATTTTTTTGGATTTTTAAGATGAAATGAACAAAGTAGAGATAAAAGGATGGAGATAAGCTAGAAATGATGTAAATAAGCTACTCAGATCATTAATAAGCTAAAATCAGATTTAGAACTATTAAGAGAACAAGAATAAAAGAGAACAAAACTAAATTTTCATTAAACAATTTCAAAAGTTACAAAAGAAATTTAAAAAACTACAACTCAGAGATAAATTTGACAGCATAACAATACTAAAGATTATATAAAAAATAAGGAAGATAACATCCCTATTTATAGCCACGGGAAGATCCTTCTAGGTCCTGCCATGCTGGCAATCCGCGTCAATATGTGCTTCTTTGAGCTCAATATCAGCCCTTGATCAATCTTCAATCATTCCCCAATCAATCACAGCCCTAGGATTAAAATCTCTGAGGTGTTCCAGCCAATAAGGTCGTGCCATGTATCCATTCGTGTGCTTTCTGCCCTTCCTGACACCTCTGACAAGTTCTAGAAGTCCCATGATTGGTCAATTATACCCTTAATCTCGGTGAAAAAGTGTACGGGGTAATTAGGGTTCTTGGTATCTGGGTAAATTGGGGAAAGGGGTAAAACGTTTTGGCGGGTTTGTTTGTTTATTTATTTTTATTGTTTTGGCTTGTTTGACCGGGTATTTTAGTTGGGTTCGGATCGGGGTGTGGGTTTAAAAGGTGGACTGGGCTGGGATGGTTGTGTATTGGATTAAAATGGGTTTGGTTATTTATTTTTGGGTTAAATTGGTTTAAGTGAATGGATTTAAGGTTTGGACTTTTAAAACAAAATCTGGTTTTGTAGCATAAGTATAGGATTAAGATAAGGACCGAATATGTAATTTCTGAAACTCAAGGGACTATTTCAGTCACTTTTCAAACTTGTGATCTAAGGGCTTGATTTGTCATTCTTTAATTCTTCAAGGGTTGACTTTGACTTTTTTTGAGCATAGATGTCTTTCCCGGCTTTGGCTCTTTAATCTTTTCCAAATCTCGTGCTCGTTTTCCCGGTTTTCTGTGCCTTTTGTCCAAATTAGCAATATCCATCCCTGCACAATCAAAAACACAAAAGCACAATATCTTTTGGCAATTTGGTTAGTTTTTGGTCTTTTTAGGTCCGGTTTTGGTCAAATAAAGGTATGTGAATAAGCACATACCAGAGCTCTTAAGACAAGCCGCAGTTGAAGCCCGCAGGAATATGGATTCTGCTGGTAGTTCTTCGATTCCTGCTGGTAGTGTTCCTGTTGCTGCTGTCAATTCTGCTGATAGCTCTAATGTTCCTGCTGGTGTCTCCACTCCTACTGCTCCTTTGTCCACTTCTTCTGATCATTCATTGGGCTTTCCTGATCCTCTCACAAGATATCCAAGTCCATCTGATCTTGGTAACTCACTCTCTTCCAGCTCTAAGTTAGAAGATATTCATCATCATCCAAGTACTGGCATTTTTACCTCCTCCTCATATGATGATGACATTAGTCCTGATCTCAATAATCTAGCATCCATAGTAGAAGTCAATCATGTTCCTACTAAGAGGATCAATACCATTCATCATCAATCCTTGATTCTTGGTGATCCTACCTCAGCTGTTCAGACAAGAAATAAGGTGAAACAAACAAAGTTTGGTGAAAGTGCCTTTGTCAGTTATGTTCATAATCAGCAAAGGAACAATCACACAGACTTTCTACATTGTCTATTTGCTTGTTTCCTTTCACAAGTTGAACCAAGCAATGTATCGCAAGCTCTTGAAGATCCAGCTTGGGTGGAGGCTATGCAAGAAGAAATGCAACAATTTTTTAATCAAAATGTATAGAAGCTTGTGCCTTTACCTGAAGGAAAGAATGTGATTGGGACAAATGGATTCTAAAGAACAAGAGAGATGCTAGAGGTATTGTGGTGAGGAATAAAGCTAGATTGGTAGCTCAGGGTCACAGGCAAGAGGAGGGTATTGATTATGATGAGGTATTTGCTCCAGTGGCAAGATTTGAGGCCATTAGGCTATTCTTAGCCTTTGCCTCATATATGGGATTTATGGTCTACCAAATGGATGTAAAAAGTGCTTTCCTCTATGGAGAGATTGAAGAAGAGGTTTATGTGACTCAACCCAAAGGATTTG
Organism: Artemisia tridentata subsp. tridentata; assembly: GCA_021014915.2. Lineage (NCBI taxonomy): Eukaryota > Viridiplantae > Streptophyta > Magnoliopsida > Asterales > Asteraceae > Artemisia > Artemisia tridentata. The sequence continues at coordinate 214,446,628 of CP139506.1, forward strand.
AGGACCCGCAGAATCCAAAATGGGTCTACAAGGTGGTGAAAGCACTCTATGGACTTCATCAAGCACCAAGGGCTTGGTATGCAAGATTGTCTACTTTTCTGTTGAAGCACGGATACAAAAGAGGTACCATTGACAAGACACTTTTTACTAAGAAGAACTCAAGAGATATTATCCTAGTCTAGGTCTATGTGGATGACATCATCTTTGGTTCTACAAAGGAGGCTTGGTGTAGGGAATTTGAAGAATTGATGAAGGGTGAATTTGAGATGAGTGCTATAGGTGAGCTTACCTTCTTCTTGGGATTACAGGTCAAACAAAAGCCTGATGGGATTTTTATCAGGCAAGAAAAGTATGTGCAAGACATACTTAAGAAGTTTGATTTGGAAAGTGTGAGGACTGCAACAACTCCTTATGAAGCTCCAAAGGCAAAATCCAACAATGAACCTGATGATGCTGTTAATGTTCACCTCTAAGATCAATGATAGGTTCACTTATGTATTTGACAGCTTCTAGACCTGATATAATGTTTGCAGTCAGTGCTTGTTCAAGACATCAAGTTACACCTCTGACTTCCAACCTGAATGCAGTCAAGAAAATCTTCAAGTATCTAAAAGGCCAACCTAAGCTGGGCCTTTGGTATCCTAGAGATTCCCCATTTGTGTTGGAAGCCTATAGTGACAGTGATTATGCTGGTGCTAACTTTGATAGGAAGTCTACTACTGGGGGTTGTCAGTTTCTGGGAAGGAGATTGATCTCTTGGCAATGTAAGAAGCAGACTATTGTGGCCACCTCATCTACTGAAGCAGAGTATGTTGCTGCTGCTAATTGTTGTGGTCAGGTACTTTGGATACAAAATCAGTTATTAGACTATGGGTTCAATTTTAAGAACACCAAAATCTTTATTGATAACCTAAGCACAATTTGCATTGTTAAAAACCCAGTTTTTCACCAAAGAACAAAGCACATTGAGATTAGGCACCATTTTATAAGAGATGCTAATGAAAAACATCTAATTCAAGTGCTTAAAATCCACACAGATGAAAATGTGGCTGATTTGTTAACAAAAGCTTTTGATGGACCTAGATTTAACTATTTGGTGGTTCATATTGGGATGATCAATCCCTGATTGCTGTGATTAAGGGGAGGCTTAATCTTGTATATTATGTATCATTGTGTATACTTTGTATCTTGTGTCTTCTAACCATTTTGCAGGAGTTAAATTCAAGCACAAATAAAACAAGAAACATCAAAGTTTATTCATTAAATAGTGGTGCACTCAAAGATGCACCATTACAAAAGTAGGGATTCAAAGACAACAACTCTCAAACCTAACTCCTACAACTCTACTCCAGCTTCCTTTTCCCTTTATCCTTGAAGTCCGGCATGGTCTTGTGGATTCCTCTGCCACTGATTGCATTCCACAACTTTGGACTAGGGAGCCCCAACACTTGTTTTCCTGGCTTTGGACGAGGCAAAGGGATCATACTCATTGATGATACAGCCTTTTCAATTTCCCTTGTGAGTATGACTAATAGTGGAGGTGGCTGTGTTTGCTCATCATCATCATCAGAGGAAGATGAATCATCAACATAAGGTGGAGGAGTTGGCAGTTCATCAGACGATACTTTTTCAGCCTTTGCCTTTGTTGTTGGGTTCCTGCTGGTCTGACCAGAGTAGTTTGGTGGAAAGTAACCTTTCCATCCTTCACTTGCTGCATCAGACGACGAATCAGACGAAATCTCTACAACGGTTGGTTTGGAGGAACTCATTTTGGTTGGATCGTTGTCTTTGGGTTTGAAGTATGTGATGTGTTGTTTGTTCGAGGCCTTTTATAGACCTAATGGAGGTTTAAGGCAATTGAATGTTGGGTTGGTATTTGGAATTAATTCGTTGCAGGAATGGGTTTAATTATTGTGATTTTTGAGGAGTTGACCAAATCCGATGCATAATAGTGAATCTTGGTCAAAAGCACTTTGTTCCTGCTGGTTGACCGTTGGTTCCTGCTGGTTGACTCGTGGTTGCTGCTGGTATTGATGTCATTTAAATTGGTCAAAGATTCTTTCGCGAGATTCTTGCCATTTAAATTGCTACGTTGGGTATCCGTATAAATGACCTAAATTACACATCCCACGCCCAAAAATAACCATTTCCTCATTATTATCAACTCGTTCCCTGATTACTCACTATGGCGGCACTTCAATTCAAAGGCGATCATAACAAAGTTGCATTCTTGGGGAAATCCAAAGGAAGTGAGTTGTTTCATCCTATGGTTGATTTCTTGCACCGTTCTAAATTGAGGTACGCTTTGACTCATTGCCCTCCCATTGTTTATGACTCTTTAGTCAAGCAATTCTGGGCCACGGCTTCTATAAGGTCTCTTGCGGGTTCACCCAAAGAGATTGTGGCCATTATAGAAGGAAGGGAATATGTTGTCACAGAGTCCTCTGTAAGGACTCAGCTTCAATTAGATGATGAGGGTGGGGTGTTTGGTTTTACTGAGAAAGACATTCTAGAGGGTATGGCTTCTATTGAATATCCTACTGATGGCACTTTTACATTTTGGAAAAATAAATTTTGCCCTTAATGGAGATTCCTTATTTACACCCTTCTTCAGTGCATCAGTCCCAAGTCTGGAGGTTGGGATCAATTTTCCAGCTCTCTTGCCTCTGGTCTCATCTGCCTCTCTGATGGAAGAGTTTATAACTTTTCCAGGTACATTTTTGAGGAGATGATTAAGAACATAGGAGATACCAAACATAAATTCCTAATGTACCCTAGGTTCTTACAAATGATATTAGGACTTGAGACCAATGACCATTCACCCATAATCATGGGGAGGCTTACTGGTAAACTTTTTGCTACCATGAAGACCAATTTTGCAGGGGAACATAAGCCTCTAAAGACTGCTATGTTGCCTGGTGGTGTTGATTCTGCTGGTGCAGCTGAAGCTGGTGGTGGTAATATGCCACCTACACCTGATGCTGCTGGTCCTAGTGCACCATTTCCTGCTGGTGTCAATACATCTGATGCTGCTAGTACAAGTACATCAGTTGCTGCTGATGCTAACCCATCACCATCACCTAGGCCTCATGCTCCTGATGAGCAATCTAATGCATCTGTAGAGCCAGCCAATACTGCTGGTGATCAGGTCTGAGCAAGTCCATTCTCCTGTTGACCCAACCAATACTACAGTTGAGCCCAATCTTGAGACACCCTCATTTACAAGGCTCTTCACTCCTAGTCCTACTAGGCAGCCTTTTGATTTTGATACCAACATTGGTGGAGACTTTTCTGTCTCTCCACCCAGATCCAATGAGGCTCCCAACACCACAGGTAATCCTGCTGGTGGAGCTGAGGATCCTGATGCTCACACTTCCATGTCAAGTTTACTTCACAGGTATATGCAAAGGGTAGATACATTGGAAACAGAGCTCAAAGACACAAAAGAGACTCTTGGTGGAGCTATACTTCAGCTAATTCGCAGAGTCAATCATTTGGAAGCTTAACTTAAGACAAAGAAAAGAAAGGTTGTGCTCTCTAATTCAGAGGATGATCAGGCTGATGTGGATTTGGATGCACTCCATGTATTGGCTACTGCCTCCATGGCTAGTGACAACACCCAGGAAGATACTATTTCTGAGCCTCTTTCAACTGATCAGTCCCAAGCTTTTAGGAGAAGAAGGAACATGCAGTCTTCAGGACTGTCAGCCTTTGAAATGTACCAATCACATGTTGCTACTGGTGGTTCTGGTCTTGCAGCTGCTAGTGGAGCTTTTTCTGTTGTTACCCCTGTTCCTGCTGCTACTGAAGTTGTCAAAGATGTTCCTGCTGGTAGCATGGATGCTGCTACTACAGCTACCCAAGAAGTTCCTGCTGCTCAAGCTGTTCCCTCTGCTAGTATATCTGTTACTCCTAGTTCTATCCCTTCTGGTGGTGTTGCTATTACTCCTGGTGTTCCTTCTGATCTATCTCATCTTGACAAAGGTAAGGCCCCAATGGTGGATGATCTTGAGGGTCTTGTATCTGAGCAAGAAAGGGTTGAGCAAGAAAGACTGTTCAAGAATCTTGAAGATGATAGGATGGGAGCAGAAATGGCAAAGAAGGTACAAGCGGAGTTTGCTGCAGACTTTGAAAGGCAAAATGCACCTTTTACAACCACTTTACCTCCTCAAAGACAACAAGAGTTGGATACTGCTTCTTTCAACTTTTCTGAAGCTGATTGGATGCAAATACAGTCTCAAGTAGCTGCTAATCCTAACCTTTCCAAGGAACTCTTAGGGGTTGATGTGAAAGATGATGATTTTGCTCCAAGAATGGTTGCCTTAATGCGGCAGAGAAAGCAAGATATTGTTGAAAGGTTAGCAAAGGAGAAAAGGGATCAGCCTCCTACACAGGCACAGCAGAGAGCATATATGTGACAAGTTGTGAAAAATCAGAGTACTGCTCTTAATTCTACTGGGTGGAGCATGGCACAAGTTAAGAGGTTTTCTGATGGAGAACTCACGTGGTACTATAAGAAGATCATGAATACGATTTCACCCAGATCTACACCTGCTATAGAATCACTGTCTTCTAAGTGACTTAAGTCTACTGAGTCTGCTGGTTCTCTCAATCCTGCAGATATTGCTACAAATGAGGATTCCACTCCACAGGACACCTTTGTTCCTGCTGATGCCACACCTTCTATTTCTGCTGAGGTCAACCCATCTGCTGGTGGTGATCAGGTTCCAACACTTATTTCCACTGATGTTCCACCTTCTCCATCACATGCTGTTGCTTCTGGTGCAACCCAAGAGATTCCTCTTCCTTCTTCTACTCCAAGCAAAAGGAAGAAGAGTTTGGGTAAGAAGCGTGCTTCTAAGCCTGTTACAGAATTGGATGATCAGGCATTAATTCGGTTTGATTCATAGAGTGAACCAGAAGAAGATTCTCCTCATCCTTAGGCTGCTATTGCTGGTTGGGAAGTTCTTTCTTTGCTTCAAGGAGACATCAATGCCTATTACAGAGTTGATGGTGTCACTAAGTATTTTACCTTTCTTCGGGAAATTTTGCATATGGTAGATAGGCAAGACTTAATTCAACTCTATGGTATGGTGGATAAGCATTATGCATCTCATAATGCTACTGGGATTGGTCTTATCCTCTGGGGTGATTTGAAGGTGTTAATGGACTCTCTTGAAGGTGGAGATGGTTATTCTGTATGGGCTGATCAACAGTCTTGGCAAGTGAGAAGTTGGAGGTTGTATACCCCTTCCTATGTTCATGTGTTGGAGACCATGACTGGAAAGGTGTTACACATGTTTATGGATGTACAATATCCTCTTTCAGTTAAGCTTATGGAAAGGATGCTCAAACATAAGTTGGTACTTGGGAAGACTATGGTGGGAAATGACTTGACCACTGCTGAACAATTGGTTAGGTTCCTCAAAAATCAACTTGCTGCTGCTTAGGTTCCTGCTGATTGATGGTATATCTTACATTATGTTGTATCATGTTATTTCTTTTCATTTCTTTCTTTCTTTCTTTAAATAGTGTTTAGTTATTTATTAATATATATATATATATATATATATATATATATATATATATATATATATATATATATATATATATATATATATATAATATATATATTTTATATATATTATATATATAAATTGTATGTAAGTAATGTTCGGTATAGTGTGGTTTCTTTACCACACAACAAATGGTACTCAACTCACCATGTCTAATAGACAAGAAAGAGTTGACTCACCATGAGGGTACGACTCTAGTGTGATCATCAAATCCGTTGACAGCTGTAATAGTTTGCTAAAAACTATAGGGTATTCAACTCACCCATGTTTCATTACTGAGAGTTGAAATGGTTCTCAATTCGCCATGGATCTTACCCTTTGGGGTTCCAAAGAATTGGCTAGCCCACATGAGTATGGTTTGTGGTAAAGGCAGTGGAAAACCATATTTGGTAATCAATTCACCAAGGTCATGTAATGCACCAAGAATTGGCTAGTCCAAAAGGGTACGACTTTTGGTAAAGACAAAACAAATCCGTTGATAGTTGATGGTTTACTAAAAATCATATGGTTATCAATGTACCATGGTCTTACACACCAAAACATTGGCTACTCCAGTAGTTAATGGCTATTGGTAAAGAGACATCAAATCCATTAATTTTCAATGATTCAACTCTCACAGGAGTTAACACACCTGGAAGTGATGAGAATAGTATGAAACTTAAAAGGACTTGATGTACAAGTAGTCATGGTTGTTGCAAAGATCAGATCAAATGGTGGAAAGCTTATCAAAGTCACAGTTGCTGAACACGTCCATGTTTTGAAGAGTTGGTGATTTCGATTCTTCCAAGAATTCAAGTTCAATCCTCATGCTTTGGACGTCAAAGATCTATCTAGAAACTTGAAGTTAACCGAGTCAAATTCAAGTTTAGGGGAGGATTGTTAGGAATTATTTTACTTAGTGCGGTTCCTACTGGCAGGTATGTAGTTCCTGCTAATATGGTTCCTTCTGTTAGTAGGATATAGTTCCTGCTGTTAGTAATTGTTTCTGCGGGTAATAGAAATAGTTAACCCGTATATTTAGAAGTTTGTTAGAGATTACGATATGCATGAGATATATTAGGAATAGATATTGCATATCTCTTTTACACGTTTTGGAGTGAATGCCGAATTAGGATTTCTTGGAGTATAAAAGAAACTCACGGCTATGAACATTGTACGCCTCGAAAACATATTTTAATAGTTAATATAGATCCATAGAGGATCAATTGTTTATTAGTTATTTCTTCTTTAACTCTTGTGTTTATATTCCGCATAAACATAAGTTTATAGTTAGAGATTCTCTTGTAGTTTGTTTGTGATTACATAAGCATTCTACCGATTCCCTAAGGCTCAAAGATCTATCTAGGGCTGATCCTACAGGGTTGATCATCATAGGTTGTTTGAAATCTTTAACATCTTTGGCTTGTCGTCTCTTTTAATCTTTGTACTTCGTTCTTGTTGTTGTTGTGATCCTATGTTGGTTTTGCCTTGCCTTCACCAACCTCTTTATCTTTGTTGTCTTTACGTCTTTTCCAACATACTCATACTTATTTTGACTTTGAATCTTCATACTTGTATGGTTCTCTTTTCTTTACATTTGATCTTTGTCTCTTTACTTTGCTGATTCTTTGACTTTGATGCAGAATCGTTCTTGTACTTTTGATTTGCTTTGATCTTTGATGAGAACTTTATCTTTCGTGATGTTGATAGTATGAGCATGTGGATCTTGAGTGTGAGTTTATGAATTATGATGGTAACGGTTTTCCTCCAAGGGCATCCATCGATAGCTGCATGGTAAAGGTTAGTAATGAACACCAATCGATCACGGTGGACTTTTCTTAGAGAATTGACCACTACGATTGTTTTACGGATGAATGTCTTGATTCCATTCACCTTGATCGGGCACATCAGCCGTCCAAATCCCGTTAGGGACAGTTATCAATACTATGGATAAAATCCAAGTAAAGACCCACGTCTTCAGGACTCGATTCGTGAAAGGAATCTCGTTAGCGGGATTTCCAGCACTTATAGGTTCGGATGTCGAGAGTAATCTCTAGTCCTTACACAGGCTGTTCTTGAATTGGATACCCTCAAGAAGGCTTACGCAGATATATCGAATTATACCATCAATTCATGTGAGCCACTGAAGTGTAATGAAGTATCACTTCATGACTGTAGACCGTTTGTTACAATCTCAAGAAAGTTTGATTTTCAATGTCGATCGTTATGACAAGAAAACGTCTCTAAAATCCCTCAAAGTGTTTTAAGTTTATTAAATAAGTTTTGATAACACTTTGAGAGTTTTTTTTCTTCATCTTTATGAAGATACTCCCCCTTCAGATGTGCTCATGAGTTTTAAAGAAAATATGCACATTGAAGAGAGGAGTTGATGATTTATATGAATTGATTGATTATCAGTGGACACGTCTTTTGCGAGACGCGCTTACGTTACTAATTAGAGAGATCCATTTTCAGCTTTTAGGTGACAACTAGCTCTGGTCACTAACTTGAAGTTATTACCCATCCGGGAACGTATCGAAAGAGAATCTCTCGATATGGTACTGTTAACTCGTCAATTCATAGGTGATATCTGAGTTGAACTCAATATGGTACATTCTACTTTGACAAATTCCTGTTCGAGACACGCTTACGTTGGCTAGTTAAAGAGATCCATTGTTAGCTTTTAGGTGACAACTAGCTCTAATAACTTACTTGAAGTTATTACCCGTCGAGGAATAAGTCATTTCGATTACTAATTATGTTTTCTCGTCAATTCATAGGTTAACTCTGAGTAACACTCAATACGGTACACTCTACTCTGACAAGTCATGTTCGAGACACACTTACAACACTAGTTAGACTAGCTTGAAATTATTACCCGTCGAGGACAAGTCATTTCGATTACTAAAATGATTTTACCGTCAATTCGTTGGTGAAATCTGAGTTAAACTCTTATGAATTTTCATTCTGATCAACATTGTGAGATTTTATCGTATGAACAACATATTTTAATCACTATTCTCCCCCTCAAAAATTGCATATCGATGTTGTTTTTGATAAAACAGTTTGATTAAAATATGCATTTTGAGGTTTACGGGGAGAAACAAGAACTTTTTGTTTTAAGAACAAAAATGTTTTGCAAGTACTCCCCCTAAATAAGTAAGATAACTTTTTGAGGTTTTAAAGATGTGAGAGAATACTTGTTCTTTTGAGCAGAATTATAAAAAAATCTTTGAAAATTGATTAATTCTACTCAAAAGTAAGAAGCTTTCGCTCCTTATATTAGGATTGAGGAACTGAAGCATACCTCAGGGTCCTTTCTTTACAAAGTGCGGGTTGTGCACTGTTATATGTGCACAAATCATTATTTACAAACAAATTATAATGAAATCACAGTTAAATCACAAGCTAACCAATTAGTATGTACGTTGAAATGTCATGATCGGGAAACTTGGTCTTCCTCCAATGTAGATTTCTAACCGTCTGATCTGGTTACGTCGCTTCAATCTTTGTTCAATTTTGTTGATCAAATTATGGACGTCCCTTGATTCTTTAGAATTCCACCGCTGCTTCTTTTATTTGAAAATCTCCTGATCCTTTAACCGCAACTCCAAACCATCTCTGACCGTCTTCAAAGTATCATCATAGAACTTATGAATTTCGTCATAACCCATGAAACTTGTGTTTCCGTATGCACTTCTGTAGATGAAACCGAAGGCAGGTTCTTTCTTCAGAGTGTATTGAGACTCTTTATGAATCCCATCGAAATGATTATGTGGTTTTGTCAGGTTCAGTTGTTTTTGATAGCTCTCGACACCTAACTGAAGATCTTGGACTCGTTCTTGAATTATTGTACTCTGTACGAAGATGAGAAGAGAAGTGATGAATGCATATTGTAGTTCTCTTGAGAAGTGTCGCATTTTTTCTTGAACTTTGATGAGATACATGTCTTCTATGTCGTTCAGGTTCAAATCAGGAAAATCGGCTTCTGAGAATTCATCCTTTTCATCTTGTCGTTTAACAACAATCTTCTTCGTGAATGAGTATTCCTACTTTGTTGCGGTTTCCATGGAAATGATGGCTACGATTCTTTGCGAATGCTTGACTTCTTCCTTTGACTTTTCCATCCTACGACTTCGATAGTAAAGCTTTCGTCTCTTAGGCCAATGGTGAATCTCGAGCTTTGTATCTAGGTTGTATGGCACCACCTTGTCAATAAACAAGTGTGTGCCAATTTTTTCCAATTGCTGTATGTGCGTATCTTGCTGCAGGAATACCGAAAGCCAGGGAGGTAGCATATTTATGATCAGCTTTGTTCCCGTGTTTTAGAAATTCTAGGTTAGTGATAAAGAAGAAGCGGTAAGGTATCTTGGGTTGATCATGTCTTCCACCAACGGTAGAGGCTTAGTCCAGTCTGTGTAGTAAGGGCCAGACTTTCCTAAGGTTCGGACAACATTGAATTCCGGATTGAGCCAGTCTATATCATTGGACATTGCTCGTGCAATGTTTTCAAGATGATATTCGAGTTCGGCTGCACTCCCGGATCGATCTTTAAGAAGGTTGAAGGCTGAATTCTTGATCCGTTTGAGTTCCTTCTTGTTCAGTTTCTTGACACGAAGATCTCTTTTGATTGCCTAGGTGAATTCTATGGTTCTTCCAGCTACTGGTTCTCGTTCTTCAGCCAACGGAGGTTGAGCACTTACCATCTCATCAAACCATCCATACTTAGTTGTTTTGTCGTTGTCAAGCCAGGTGACAACTCTTGGCTCTTTGACTTTCTTTTGCTTTTTTGCCTTTAGATGTTGATGAGGGTCTTGGTTGTGTATCTGGCTGTTCCAAATTATCATCACCGGTATAGAAAAAGTGATCTTGTTCTTTCGGTGCCGATCTGGATGCCTTTGGTTGGTTGGCTGCTGTTGTGGGTGTGGAGGGGTTGACCGGTTCATGATGAGATGAAGAAAAGCCACCGAAAGTCTTTTGTTTCTTTGCTTGTGAGTTTGGGTCAGGGTCTTCATCTTTTCTTGGTCGCTTTTCCATATCAGCATCGGCCTTGCATGATTCCTTAGAAAGATTTGCAGAGATAGCATCAAAGATTGCCGTTTCTTGAGGAGTCATGGTTGTCATACCAAACAATCTATCAAATATCTGTAGTTTAAGTTCTTCAAGTGTGATTTCCTTTGGTGTTGCTAGGACAGTGTAAAGAGTGAGAGGAGTTGTAGAGATCACATCATTGACGATTTGTCTGATAATTGGCTTTAGATGCTCTTTTAAGGGCTTTAGGTGCTGTTTCAGCTCTTTTGTAACAACTGGTGGTAAGTTTGTCTTTAGGTATTCTTCTGTGTAGTTCAAGATTGCGTTATCCATGTCATTTTGGACATCTTTGGATAAGAACTCGTCAACCTGTTGTTTTGTTCCTTGTAGTTCAATCATCTGCTCGGTTAACCCCGTTACCATGTTGGTGAGAGTCTCAGTTGATCTTTAAGCTTATTCTGCTTCTTCAATCGAGCTTTCTTTATAGCATTCTGAACTTTGACTTTAGCTTGAGACATCCATGTGTCAACTGGTTTCTTGATTGATTTGTTTGTTGATTTTGATGTTGTTTGTGTTGGTGGAGGTGATGAATGACTTGAAGACTCAGGAATTGCTGTTGAGTCTTTGTTGACTTGTGAATCTAGATCTTTCGGTGAAGCTGGAGGAGAAGACTGAGGGTTGTGATCAGGATTTTCTTTAAGGTAGTCGTCAGTTTCTTTCATTAGTTTTTCTTCTTCGGCTTTCTTGCCTAATTCTTCATATTCAATCTCTTTCAACCTCTTCTCTTCTTCTTCTCTTGCTTTCTTAGCCAACTCAACTTCCTTTGCAACTTTCTGCACATCATCGTCAGTAACGAGCAAATTCTCATCCATGTCTACATCATGCCCTTGCTCATGTCCTTCATCAAATTCTGTCATTTCCTCATCTTTAGTAGACTTTCGAACTTCTTTCGTACCGGGTCGATTAACCGGATCCGATTGAGGTTCAACAATGGTATTCCCTTCCCCACAGGGTTGATTAACCGGAAGGGGTTGAGCAGTGCTGCTTGTACCCCCTTCCTCACCATGTTGTGAAACCTGAGGAGGAGGAGGTTGAGGAAAGTTCCTGCTGAGTCTCATTCCCTTGACGAGATTATCATGATCTATCTCATCATAGGTACGTTTGTTGATGACAACATTCTTGTGTTTTTGTTTGTCAATTAAGCTTGTGTCTGCATTTTCAGCTTCTTCATCATCACCCATTTCTTTATCTACATCCTTGATCAATAGTTGTCTTCTTCTTTCTTCATCAATTCTTAAAGTATCCATACTTATCTGCTTGGCCAATCGAATTGCCGCATCTTCTTTATGGACTACTACCTCTTCATCTGATTCGGTTTCTGATTCAGATTCATCAAAGGGTTCATGTGAAGATTCTAGTGAAGGTTCAGGCTTTTTTGGAACAATTTTCTTTTTGGGCTTGGAAGGTGCAGGTCTGTTTCTTTTGGTTGTGCTTCTAGTACTCCCAGTTTTTCCTCCTCTCTTTCTTCTTGCCTTTATTGATGAATCTTGAGGTTCTGCATCTCTAAATCCGACACATTTAGCTTTAAGAGCTGCTTCATAGTACTTGAATGACTTTGAAGCTTTGACTTTGTCGGTGGGAAGGCAATCTGGAAGTCTCATTCCTTGCTTTCAAGTACTCGACGCTTGTACTTTGATGACTTTCATTGCATGTTCATTCTTAACCGTGTGTTTATCTTCGTCATCAAGGCGTCGAGGAATATCATCAAACTCCTCTAGGAAATGAGCAATGAGTAGCTTTGTGTACCTTACAAAAGGGATCTTGTTACCTCCTTTTTGAATGTGTTGCACTAAGTCATCCCAGATAAGGCTTGCATAGTCAATTAGATTAACATTGACCATGCCCCAAAATACTTGAAGATGAGGTAACTTGGGATGCTCATGCCCAATGTCTCTTCCATAAATTGACTTAGCAATGATGAGATACAACGTTCTCCAGGGTTGTGGGATATACTTGACGTCAACTCGTGAATGTGAAGTAACTACCCCGGCCATTTCATCATACCCAATTTCTCTTAGGAATTCAAGAATATCATTTTCTGATGGAGTTGGATGATATTCTGTTGGAGGAGTCACTTTTGGTAGAAGAAGAATAATGCGAAGTAGATCTATGTCCACAGTGACCTCTCTTCTGTCCAAGGTGCATGTAAATGACTCTTCACCGAGATCAAGAAGAATGTTTTTTCCAAAATTGATGGATGTAGAATTCTGGGATAGATGCAGTCTTGCTCAGCATAGAATTGTAAGGGTGATGTTTCAGTACGTCCACAGCAATTTGGCAAGATGATTCAGATCAAGAAAACTTGATGAAGTCAACACGAAGATTGTTCTTGCCAATGACTTTGTTATATGTAACACCCCCAACTCTAAATATGGCAGCGGAACTGAGCTTGGGGTGCTACGTGAGGGGTAAGACAGTCATAATCACAGAAAACGATCTCATCACGAGATGTTTTTAATAAAACATATCATTCGAATACAAAAATTAAATGTTTAGAGTCTAAAAGACTCATATCACAAGTAGCAGCGGAAAAAAAATAGTTTGCAGCGGAAAATAAAGATAGTTTGCAGCAGAATAAAAGACATAGTTTTAAAATACTATTCGAATGATAAAGATAATAAGGGCAAAAAGCATAGCCCAATGATAGCCATCCTCAACCTTCAGCCACTCCTGGTGCTCACATCATGCATCAATTACCTGAGATAAACATGCTAAAAAGTCAACACAAAGGTTGAGTGTAATCCATAGGTTTAGTAAATAATAGTTGAGCACAAGATTTTACGTCTGGAAGATATAAGTAACAAATACAAATATCGGGTAAGCGTCACATAATTCTCTTGTTTTTACTAAGCTCATGACACACAAAGCGTTAACCAGAACCAGTAACCCTGGCGTAAGTCGACAGTAACCGCGAAATTTCATAATCATAATAGTTACCCCCAAAGCTAGGTATCTTTCCAAATACCTAGGTAACTCAAATATAGCACACCCGTGTTGCCTACCAGGTCAACAGGGATGGGATGGTCAAATCCTATAGGCCTATATACTATAATCGCGCTCACCCGCAGGTGGTTAATGGTTCATGATCGAGGGACTTGCTTTTGGCAAGGAATAGCATACCAATAAACAATTGTGCTCAGAAAAATAGTAAGTAGCATGTATCACCCCCACGGGTTTATAAACAATTTAAAAATATAAAAGTGGGGCTATGAATCACACCTTAGTAGCAGAGAAATGAGATATCAAAATATGATCAGATGAAATAGCACGGCAAGTGAACCTCAGCACAACCTAATATATGAATAATGTATCTCAGCAATAACCTTAAAGTGATTTCTAAATCAATACTCGTATTTGAAAATAAAAATGTTTTATTTCAATGGCATTTTGAGTTAAATAAAGTTTAAGAATCGTGTGGATACGAGATGCTAAAACAATAAAATTCGGCAAACACGAATGGATACGAAGAAAGAATAACGAAGAGAGAAAAGAGGAATTAAAATAAAGAAAAGAAATATGAAACAAATATAAACAGAAAACATCAATAGATTATTTTGGTGTTTTACCATTTTCCCAAATAGTTGATGAAATATTGATATTGTGGAAGAAATTATTCAAGTATCGAAAAGGTTTTTAAGTTATTTGAGTAATCGTAAATGGTTCAATTATAAAAAGGTTTTATCGAAATTTGGGCATGATGCGCCTGTTTACAAGACATTTCCAAGTCATTACGACTTTTGAATACAGATTTTTATTTCCTCATTTTATAATTTAATATCTACAATCGAACACTATTATTTGCTTATAAGGTTTAGCGACTATTTTGTTTATATTTTCCAAATTAATAAACCGAAACATCATATTTGAATAATAAATAATTAAATAAATAACAAAACAAGTAAATAAATATATAATGGCCCAAGGGTATTGGGCTTCGGCCCAATACTCAACTCCTACTTATTGGGCTTTCATTGGGCTTTCGGGCCCAAGTTATTATTACTTAACCATTTAGGACTCAATCCAACTAGTTGTGGCCCTTTTGGGTCACGGCTTAATCACGTTTGAACAAATAAACCATTAGACCTTGGCCGTGACTCATTGAGTCATGGCTCGAGTCTATTCGAGCCAAAGGCTCTCGGTTGTGGCAACAAGCCAAATTGAATCCAACATTATCACAACATAACCATAAAGACTACGCCGTGACTCAATTAAGTCACGGCTCGAATCTTTCCCGAGCCAAAGGCTCTCGGCCAATTCGTTATACCACAATTCCAATTCAAACCAAACATGACGAGAACCATAAGGGCTACGCCGTGACTCATTTGAGTCACGGCTCGAGCCAATCCGAGCCATTAGGCTCTCGGATCAAATCAATAAAACCAAATCCAAATTAATCCAAAACCTCATCATAACAATAATATCATGGCTATGCCGTGACTCATTTGAGTCACGGCTCGAGCCAATCTGAGCCATCAAGGCTCTCGGATTATCACATAATGCAAATCCAATTCCAAATCAATCACGTCAAGGCCATCGAGGCTATGCCGTGACTCTTTTGAGTCACGGCTCGAGCCATTCTGAGTCAATAGACTCTCGGATAACCAACAACACAACCAAATCCAACTCTAAATCTAACATAGCACATCCATGAGGTCTTGCTGTGATTCTTTTGAGTCACAGTTCGAACCTAACACAAGCCAAAGGCTCCTGGTCTCCACCACAATCAATACAACCCAATCAAATCCAAAATCCAAAAACAAATACAACAAATCCAAATGCAATATCCAAACGAAATACAACAAATTAATAAATTACAACCAAATCGAAATAAAAATAAATTAAAACTAAAAACTACACTACCTAATCCTACACCCAGTACTGCCGTGACTCATTGATTCCAACGCTACAAAATGAATATAAATTAGAATCGTATGAAATAAATAAAAATATAATTGACTCACCCTGAGTCAACGCGAGTTGACTCGGTGAGTCACCCTGACTCGGACTGAGTCAAGGATTTCACGGCGTAATAAATTAGATCCATACGTTTCTGGTTAGATTCGAAAGGTTTTATAAACTTTTATTAATTGTTATTCAGTTTAAATGAATATACGAATTAGAGTTTCGATTAAAATTAAAAAGAAGAAGAAAGAAGGCGCGTGAGATACCTATTCGAGGAGAGGAGGCGGTGGGGAAGCTTCGTCAAAGAGGTTGTCGGGAATTAAACTAACAGTTAGTACGGCCAGGTGTAAATTAGTAATGATGAAGATTCGTTCAAGATTACACTAACAGTACTAAGTCAGTTAGTACTGTTGGTACAAGAAGTTAGTACTGTTTATAAGATGAAGACATAAGACGAGTAATGATATATATATAGAATAGATTGCATGTATATCTTATTAATATAGATTGATACGAATATAGTTTTACTTGTATAGGACTCCTTGTTCTATAAAAGGAGATTCTAATTAGGGTTTTATATATAACGATTACACATCCCTAATCCCTAAGTACGATTTTATTGTAAGAGCTTCAAGGTTATAGAACCCTGGTGATATTGTAGATCATCCGTATTAATATATTGAAGCTAATCATTTGGTTTAACATTGTGTTATTACTTTTACCATTACATTCATACAATCACATTCACATCACCAAACACAAAATC
The DNA here is from genome assembly GCA_021014915.2 of Artemisia tridentata subsp. tridentata. Taxonomy (NCBI): domain Eukaryota; kingdom Viridiplantae; phylum Streptophyta; class Magnoliopsida; order Asterales; family Asteraceae; genus Artemisia; species Artemisia tridentata. Next base: position 214,462,942 of record CP139506.1, read on the forward strand.
TTTTGTAGTAAGTTCCGCGTGCTACTTAGCATATACTCAAAGTATCTATCTAACACAAGGCGTGTGTTTAGATTCGGTCAAGTGTTATCAAAGCCAGGTTTCTGATACTTTGATTTAGAAGATCCAGAAGTACTTACTCTTTTGCAACCAAGAAGATGGACATGGAGACACCTCAAACCTCAATCCTTGCTAAACTCCCCATGCTAAAACAGAATGAATACGATCTATGGAGGCTCAGAATTGAGCAATATTTCATGGTGCAAGACTATGCATTATGGGATATCATAATCAATGGTGATTCCTTCAAACCTACTACTTCTGAGGAAACACATGTTGATGGCTCCAAGACCACAAAGCTTAACACTGAGCCTGTTACTAATGATGAAAGAATAAAGAAGAAGAATGATCAAAAGGCTAGGAATCTGTTACTCATGGCAATACCTAATGACCAAGTGTTAAACTTTAGCCAATATGAGACTGCTAAGACACTCTTTGAAGTAGTTGTGGAGAGATTTGGTGGTAATGAAGCCACCAAGAAGGCGCAAAGAACCTTGCTTAAGCAGAGTTATGAGAACTTCAGTGCCTCAAGTTCTGAAACACTTGATCATATCTTCAATAGACTTCAAAGGATTGTTAGCCAGCTTACTGTTTTGAAAATTGTGATTCCACAAGAAGATCTCAATATGAAGTTTCTCAATAGTCTACCTGCTGAGTGGAACACCTATGTGGTTGTCTGGAGCAATAAGCCAGAACTGGAAAAGATGTCACTGAATGAATTGTACAACAATCTCAAGATTGTTGAACAAAAGGTGAAGAAAGGAGGAAGCACTAGTTCTAGTTCTGGAAACACAGCATTCTTATCATCTTCCAACAATAACAGTCCTGATGATGTTGAAGCAGTTGGTACTGCTAGCCCTAAAGTTAGCACTGCTAGTGTAAGAACTAGTACTGCTGGCTTGACTGATGAGACCATATATGCATTTGTGTCAGAACAATCTGGTGGGTCTCAAATCTTCAATGAAGACCTTCTTCAGATTGCTGAAGATGATTTGGAAGCTATGGATTTAAAGTGGCAGTTGGCCTTGATAAGTATTAGGGCTAAGAAGTATTATCAAAGAACTGGGAACAAAATTACCTTCAATGGAAGAGATGTTGCTGGGTATGACAAGTCCAAAGTGGAGTGCTATAATTGTCATAAAATGGGACACTTTTCCAGGGAATGTAGGAGCCCAAGACAACAAAATAACAAGGGTCAAGGGTTCAAGAATCAGCAAGGAACAAGGAGAACAGTGAATGTGGAAGATGGTTCTTCCAAAGCAATGGTGGCTATTGATGAAGCTGGATTTGATTGGAGCTTCATGGAAGAGGAAGAGCAGGAACTAGCTAACTTGGGATTAATGGCTTTCTCAGACTCTGAGGTACATATTGTTCAAAAATGCTCAAATTCCTGTTCTGCTTTAAAAGATTATGAAACTCTTAAGAAACAGTATGATGATCTTAGAGTAGAATTTAATCAAGTAAATTTTAGTCTGTCTAATCATAAAAGAGGATTAGCTGTTTTGGAAGAACAACTTGATTTTTATAGAAAGAATGAGTCTAACTTTAATGATGATATAGCTGTGTTAAAGAGAGATTTGCAACTGAAAGATGACAAGATGAGTGGACTTGTATATGAACTAGAAACACTTAAGAAAGAAAAAGAAAATATAAAGTTAAGTGTTGACACTCTAGAGTATACATCAAAAGGGGTACAGAAAATAATAGAGAGTCAAATACTTAATAAAGCTAAATCTGGTTTAGGTTACAAGTCAGTTGCACCCCCAAATAGAGGAATGTTTGTCCCTCCAGGAATTAATTTGGCTCATACAGGTTTAGAAGAGTTTAAGGATATGGATTTTCCTGGATATGGTGCTAAAATTAGTGAGAATCCTGTTAAATTTGTTAAGGCTGAGGATTCTTATGTTAGTATAAGTGATAAATCTCTCTCTGAGGAAAAGATGTCTTCTGGTAGGAACTCAGATGCACCAACCATAAAGGTATGGACATCTGATGATGAGGATGATCAGGTTATGGTTAAACCTGATGTTGTTAAGGTAATAGTTAAACATGCTCCTAAGGTGGTTAAAACTGAAAACATAAAACCAGTTAGGAAAAATGTCAAGTATGCTGAGATGTACAGGTCTGCCCATAGTTCTTCAGTTCCTAGGGGTAACCAAAGGAACTGGAATGGTTTAAAATCTTAACAACTAGGAGATGAGTTTGTGATGCAAAACAAAGTATGTTTTTTATGTGGAAATTTTGACCATTTAGCTGCTTATTGTGACTTAAACCCATAGAAAAAGAGGGTTTTTGGGAATTCAAGGGTGAATAGGAATAACAATGCTAGGGTAAATCAAAACAGTCCAACAAGATTGACTGACCCTAATGTGAATCATAAAATGTCACCCAGAGCAGTTATGTTAAGGTCAGGCATCAAAGTAGTTTCAACTGTTAGATCAGCAGTTCTAACTGCTAGACCAAACAAATGGTTCAATAACAGACAAACTGTTACAAGTGCAAAACCACTTTCAAATCAAGCACAAATAGTTAAAAGGCCCTTTTATCAGAAAACATCTTTGAGTAATCAAAAATGGGTGCCTAAAGTTAAACCAGCAGTTCCAACTGCTAGGTCAACAGCTCCTACTGCTAGACATGTGAGTATTAAGGGTCAAAGGGGCGATGTTGTAAAGGCCTCAACACGTTGGGTTAGAAAACCTACCAAACCCAATGGTGCATCAATGATGTTCAATAAATATTCCTATAATGATGCACGAGGCAGATCCAAGTCAGTGATGGCTTGGGTCCCCAAAAGAAACTAACACCTTTATTTTGTGTGCAGGAACATCCTACAAATAGTGATAGAAGATCACTCGTATTATTGAATTAATAATATTGAATCATTCAAAGTTACACAATTGTCTCTTGTTCATACGCTGTTTATATCAATCACTTAAATATTCTTCTAAGTATAACAAAGTAGATTCCGCATACTTGGTTATATCAACTCAGAGTATCACATACACGTTAACAGGAGTAACATCTGCTTGGTAATTTTTAGTACTGCTTATGGAAATGTGTTAGTCATTTGTGATAACTGTTAAAAAGAAAATATTTTGTATTGTGTTTTCTTTGGTTTTGGACTAACATTTCAGGTTAAGAAAGCATTTTAATATGGATTGAAATGTCAGGTGTGAAAGCTTGTCACACAACAAATGGTAATTGGTTCACTATGTCTAATTCACATAAGAACCAACTAGTCCAGATCAAACGGTTTCTGGTAAAGACTACTCAAATCCGTTTATGGTTGACAGTTTACCAAAAACTGGATGGTAATCAACTCACCATATCTTAAAGTAAAGAGTTGGCTAGTCCAAAGCAAACGGCTATTGGTAAAGACATATCAAATCCGTTGATAGCTGATAGTTTGCTAAAAACTATAAGTGGACAAAAATGTTTTCAAGTCCATATTGAGTTTATTCTAATCTCTGAAAAATTTTGCTAAACAGTTTGTACTGCTAGTTTCGACTAGTTTGTACTGTTCATTCAAACTTGGTTTCATACTGAGTTTATGCTCTATGATTCACCTCTCTCGGAAGGTTACACATCTGGAAGTGTTGAGAGCAGTTTGAAACTACACAACTGAATTGATGGAAACTTGTACACATTGTCATATTGGAAGCTGAGCTTAAATGTCATATGTTCTAGTTAATCTGATGGTGAAGATTCTTCCAAACAGGGGAGGAATTAATGTTTGTTCAGTTGCTGTTAAAGATGATTATGTATCTCAGGGGAAGATATCAACTCAAAATCAAAGATAAGTGTGGAGTTTATATTGGAGTACTTACTGTTATGGTTTCTTCAAAAACTTATATGTGAAGAAAATTTTCAAGTGATTCAAGATTAAAGATAAGTGTTTGGAAGAATCCACCCCATCATCAACATTGGAGTTTAATTCGAAAAGATTTACACAGAAATCATAAGTTTAGGGGAGGATTGTTGGGAATTAAACAAACAGTTAGTACGGCCAGGCGTAAATTAGTACTGATGAAGATTCGTTCAAGATTACACTAACAGTACTAAGTCAGTTAGTACTGTTGGTACAAGAAGTTAGTAATATTTATAAGATGAAGACAGAAGACGAGTAATGATACATATAGAATAGAATGCATGTATATCTTATTAATATAGATTGATACGAATATAGTTTTACTTGTATAGGACTCCATGTTCTATAAAAGGAGATTCTAATTAGGGTTTTATATATAACGATTACACATCCCTAATCCCTAAGTACGATTTTATTGTAAGAGCTTCAAGGTTATAGAACCTTGGTGATATTGTAGATCATCCGTATTAATATATTGAAGCTAATCATTTGGTTTAACATTGTGTTATTACTTTTACTGTTACATTCATACAATCACATTCACATCACCAAACACAAAATCTTCTAAGTGCTTTGTAGTAAGTTCCGCGTGCTACTTAGCATATACTCAAAGTATCTATCTAACACAAGGCATGTGTTTAGATCCGGTCAGAGGTGGTGGTTGATCGTCACGGCGGTGGTGGCGGTTGTGGTGCTAGACAGCTCGGATGGAGCCCAAACTTTCCTGATCAGACAAGGAGATCCGGATCTATCGATTGGTATAAGGTTTGGTTTTGCCGGAAAATTTTTCAGCGACGGTGGTTGCCGGCGGTGACGGTGGCTGCCGGAGATTGGCCGAAAGTAGGGAGAGAGTTCTGGTGAGTGTGTGTGTGTTATAAATGATTAAAATAAAATTTTTGCCCCTTTTATACCCAGGGAGGGGTTAAACATGTGCAAAGCAAAGTGCAGGGGCGCGGGGGTAAATATTTGGGCGGGGTAGAAACTGTCAATTGGTTAAACTTTTGCTTTAAACACTGTGGGGCCCATTTGAGATACCAAACGGACTCGAAAAATTATGAAACTTGCGCCATTATTTCCGAAATAATTTTTCTGATAAAAACGAGTATAAATATGCATAAATTTCCTGAAATCAATTTATTTGGTAAATTTGATTCGTTTCACGTTTTCTTGGTTGTGCTGACGTAATAAGGGATTAAGGTTCATATTTCTCAAGATATCTCACGCTTCTCAAGTTCAAATGAATTCAGAAAAAGTTCAACTGCTAAGGTGATGCAAGAATAAATATTTAACTAGTAAAAATACTTTCAAAAATTACCGGGTGTTACAACACATACATCATATTGGGAAATCCGTCCCGGATTTCAGTTTAACTTATCAGTTCCGGTTTCAAAGAGGTGAGAGTACTTGCGCTTGAACTCTTCCTCGCGTTCCCAGGTGAATTCGGATCCTCTCTTGGAATTCCAGCGAACTTTCACAAGGGGAATTTGGCTCCTCTTTAGCCGTTTGATCTCACGCTCTATAATCTCTGCGGGCTCGTCAATAAAGTTCAGTTGCTCGTCAACTTGAATTTCATTAAGTGGGATTACAGTTGTCTCATCGGATAAACATTTCTTCAAATTTGACACGTGGAAGGTAGGGTGTACTCTACTAAGCTCAGGAGGCAATTCCAGTCTATAGGCTACAGGACCAACCCTGTTCAGAATTTTGAACGGTCCAATGTACTTCGGGTTCAGGTTTTCTCATTTGCCAAACCGTATCAAGCCTTTCCACGATGAGACTTTTAGCATAACTTTGTCTCCAACCTGAAACTCTAGCGGTTTATGTCTCACATCTGCGTAGCTTTTTTGATGGTCTCTCGCGATTTTCAATCGGTTCTTAATCTGCATAATCTTTTCTGTAGTCTCAAGAACAATATTCGGCCAAATGAGCTGAGCTTCTCCTACCTCAGCCCAACAAATGGGTGATCGGCATTTTCGACCATACAATGCCTCAAACGATGCAGCCTTAATGCTTGCATGATAACTGTTGTTGTACGAAAATTCAATCAAAGGCAAATGAGTATCCCACCCATTTCTAAAATAAATCACGTAGGCTCGGGGCATATCTTCCAAGGTCTGAATCATCATTTCACTCTGGCCATCCGTTTGTGGGTGATTTGCAGTACTCATGTCGAGGTTTGTGCCAAAGGCATCTTGGAGCGGCTGCCAAAAGTTAGAAGTGAATCTGCTGTCTCTGTCAGAGATGATAGATATTAGGGCTCCATGCCTTGATACTATTTCCTTCACATAAAGCCTCGTCAACTTATCCATACGGTAGTTCTCTTTGATGGGTAGAAAATGTGCTGATTTCGTCAGTCGATCGACTATAACCCAGATAACGTCGAAACCAGTTGTAGTCCTTGGAAGTTTGGTGACCAAGTCCATAGTAATTCTCTCCCATTTCCATTTAGGAATCTCATGCTGTTGTAGAAGACCAGACGGTTTTTGATGTTCGGCCTTAACTTTCGCGCACGTCAAACATCTGCGAACATAATCAGCAACTTCAGCCTTCATGTTCGGCCACCAATATAACTCCTTGAGATCATGATGCATTTTGTCGGATCCTGGGTGTATAGAATACTTTGACATATGAGACTTATGCATGATCAAGTCTCGCAGTCCTCCATAACGCGGCACCCAACTTCTTCCCTTAAAACACAAGGTTCCGTCTGAATGCTTTTCAAACTTCTTCTGTATCATTCCATAAAGATTCTCACTTTGGAAATCTTCCTGTTTCATAGCTTCTTCTTGAGCATGGAGGATTTGAGCGGGAAGGTTTGAATTGAAAGTCAGAACCAAAACACGAACTCGCAGCGGCTTCAACCGTTCCTTACGGCTCAAGGCATCAGCCACGACGTTCGCCTTTCTCGGGTGGTATCTGATTTCACAGTCATAGCCACTTAAAGTTTCCAACCATCACTGTTGCCTCATATTTAGCTCCTTCTGATCTAAGATATGCGGAAGACTCTTGTGATCGGTGAAGACAACACACTTCGTTCCGTATAGGTAATGCCTCCATATCTTGAGTGCAAAAACCACTGCTCCTAACTCCAAACCATGTGTGGTATATTTCTCTTCATGGGTCTTAAGTTGTCGGGAAGCATATGCCATGACCTTCCCTCTCTGCATCAAAACCGTCTACCTGAATGAGCATCACATACACACAAATCTCTACTCATCTGGCATACCAATCGGTGCACGACATAGTTTTTGCTTTAGGGTTTGAAATGCTTCTTCTTCATCCTTTCCCCATTCATACTTCTTATCCTTCTGAGTCAATGTAGTTAATGGCTTGGCTATTTTGGAGAATCCCTCGATAAATCTCCGGTAATACCCGGCCAATCCTAAGAATTGCCTGATTTCTGTAGCATTAGAAGGCGTTGGCCAATTCTCAATGGCTTTAATCTTTGCAGGATCCACATGCAACCCTTTGTTGTCAATCACATGTCCAAGAAATTGTACCTTGCGAATACAAAATTCACACTTAGAGAATTTTGCATACAATTGTTCCTCCTTGAGCAACTTGAGAATCGTCGTCAGGTGTTGCTTGTGCTCTTCTTCATTCTTGGAGTAGATCAAGATGTCATCGATGAAGACTATGACAAACTAGTCCAGATATGGTTTACACACTCGGTTCATGAGGTCCATGAATACAGCCGGTGCGTTTGTCAAACCAAAGGGCATCACTCGAAACTCATAATGGCCATAGTGAGTCCTGAACGCCGTCTTGGGAATATCCTCTTCCCGGACTCTAAGTTGGTGATAACCTGACCGCAAATCTATTTTAGAGTAGTAATCTGATCCTTGCAACTGGTTGAACAAATCGCCAATCCTAGGTAACGGGTAGCGGTTCATCGTTAACTTGTTCAATTCACGGTAGTCAATGCACATTCTAAACGATCCATCCTTCTTCACAAATAATATCGGTGCTCCCCAAGGTGATGAACTAGGTCGGATAAACCCTTTATCCAACAACTCCTGTAACTGTTTAGACATTTCTTGCATTTCCATCGGAGCAAGCCGATACGGTGCACGTGCTACAGGTGCAGCTCCCGGAACTAGGTCAATCAGAAATTCCACTTGTCGAACCGGTGAAAGCCCAGGTAGATCTTCAGGAAATACCTCAGGAAAATCACGCACAGTCGGGACTCCTCGATTCGCTTCTCTCCAGACTCTTTCTTGGACACATGTGCTAGGAATGCATGACAGCCTTTCTTGATATACTTCAGAGTCATAATGCAGTAGATAATACTCAAACGAGTTTCACTACGGTCTCCGCGGACAACCAAGGTTTCGTCATCAAAAGGGATATGAACAACTCATTCACTGCAAATGATACTGGCTCGATGTTTGGACAACCAATCCATACCCACTACTACGTTGAAGCTTCCGAGCTCAATGGGCATAAGGTTGATGCTAAACGGGTGATCTAGAAGGTTTAGGGTACAGTTATGGATTACAGTGCAAGTGTTAACCAGGTTGCCATTAGCTAGCTCAATACTATAGCTAGTGTCTAGGGAGGTAGGGGTGAGGTTAAGTAGTGGTGAAATTTTAGAAGATACAAAGCTCATATCGGCACCAGAATCAAATTAGACTTTAACACGAAGGTTGTTGAGTAGGAACGTACCGGTGACTACGTTCGGGTCATGCTACTGCTCTCCATTGTCCATCACATATGCTCTGCCATGAGCGCCATCAGTTCTTCGTCCAGTATTCCTTGGGCAATTACTCTTGTAATGTCCACGCTCCCCACATCTAAAACAGGTTACAACTGGTTGTGCATTACTTCCAATAGCCACAGATTTTCCCTTACAATTCTTCGCAACATGCCCAACCTTATTTCATTTCTGACACCTCATAGTGCATGGTCCAGGGTGATGTTGGTTACACTTGTCACAGAACGGGTGATTTCCAGTATATCCTCCAACTTGTGCTGGTGCAGCCACGTATGCCCTGACAGCCTCTTGTCGTTTGTTCTGCTGGTGGTGATGATTGTTGTGTACGGTATTGGTTGTTGTTGTTGTTATGGTGATGGTTATGGTGAGGGTGATTGTTGTTGTTGCGATTGTTGTAGTTGTTGTTGTTCCTCCTATAGTCCTCCCACTTCCTTTTATGATCATAGTTGTTACCTTTCTGAATAGTACCATTCTTAACCACCTGATCCATCAGTCGTTCAGATATATGGATTGCATCATCCAAATTCTGTGAGTTGTATGACGTCACGTGCCCTTCAATACGGGCTGGTAGACCACCAATAAACTTTTCCAGCAACTTCTCATTATCTGGCATCATGTGAGCACAGAAGACCTTCAACTCTTGAAATCGTCAAACATAAGTGGCAAGATCAACACCTTTCACAGCCAAGTAGTAAAATTCGGTGTCCAACTTTCTCATGTCACTGCGGGAACAATACTTCTTCACCATTTCCTTTTTAAATTCTTCCCGTGGAACATTATAAGCTCTCTCCATCCCAACATCCTTGGAATATGCATTCCACCAGGATAATGCATGCTCTATCAAGGTTCTCGTTGCATACTTCACTTTGCAGTGTTCAGAGCAGTTACTTCTTAAAAACACTGATTCCATCTTCTCAAACCACTGGGTTAGACTGACAGCTCCTTCAGTTCCTTTGAAGGTAGTAGGTTTGCAATTTATGAACTCCTTGTAAGTGCAGAAACGGTTCTCATAGACGGGTTGCACTCCTGCCTGTCCAACATTCTGGTTGTTAGTACCTGCTTGCCCGGCAAGCGCCGCAACTATGCCTTCCTCAATTAGTTTATGGATCGCGGCTGGGGTTATCTTCTTAGGCGGCATAATTCTATCAATCATTACAAATATAAAACATTATAAGTATTTGATTAACGTAATAGAATCACAACACAAAGTAAACAACACAATGATACATCATAATATAGCGTCCATTCAACATCATAAATAGTGCATCACCAAATACATCATAGATTCGATACTCGTCATAAGTCTTACAAAATATGCAAAACAGCTACAAGTTTCTTATCAAAATCTACTAACTGAAACTAGCCCGTTTAGTACGTACAAGGTAAACTACTACTACAATACCAAACTACTATAATAAAGATGATCACTAATCTCTACTGACGGTCCACTCCGTATGCAGCCAAAACATCAATACTGTCATCAAAGCGAAAATGTGCCATCTTGTCATAATATGCCTGCCACTACATGGCATGGATCTCATCCCACATCTCTTGAACACAGCTCCAAGATCTATCCTCTCTACAATCTTCTCAACCTCAGTCATCCTCTGCTCTAACACCACTAATCGCTCCCTAATCTCTGAATCAGCTGTCTCTGAAGATCTCAATCTCGCTGCCTGCTCTTATAACTCCACACATAAATCGTCTTTCGCTCTCCTGTCACCCTTAATCTCTTTCTTCAACTCTAAGACCTCTGACTGTCGAGTACTCAATCTTCTGGGCATAGACATGTAACGACCCTGACACCAGGAGATATCCTCCCTCAAGCGACTCAGCTCAGCTCGGAGCTCTGCAGGGGTAACTCGCTGTGCAGTTGAAGACTTGTCTATCTCAAATGTAGGTGTCACCTCTGTATTTAAAGCATGACCTAGGGCATCTGAAGTATCGGACTCATAGGTGATGTCTAACACTGCTGGTGAAGGCGGTATGGGGAGAGCCTCCTGCTCCTCCATCGGCTCCTCGTCATCATCATCATCGTTGTCGTCATCATCATCATGGGCATCATTCATCTCGTCCTCATCCTCATCGTCCATCTCCTCATCATCATCCATCTCCACATCATCATCCATCTCCTCATCATCCTGGCGAGGTACATCAATAGGGTGTGGGTCCATCTCTGGACTCGGCGGTGCAAGGGGGTGATCAACGAGTGCATCTGGTAACTGACCGGTAGGGACTAATGTAGCCATAATACTCTACATGGAGTATTGGGACAAGTATAAAGATTTCTAGCCAAATTTTTATAAAATAGTTTCATATGAAATGAAATAGTAGTGGAAAGATCCAAACATAAGATAGTGCAAAGCATGCAGACATAAAAGTTTTAAGTAAAGCACTTACGAGCGAAGTGGCACGGAGGGCTGATGGCTATCGATTTCGAAAAATGTTTTGACTCACACGAAAATATTTATTATCGAGTATGATCTCGTTCTCTATAAACGGTGGCTCTGATACCATTCTGTAACACCCCCAACTCGAAATATGGCAGCGGAACTGAGCTTGGGGTGCTACGTGAGGGGTAAGACAGTCACAATCACAGAAAACGATCTCATCACGAGACGTTTTTAATAAAACATATCATTCGAATACAAAAAATAAATGTTTAGAGTCTAAAAGACTCATATCACAAGTAGCAGCGAAAAATAAAATAGTTTGCAGCAGAAAATAAAGATAGTTTGCAGCGGAATAAAAGACACAATTTTAAAATACTATTCGAATGATAAAGATAATAAGGGCAAAAAGCATAGCCCAATGATAGCCATCCTCAACCTTCAGCCACTCCTGGTGCTCACATCATGCATCAATTACCTGAGATAAACATGCTAAAAAGTCAACACAAAGGTTGAGTGTAATCCATAGGTTTAGTAAATAATAGTTGAGCACAAGATTTTACGTCTGGAAGATATAAGTAACAAATACAAATATCGGGTAAGCGTCACATAATTCTCTTGTTTTTGCTAAGCTCATGACACACAAAGCGTTAACCAGCACCAGTAACCCTGGCGTAAGTCGAAAGTAACCGCGAAATTTCATAATCATAATAGTTACCCCCAAAGCTAGGTATCTTTCCAAATACCTAGGTAACTCAAATATAGCACACCCGTGTTGCCTACTTGGTCAACAGGGATGGGATGGTCAAATCCTATAGGCCTATATACTATAATCGCGCTCACCCGCATGTGATTAATGGTTCATGATCGAGGGACTTGCTTTTGGCAAGGAAGGTTCTTAGCATTTATCGCGTTAGTCAAGAATAGCATACCAATAAACAATTGTGCTCAGAAAAATAGTAAGTAGCATGTATCTCCCCCATGGGTTTATAAATAATTTAAAAATATAAAAGTAGGGCTATGAATCACACCTTAGTAGCAGAGAAATGAGATATCAAAATATGATCAGATGGAATAGCACGACAAGTGAACCTCAGCACAACCTAATATATGAATAATGTGTCTCAGCAATAACCTTAAAGTGATTTCTAAATCAGTACTCGTATTTGAAAATAAAAATGTTTTATTCCAATGGCGTTTTGAGTTAAATAAAGTTTAAGACTCGTGTGGAACGAGATGTTAAAACAATAAAAGTCGGAAAACACGAACGGATACTAAGAGAGAAAAGAAGAATTAAAATAAAGAAAAGAAATAAGAAAGAAATATAAATAGAAAACATCAATAGATTATTTCGGTGTTTTACCCTTTTCCCAAATAGTTGATCAAATATTGATATTTTGGAAGAAATTATTCAAGTATCGAAAAGGTTTTTAAGTTATTTGAGTAATCGTAAATGGTTAAATTATAAAAAGGTTTTATCGAAATTAGGGCATGAATCGCCCGTTTACAAGACATTTCCAAGTCATTACGACTTTTGAATACAAATTTTTATTTCCTCATTTTACAATTTAATACCTACAATTGAACACTATTATTTGCTTATAAGGTTTAGCGACTATTTTGTTTATATTTTCCAAATTAATAAACCGAAACATCATATTTGAATAATAAATAATTAAATAAATAACAAAACAAGTAAATAAATATATAATGGCCCAATGGTATTGGGCTTAGGCCCAATACTCAACTCATACTTATTGGGCTTTCATTGGGCTTTCGGGCCCAAGTTATTATTACTTAACCATTTAGGACTCAATCCAACTAGTTGTGGCCCTTTTGGGTCACGGCTTAATCACGTTTGAACAAATAAACCATTAGACCTTGGCCGTGACTCATTGAGTCATGGCTCGAGTCTATTCGAGCCAAAGGCTCTCGGTTGTGGCAACAAGCCAAATTGAACCCAACATTAACACAACATAACCATAAAGACTATGTCATGACTCAATTGAGTCACGGCTCGAATCTTTCCCGAGCCAAAGGCTCTCGGCCAATTAGTTATACCACAATTCCAATTCAAACCAAACATGACGAGAACCATAAGGGCTATGCCCCTTTTATACCCAGGGAGGGGTTAAACATGTGTTAAGAAAAGTGCAGGGGCGCGGGGGTAAATATTTAGGAGGGGTAGAAACTGTCAATTGGTTAAACTTTTGCTTTAAACACTGTGGGGCCCATTCGAGGTACCAAACGGACTCGAAAATTATGAAACTTGCGCCCTTGTTTCCGAAATAATTTTTCTGATAAAAACGAGTATAAATATGTATAACTTTCCCGAAATCAATTTATTTGGTAAATTCGATTCGTTTCGCGTTTTCTAGGTTGTGCTGACGTAATAAGGGACTAAGGTTCACATTTCTCAAGATATCTCACGTTTCTCAAGTTCAAATAAATTCAGAAAAAGTTCAACTGCTAAGGTGATGCAAGAATAAATATTTAGCTAGTAAAAATAGTTTGGAAAATTATCAGGTGTTATATTGTAGTCTTCAGGGAATGTGTTTTCCATGGTGAGCTTTTATGGGAATTGAACATTTTCTTGTGGTGTAGCCATTGTTGTGATCTGAAATCATAAATCATAGAAACAGACATGGAAAATCACAAGTTGTTAGCAAATGGTGTTAGTCTGATTCATTGACTTAGTCCTTGATTGTTGTTATGAATTGAGTGGATTGAACATTTTCTTTATAAATAACATTTGTCCTTTAATTTATGTTATGTTGTTAAAGATTAAGGTATGTATTAACTTTGTTGCACAAATGACACACTTAACACTTAAACATGACAACTTAGAACAAATTTTTAACATTTTGGAAAAATTCTGTCCAAATTCGTAAAAGTGATAAAAACTTAATGTTCTGAGAAATTCGTAAAATGTGACAAATTCGTAAGAATCAGACATATTCTTAAGAATCTTGCAAATTAGTAATAATATGACATATTCGTAAGAATCTGGCAAATTAGTAATAATATGACATATTAGTAAAAACATGTGATATTCGTAAGAATAGAACATATTTGTAAAAATATGAGATATTCGTAAAAATTTTGCATCTTCGTAAGAATTTGTCATATTCGTAAATATTTGACATATTCGTAAGAATCTGTCATATTCGTAAGAATCTGTCTTATTTAAGAATTTGACATATTCGTAAGAATTTGTCATATTTGTAAGAATTTTCACATTTTCGTAATTTCTTTCCAAGAAATTCGAATTCCACTATAGACTTTATATTCGTAAACTTTTTCTTGAAAATTCGTAACCTTTGATATCTTTTCGAACTTCTTTTCCTGCCATTGAAAAATCAAACCACTAATAAACAACACTTGTAAACATGATTTCACAATCAATTAATGACTGTCTTTTAAATTTCAGATTCATACGCACAAATTCGTAGAACTCTAAGAACAAAATTTACAAACTTTTGATTCACAGGTTAGATGTTTGATCTAATGATTCTCTAGTGCTTATGTGGTGTATCTAAGTGTGTTTGAAACAATTTTAACATTTTTCATCCACATAAATCTAAGTTAGTAACTGAACGTGTGTTCTTAAACCCTAAACTTTGATTTTGATTCATTATGCGTTTCTGGTTAGATTCAAGGGTTGCAATATGATTCACAATGCATTCTAACAATATCCCACTAACTTAATTGGATCAAAACACTCTAAATCAAAAATCCCCAAATCATACGCATGAACCCTAATTTCAAAAAATCTATCAAAACGAGTTTATGAGAATAATTAAATGTTAGCAACACATTTAGGACTTAATTTCAACCAATACCCACCACAAAAATTAAACAATAACACACCAAATCAATAATCCCCATTTCAACATAAACCCTAAATCCTAAGTCGTAAATTGTGAAAAATTTAACCGTTTCATCGTGTTAAAAACAAAAACCATTCTTTAAAATGTTATCACAAACATATACATACTTACAGATTTTTTATAACACGCTTAGATTTGCCGTTTGAATGTGGATTGTTGGATTAGTGGTTGAGAGGTAATAAATTTTTTGCAGGTGGAGTAAATGTGGTTATAGTTTTGGTTTTGGTTGACTTTTGACAATTTGATGAACTAGACAGATTTGGTCCCTTAACCACAAGATTTTGCTACCTTAGTCCATATCTCACTATAATAAGAAAAAACTTAACATTTATTTGGCAAAGACAATTTTAATACTCCCCCTTGACTTAAAACGAAAGAACTTTTAAACTTTTGTGATAAAGGTTTAAGTACAAGGAGGGTAATGTGAAGAACATTTTACCAACACAGTTTTAAAACAACAAATTTTTGGAAATATGCAAGCACAAGTTTTAAATAAAATTTTAATTTCATACTCCCCCTCAACACTTGTTCGGAGTAAAAATTATTAATTTGTTGGAATGAACAAAGTGTTGACGTAAATTTTGTGCTTGCATTTGTTAATAAAAGAATAAGTTTTTTTTTCTTTTTTTTTTAATTTTTTTTATAAAAACCTAATTATTATTAAAACATAATTATTATTATTATTATTATTTTTTTTTTTTTTTTTGATAAAAAAAATATTTACAAAGAGTTGTGATGTTTGACTTTTTCAAGAGAGTTTGAGAAAGCTTTCCAGATCGTCTGGAGTCAAACACCGCATAACAATTTAATGAACTAATTCCACAAATCTTGCATGGGGCAAGGCTTCGGTGAATAAGTTTGCTAATTGGTATTTGATGAACTCAAATAAGTACATTTTATTACTATCATTTATCCTATTTATTTGACTTGTTTTATTATATTATCTGTGAGAATTGATACGTTAATGTTTACTTTTGTAATTCTCAGGTAAAAACAAGTATTATGTGAAACTTGGCGATTTTGGACTAATTATGGAGCAAAACAAGCAAGAAGTTAAGAGTCTACTGAAATGTACAAGATCAAGATCATTCTGCTCCAGATACGCCGCATCTTACTTATTATATACGGCGCATCACTATCAAGATTTCACAAGATATTATCCAAGACAGCAAGGACATGCGCCGCATCTAGAAATGGAGTTACGCCGCATCTTCTGGCGGTGTACGAATATTCCTGAATATATTAATCTTGGACCCCACGCGAAGTTAGTCAATGCGCCGCATCTACTTATCCTATGCGCCGCATCTAGCCCTCAGACAGAAACTATAAATACCCCAAAGTCAGACGAATTTCAGAGTTCGACAATTTAGAAGACCGAAGACCACAGAAACCCTAAGGCCGAATTCAGTCGAAGTAGCAGCACAAGACACACCTTGAACGAAGATACAAGAGCTGTAAGAAGGTCCTGCATGTATTCAATTCATTAAGTAGTTTTGTTTTATTGTATTAGTACACTTTAATTGGTCAGGATTGATGGGCTTGTGATCATTGATTTATTCATGCACTTCAACTCCCCTTAAAATTGCTTTCCCATTAATTAAAGTTTATATGATGATGTCTTTGGTGACTTTTATTAGTGCATTGATAACCTCTGTGTCTAGCTGAGCATTGCTTGGGTCGCCATGCCCCTTCCTCGCCTATTTATTAGATCGCCTATGCATTCTATCGTCTGTAGAAAAGTAGGAAGAAAGATAAATAGGATAGTCATAAGTAATCATTAAGGGTTTACTCGCCGATAAGATTAGAACCAACGAGAAAGGACTTAATCTCGGTGCGTTGCATCGAACTATACACTTCATATAAAACTAGCAATAAAACAAGTGACAAACTACTTAACTATCAGGACAGGTCTTCTTATTGTCTCATGTATTTATCTGTGTACGTGTGTGCTACTCGCTGATTCGTGCTTATTAGTTTAGTTTATATTTAATCATAGCCAAACCGTGCCAGTCTCTCAGGCTGAACCCCCCCTTGCGTCAGATTAGGTTGTATAGCTAACTTAAGATATTAAAATACTGATTAGAATAACTAGATAATATGTTCCACTCTTAGTGATCGACACTCTACTTACCATTATATTCATACTGACTGGGTACACTGATCGTTAAGTGTGTGTGTGTTATTGATAAGTCGGCTAAATATAAATTTAAAACTTGAATACTGCTAAAACCACAACGACATATCGTGGATATATAATTAGAGCAATACACGCACCGCATCAAGTTTTTGGCGCCGCTGCCGGGGAGTGAATTGTTATTATCTGTTAATTTGATTAGTATTTTAATTAGGTTTTTCTTTTTAATTTTTAATCTAACCGCTAACTCTGTTGTATATTAGGTTAATTTGCATTCATTGTATTATTTTGCATATTTTCTGTTTTTGAGTGTTTTTATTTTTGTTTATTTTCGTTTGTTTTTATTTTTGTTTTTACTTTTCGTATTTTCTGTATTCTGCTATCGTTGTACTGAGCTAATATAAACGATACGGCGCATCTATTTTCATAGATACGGCGTATTGCGTTTACTTTTTATAAAATACAACGCGTTTAATTAATTCGATACGACGCATCTTTCCCCAAGATACGACGTATCTGTTTTTAATAAGAAATTTTTCTAAGCGATAACGCCATACGACGCATCTGCTTTTGCAGATACGGCGTATCTATTATTTTAATTAAAAACAGTTTTCGAATTATTAAACAGATACGACGCATCGATCTCTGTCGATACGGCGTATCTTCTGAATCAAAAATCTTGTATTTTGAAACGTAACGAAAATACGGCGCATTAACATTTGTTAATACGACGCATTTAATTTTAATAAATATACGCTGATTTTTGATAATTAAAACTGATACGGCGCATTCTAAATTTATAAGCGGCGTATCTATTTTCTGAATAAAGTGTGATTAAATTTTAACGATTATAAGATACGGTGTATCCAACTTTCTGTATACGGCGCATCGTCTGCAGATATCAGTAACTTTAATTTTTCCTATTCTGTTTTCGTTGTTGATTTTCTGATATATTACTTTCTTGAACATACCCTACTGATGCTTTTGTGATAGTTTCAGGAAGTGCATGACCAGGAGTTCTACTAAGAACTTGATTAGACCTTTCGAAGATCCTGAACAAGCCTTTCATTTGCTTAAAAGGCTTTTCAACACAAAAAGCTTTGATATTTCAAGTTCATTCGAGCTTGATTATTTTTCTGAAGAGAAAGAGGAAGTAGAAACAGAAGCAATGGGCGAAAACACTACCATGGAGGAATACATGAACAGTACCCGTGCTGATTACAGTTCAGGAGTTGCTAGACCAAAGTTTGATGATAAGTCAAAGTTTGAGTTGAAGGGTCAGTTTCTCAAGGAGCTAAGAGAAAATGCTTTCATTGGATCGGAACATGAAGATGCTAATGAACATGTTGAAAAGGTCCTCGAGATAGCAGATTTGTTTACTACAGAAGGAGTCACTGACGATCAGCTCATGCTAAGAATCTTTCCAATTTCACTTAAAGGAGCTGCTAGTAAGTGGCTAAGGAATGAACCTGCTAGTTCAATCACAACATGGGAAGATTTGAAGAGAAATTCCTGAAAAGATATTGTCCACCTGCTAAAACTGCTAAAAAGATGGAGGCTATCAACAGTTTCAAGCAAGAGCCTGATGAAACTCTTTATCAAGCTTGGGAACGATTTAAAGACTTACTGGTGAAATGTCCTCAACACTATCTAACCCCAATGCAGGAGATAATATTATTTTATCAAGGATTGGACGTGCCTACTAGACAGATTTTGGATGCTAAGGGAGCTGTGCCTCAAATGAGTGCAGCTAATGCTAGGAAAGCTATCCAAGAAGCTGTTGATCATTCTCAAAAATGGCACGATGGGACCTCTACTAGATCTAAGAGCAGCACTAATTTTGACGGGTTTGCTGCAATTCAAGCTCAATTGATAAAATTAGTAGAGAGATGAAGAAGCGTGATGAAAAAGTGTATGCTGCCCAAGTTGGATGTGAAAAATGCGAAGGACCTCACTACACCAAAGATTGCCCTAATAAGAATGAAAGTGAGATGTTTGAAGAAGCATACTACACACAATTTGGACAACCATTCCGACCTTCAGGAAGATTTAGAGAAGCTAGTCCGGGATTCTATCAAAAGAACAATTTTAATCCCACTTATCAAGAAAGGAGGTAGACTTTAGATGACACTTTAAAGCAAATTATGGCCGATGCTGCTAAAAGACATGAAGAGAACACTGCTATGATCAAAGAAATCCGAGCTTCAACGGACACTATTACAAGAAATCAAGGAGCTTCGATCAAAGCATTGGAACAACAAATTGGACAAATGAGCAAAGTTCTTCAAGAAAGGGGATACGGAAGTCTACCGAGCTCAACTGAAACCAACCCAAGAGATCATGTCAAGGCCATAAGCACCACTGAAGAAGTCACTCCTAACATTCCTTTTCCTAGAAGACTGATGAATGGTAATGATGGTGCAAGACCCGAATTTTTCTTTAATTCTTCAATCAGTTTAAGGAGACTACTCAAAGAGAAGACAAAGATTGAAGAGGAGATCAAGGCTACAATGAAAGAAGAGAGCTCTGCAACTCGACTTACATGCCTTGCCTCATAAAGAAAAAGACCCAGGAAGTTTTACTTTACCTTGTTCAATTAATGATATATTTTTCAATAATGTGTTAGCTGACTTAGGAGCTAGCGTTAGTGTAATGCCCCTTAAGACATTCACTACCCTAGGACTAGGAAAATTAGCACCAACTAAGTTACTTATTGAATTGGCTGATAAAACGGTAAAACAACCTGAAGGGATTGCTAATAATGTGCTAGTTAAGATTGAGAAGTTTGTTTTCCCTGTGGACTTTGTTATATTAGATATGCCCGAGGATGTTAAGATTCCTTTAATACTTGGAAGACCTTTCTTGTCTACTACCCATGCTAAGATTGATGTGTTTAAAAGAAAAATCTCATTAAGGGTAGGGAATAATAAACTAGTCTATAAGTGCCAAGATCCTGTTAAAAGCATAATTAGAGGCGTCTATATGCTAGGATTACGAGAGCGTATGGACCTCGATCTTGAAGCTAGGATTATGGGAGAAACATTGATTCAAAACAACTCAACTAATCCTAATCATGAGAACTTTGAGGAATTTATTGACCTTAATGTACCTACCGAACTTAGGCGCGATATTGTTAAAGATTCTGATGATGAGTGGTATGATTGCGTAGTGATTAACAAACATAAGAGAATAGTTGAGGATACGAATTTGAAAAATGATGTGTTTATTGAACTATCACCCCACCTTGCATATTTGTGCCTATTTAATAATAAGAATTTCCCGTCTATCATTTTGTCATCTCTACCCGAAAGGGACAGAACTTTGTTTATACAGATATTAAAAAAGAATGGCGTGGAAATTAAGGACGAGCAAGGAGTGTTAAATATTAGTGGACTGGCAATGAGGGAGCGCGATGCTTCCGACTCCTTCAATAATCGATATTAAAGAGCTGAACGTGAGTCTAACTTGAAGACTCTGGAATAAAGACAAGTGCTGACCGGGAGACAACCCGGAGAATTTTTACTATTCTGTTCTGTGTCGAGTCAGTCAGGCCCACAGAAGATACGGCGCATCTCAATCCTGAGATGCGACGCATCTCCTGCGCTGGTCATATCTTAATTTATTTTTCTGCATTTTTACTTTTGACTTTAAAACTTTTTGTCAGTTTATTTTAATGCGGCGCATCCCTGGTTAAGGATGTGACGCATCTTTTATTCTGATTCGTATTTATTCCAGGCTCGATACGGCGTATCTTCTTCCATAAGATACGGCGCATCGACTGACCTGATGATTTTCAGTTTTAATTTTTACATTTTATTTTTACTAACTACTAATGTATTATGCAAGTTTGAACTTTCTTAACTTAGGTGTGTTAAAGTCTTGATGGTATTATAGATTCCTGCATTTCCTGTGGATACATCAATTATGAAGCTTAAACGTTCTCATCCACAAGAAAGATGATTTTTGCCCTTATACTAATGGAGGATCATACCGAGCAAATCTCAGGGGAGTTTTTCTGTTCTAATTCTTTTATTTTCCAGTTTTTAATCCTTTTATACAAACAACGAGGACGTTGTTTAACTTAAGTGGGGGGATTGGAGAATTAGAACACTTACTTGTCCTAAACTTTTTCAAAATATGCTTAAAATGTGCTTAATATATCAAAATTTAAAATTTTTAGCATGTTTTTGTTTAAAGTCTAAATTACATAGCTGCACACATGACGTTATTTTCAAAAATTGTGAACTTTTCAAAAATTCACAAATCTATGAGTGTGTCGGTGATTTGTAAACTTTAGAACTTGGCTTGTATACTATTCGAGACCACCATAATAAGTATTATTTTTATAATTGGAATGACTTGTCTAAATTGGTAAATTTCTAGGATTACACCCAAATAGCCTTTATATGTTTTGTGTTATTAGCTGTAACACCCCAACCCGGCAAGGGTAGAAGTGTCACGTAAATGGTGACATATCAAAGGCAAGCATAACATACGACTTACATAATACAAATGGTTTACAAAGTTACAAAGGAAAATATACCAAATCTACGTAGTCATACATAAATGAATACTAAAACTAAGGTATCGTCTTCATAAGTTAATCTCTCATCCCAAAGCAAACCCAAGCTCCTGGCTTCCTACTAAAACCTGCCGCAGGAAAAGAAATGCGGCTGAGCTTAAAAAGCCCAGTGAACAGATATATAATAAACGGAAACCAAAATCAAATGGAAATGAACAGACATATCATAATGAATGAGATATAGGAAAAGGAAATAAAGAGTAAGGTTTAGGACAGTCATCCACCACGAGCCCATAACATAACATATCACATATCATATCATATCATATCTTCATAATCATATAGAGGGGAGACCTCTCAGATAATCAGATAATATGAGGGGTGTCCTCATTCTTCAGGTGGAGTAGCTAGCTCCCATATTTTGTGAAAGAAGTGGATTGCACCCATCCTCAGTCACCATATCAAATCATATCATATCATATCACATAACATATCTAGGATGCATCCATTCGCCCCCCAAACAAATCATATTGGCCATAACAAATCATAAAGCGCGCATATCATATCATAATGGGGACGGTGTAACCAAATCACTAGGGCTACACACTAGTCATGCCAGTGGTGCATCACAGACATGGCCATGTTACCTTCATGGCTAGGGAACATATTTTGGCTCGGGTATCAAACTGGGGTCAAAGGTTAAAGGTTCAAAGGTTCATATCTTAGCAAAGGTTCATATGTCATAATCATAGTCCAAATCTCAAGGTTCATATCAAAGGTTCATATGTCAAAGTTCAAATGCCACAGGTTCATATAAGAGGTTCGGAAATCAAAGGTTCATATCAAAGTGTAGGGAACATAGCAATGGCATAGGGGAAACCCTAATGCGAACCAAAATAGAGACCGAAGGCTCCTTATATAAGAGCAGAATATCTGTACCTTATTCCAAAGCAAAGCAAACCAAAAGAATAAGATGCAAAGGATCATGTCCTCTCCTTCTTCACACCTAGAGGGGTAGAAAAGAATTACAAACCTTTCCATTTTAAGTAACTTTCCATTTTTAGCAGGTTTCCATATTTAGTAAGTTTCCATAATTAGTAAGATTTCCATATTCTCATTTAGGTTAAGTTATTATTGAATCATAATATGGCTTTAGGGTGTATTTAAACAAGTCACAAAAGTTTAGGGTTAAATATGACAAGTTTTCATAGTTCAGGGTTATAAACGTAACTTTACCAAAGTTCAAGGTTTAAAATAGAAATCTCATAATTTACCATTCGAATACTTTATTTTCCAGAATTACACTTTTAGCCTCCAAGTTTCCAATATTTACGGATTACACCCCTTTACTTTATTAATTTACAAGTTAATCTTATACTTACATAATTTACAAATTTAACCTTTACAATATTCATATTACACATCAAGTCCTTTTTATTCTTTCAAATTACAGAAGTAACCCTCAATATTATTATGTTACAAACAGCCCTTAAACTTTCGGTAAATTACATATTTAGCCCTTGTACTTTATTACATTACAATTCTATTTACATAATTAACCATAATTACATATTAAGCCCTTAATTTCTCAATTTTACACAATGAACACTTATTTTAACATGTTATACGAACACACCCTTAAACATTCACAATTTACACATCAAGTCCCTCTAGTTATCAAAATTACATATTTAACCCTTAAAGTTACATTTTCAATCTTTAATTATTAATAATTACATATCAAGCCATTAATTTATCAAAATTACACATAACCCCCTGGATATAATTTATTACTCAAAACAGCACCAAGTTTCCAGAAATTACATATTTAGTCCCTCATTTTTATTTATTTTCAATTCGACACATATATTACCCATTAATTCCATATCTCGCCAAATTTACAAGTAAGACCTTCATGTTATAATTTTTATATGTTCTCCCTGATCTATAAAACATTACAAAAATATCCCACAAGTTTTAAAATTTACAAAACAGCCCCTTAACTTATTATTTTCAAATCGTTATGCATAAAAACTTAACAAAATCAAACCCTAGCAATCCCAATCATTTGGCCATCATTCTATCATCATTATTTATCAATTATTTCCAGATTTCATTCACTATAAACCCTAGGTCAATCGGTTTAATAATTTTCCCACAATTTCTCTTTTATTTTCTAAGAACTCGATAAACCCATAAATCCAAAACTCACAAATTTGACTTCCACAAATCAAGATACCATTTTTCTCATGTTGTATGATGAATATAGAACCCACGAAAATTATATACAAGGCTCATAAAAATCGCATACATGTTTTATAATTTTAACTCGATTTTAGGGTTTTGTAGCTTATAAATTTTCGTTCGATCATAGTACCATGCATGGTTCGATTCCAATAATTTTCACACGTTATATATGATTAAGAGAGGGCTAGAAAAATACCAATTTGATTATAGAACAAGAGGATCACGCGATATGATTTTTATTTGCTCGGTTGCACTTTTTCGACCCAAACAATACACCACAGCCAAACGATCGACCCTAGGACCTTGTAGCTATTTTTCCCACCTTCTTGGCACTATGAAGAACTCCAGAAAATTATCTCCTTGATGCAGAAAAATCGGATTGAGGTGTGAGGGATTTTTGGATGAGGCGGCACTTTAGTTTTTAGGGTTTAGAGGTGAAATAAATTAGGGATTTGGTATAACTTGGTTAGATCGAGTATTTTGGGGGAGGGTTAGGCCAAATAACCGGCCTTCACAAGGCCCAAATTAATTTACCCTTTATTTTGTGTATTTTCCTAATTTAATTGTGATTTAAATGCTTTTTAATTAATAATAATTGTGTATTTAAATTTTCGGCGCACACAAGGGTATTTTGGTCATTCCACAACTTGTATAAATATTAATCGAAGTCATCAAAATTATTTTGTATCATATCTTGTTCGTTTCTAGAAGTTTGGGATCGATTCGGAACTTTAACTAAGCTTTAATTAAATTTTAAAGTTTCAGGGGCATCTTGGTAATTTTTGCATGTTTTAGATTTTTGGGTTTTACAACTCTTCCCCTCTAATAGAAAAATTTCATCCTCGAAATTTGCAAAGAATCAGAAGTGAAAGGATCGAAAACAAAATAGGGACGTACTAGATCAGAATACAAAAATGCGGATAACTAGCTTATATCGATTCCTCGGTTTCCCAGGTAGCTTCCCGCTCTGGGTGGTTCTTCCAAAGAATCTTTACGAACGGAGATGAAATGAAACAGAAGACACAACGGACAGCGAACGGAAATGTAAAAGGCTTGTTTCTCATGACTCTTCATTGCCGATCCAAAAGTAACTTCAGTTCCCAGAAGTGACATATCATACGAAATTCAGATTGCAAGGATCATATTCAACATGACGAATGGTTATCATATTCTCTCAGAAGAGATACAAGGATACGCAAGATTGCGACGGATATGCCGTCCATAGCATTCGATTAGGCAAATCGAATGAGATCGTACCGAAAATAAATTGTAGGTGATATCAAATAGCAGGAACTTATAGCAGAACTTAAGATTCTTATCGGAATAACAAAGGTCAGCAGCCGCGTATCGAGAAATCCAAACGTATCAATTCATATAACGGCGAACAGATTAAGCGTACCGGTGGAATGAACCTAAATCTTACAGATGCAAAAATTCTCACATCTCTCATCAAAATTCTAAGGTTTCCAAAGTACTCCTCGAAATATCCTATGAACACAATGAAGGTACGTCATATGACGTAGGTATTATCACGTTCGCGAACCGTTATAATACCAGCATCATATGAGTATACCATCATGATGGTCATACTTTATCTCAAGTCGCGAACAGAACTACTTATCCTAACCACCTATCAGTCTTTCTCCTTGATGAAGCGAAAAGTGTACCGCTTTTAAGGGGTCATTTAAGCCCTAAATCGTATTTATTTGATCAAATATCGCCCTAAATCGTTCCTTTTGTCATTTTAGGTACTTTTGAGGAGAAATCTGGAAAAGGAGGCATTTTGGACGTTTTTGGAGCATAAAAGTGAAGAAAACGGCAAAGTCTCAAAAATCGGCTAAAAGTTACCTTTGACGGCGTCACAATTTACTCTGGACGGCGTCATGCCTTGGCAAGAAAAGTTGGACGTGAAATTTACTCATGATGAGCCAGTGAAAATAGCATGTAAATTCTGACGGCGTCACGCTTTAACTTGATCAAGGGCGTCACGGCTTAAATCAATAGGGGACGGCGTCATGTTCTAGGTTCGACGGCGTCAAGCCTTGATAAGCCAGAATGGATTTTTGAAGAGCTAAAGAGGGACGGCGTCAAGAAGGTCATCCGGGAACCCTAGAAGCGGCGAGGTGACGGCGTCACACTCCATAAGGTGACGCCGTCAGATCCAAAAATCTATATATAGTTTTCTAATTTTTTGTCATTAAAGGAGGACTTAGTGTGTGGAATTTTGGGAGAAAACCCTAAGACGAATTTAGCTTCTTTTTCAAGGCTTTTTGCCTTGAGATCTTCCATGTTACATTGAAGATAAGTTATCAATTAATCATTCAATATGTCTATGTGTTGTTTGATTCTATCTTATTCTTGTCTTTTGATTAACATGTTAGGCTAAATTTATCTTGTGTTTGCTTAGATCTAATGAAACCTAGCTATTGATTATTGGTTATTAGTGTGTTGTTAGTTGTATTGGATGATTGTTTATCTATGTTAGGCTTAAGAAAACTGGCTAACTTCCTATTCGGTAACTTGCTTGAACGTCTTAAGAAACATGAACCAAATGCGTACTAAAGGTTTTTATGGTTGTATTTAATGCACAAGCGAATTCTAGTGATCCCATGTTAGGAGCTTCCTAGCCGGCTCGACATAGGAGTGAAGTAGGAGCTTGTAGAGTTGGGGAAGTAAGTACGCCACCCCACGAATGGTATTAAGGAATACACCCGTCATCCACGCTACTAATACACACTAATTAACCAGTAAAAGATAGTTAGGGAGTAAGGAAATCTAAGTAAACACATTTCTCTACACATAAGTTTCTCACCACATTTTCATTTCAGTTATTTATTTTATTTGCATTTGTAGTTATTTGGGTTAGTTGACTAGCAACTAATTCCGCCCACTCCTTCAAAACCGAGATTTTACTTGCTTTCATAAAAATATAAAAACATAAAAAAGAATCTTCCTCAACCCATAGACCTATTAGAGTAGCTTTTCATACCTAACGAACACTATTCCCTGTGGAGAACGATCAATCCCCCGTACTTACCACTACACTATACTACATCGGTCAGGTACACTGCCTGGTGGGGTTGTAAGCCTCTTGAGATCCCTCGAGAGGTAAAACCTGTTGTAAGGTTACAAAACCACGCAATCAAGTTTTTGGCGCCGCTGCCGGGGAATAGTTATTGTTTAGGTTGAATTTTTATTTTATAGGTCTACTCACTAGATTCCTTTCTAGTGAGATTTTTAATTTATTTTTCTAGGTTTTCTTTAGTCTATCTATTTTCTTCGTGTCTTTGTTCGTAACCATACCATCCGACATCATGGAAGATGGTAATATCCTTAACCCCCACAACCCACCACCACAACAACCACCACCACCTCCTAGAGCCCGTACTTTAGGAGAGTATTCCCGTCCTAGCCACCATGGCTATCGAAACACCATTGAGCTCACTCAAGGAGCCAATATCACACCCTTGCGATCCGACACCATCCGGTTGGTGCAAAGCGGATGCGCATTCCATGGACTTCGTTCTGAAGATCCTAATCAACATCTCAAGGACTTTCTTAAAATCGTTGATTCTATAGACCTTGATGTTGCCACTCGAGAGACGACCCGATTGCGTCTCTTCCAATTCTCTTTGCGGGACCAAGCTAGTCAGTGGCTAGAACGTCAACCCGCAGGATCCATTACCTCTTGGGATGATCTCACCACTCGTTTCCTTGCTCAGTTTTTCCCACCGGGAAGAACTACCAAGCTAAGGAAGGATATCTTGACGTTTGAACAACGTCGAGGCGAAACCCTCTACGGGGCATGGATTCGATTCAAGGACTTACTCCAAAAAGTCCCTCATCATGGCATAAATCTATGGCTTCAAATCCAAATCTTCTATGACCATGTTGATTACCACACCAAGCGTGCCATCGATCGAGCCGCCGGGGGCAGATTGCGCGACAAAAGCGCCGAGGAATCATGGGATATCATTGATGAGCTTGCATCCGACGATGATGAATTGTGGCAAGTCTCCCACGACGTGCGCTCGGCAGTAAAGACATATTCATCGCCCGATACAGCCAATCAAATCACTGAGGAAAGCGTTAGTGAACTTGAGAAAAGGGTTGCATATCTTATGGAAAAGCAAAATAGACCCTTAAGTCCACAAAAAGCAACAATTAACTCAGTCTCAAGCGTTAAGCAAACACCATTGTCCGAATCACCCCTTCGGGAAAATGCTAAACCCTTCCATAAGCACGCTCAACCCAACTCACCACCTCAGGAACTTAGTCCAACATTCGAAGCTCGAATGAGAAAGTACATGTCAAAACACTCCGAACGGTTGGCAAAATTTGAGGAAGCC
The DNA here is from genome assembly GCA_021014915.2 of Artemisia tridentata subsp. tridentata. Taxonomy (NCBI): domain Eukaryota; kingdom Viridiplantae; phylum Streptophyta; class Magnoliopsida; order Asterales; family Asteraceae; genus Artemisia; species Artemisia tridentata. Next base: position 214,491,113 of record CP139506.1, read on the forward strand.
GTCTACAAGCAGAAGGAGGAAATGGAGGAGAAGATGGCAGAGATGATGAATCTTTTGAAAGAATACACAAATACAAAAGCCCCTGCAAAAGTGTTGGTGAGGAATGACGCTGATGTTCCTAACATTAAATTTGTCAAGGCCACCTCCGTCGTCCAAGAGGGGGGAAATGATGGAAGAGGGAAATCCATAACTATGGAAGTTAACAAAATTGACCTCATCCCACTTAATAATGGAAACACCAATTCCTACAAATGCGATTCCGACAAGGGAGAGGAGGCGCCCTCTGAGGAGCGCCAATTGGTTGAACCGCCAGTGTCACAACAAGTGAAGCATTACTTGAAGCACGAAATAAACAAGGAGACCATAAACGATTGGGTGAGAAACTATCGACGTACTCATCTACCCAACAAGGAGTCCAAGAAGGTGGAACCGGATGATAAATCTGACACATTACCCGGTGGGCAATTGTATGAATGCCTCATAGGACAAAAGTTAGTGGAAAAAGCAGAAATTCTACGGGATCTTTGAAATACCATGCAGCATTGGAAAACACAAGTATCTGGATGCGATAGCTGACCAAGGTTCCGACGTAAATTTGATGCCTTTATCCGTTTATGTTCAGTTAACCGATGAGTTGCCATCCATCACCCATACTAAACTCTCCTTTGCGAAACATTCTTATGAGTATCCGTTAGGAATTGCAGAAGATGTGTTGGTCAACGTTGCCGGATTCCTGTATCCGGTCGACTTCATGATCATTGAGAGAAATGATATGAATATGCCAATAATCCTTGGGGCACCCTTTCTCGCTACCACTAGAGCACAAATCAATTACGAAAATAGCACCATCCAAATGAAGAAGGGGAAGAAAACAATAAACTTCCCAACGATCCCACGACATATACGAGATGTTGCTCTGCAGAAGAAGATGGAGGCTAACACTAATATAGTCCGTGGTAATGTTCGAGAGAAAATTCTTGCATGGGAGGCAAGGATTAAGAGTTATATGGAAAATGAGATTAGAGAATGTAAGGATGGAAATAACGATTATATTGAGGCTGATGAGCAACCCAATAACCCCGTTGAATTTACAAAAGGAGACTCAGTGCTCCTAAGGCATTCAGAAACAGAAGCACCTACCAATGAACTAAGTCCCTGGTGGTACGGACCATTCACAATTAAAAGTTTACACCAAGATGGGATAGTAAGCTTGACCAGCAAAGGAGGAGGTGAAGTAACTGCGAATGTCGAGCGATTGAGACACCACCACCCTGATAACAAGGATCATATCTATCAGGGATACGTCATTATGAATGATGGAATCACGTAATGTGCGTGACTTTGAGTCTAGCTACAAGACTCGTTAATAAAGAAAAGCGCTTCTTGGGAGGCAACCCAAGCTTTATTTGTTTTATTTGCTTTGTGTGTTTATTTGTTTGTTTGTTTGTTTTTATTTGTTTCCGTATGTATGTTTAATTTTTATTCTTATTGATTCATGTTCAAAAGTAAATTGTGAAAATGCTTTATTTTGTTTTTAACTTCGTCTTAACTACATATAAAGGTATTTTGCAAAAGTTAAGTGTAAGGGAAATCTAAATCGGTTTATTAGAACACAAATTAACATGAATCATAATAATAATAAATTAGCATACATATTAGTGTTTGTTTGAGTCAAATGCTTGTATCGAGTCATAATGATGTTTTGCAGGATTTCCAGGAAGTAAGGTAAAGGTTTTTCCAGAAATTTTCCGGAAACTTAAAATGAAAATTTTTGTCAGGTCATTTCTGACGGCGTCAGGGGTTATAACCTGACGGCGTCAGATTTAATTTTCAGAAATTTTTGAAAGTTTTGTTTTTAAAAAGTTTTTATTAAAATCTCCAACTTATAATCTCCAGGAATCTGCAAAATTATCATTCCACAAGCATTATATCCTTATATATAGATTTTATCCCGCCGATGTTATGCAGGTTTTCGTGTTTGTTTTCTCAGGTTTAACAGGTTATTTTGGACAAGGAGATGTTTATGGAATCAAGCTTATGGCGATGCATTAGTCATGGAGCTTCGACATTACTTTGGAAGAAGATTTAACCGTGTAATTTCATTATCCACCGAGCGAATCAGGGGAGTATTTGATTTCATTCTTTTACTTTTTACTTTTACATCTTGTTATTTGAACATTGGGGACAATGTTCATCTTAAGTGTAAGGGGGGGGGGGGGGTAAAAGTACGATTAGAGAATGCTCTTACGCTTGATTTTTGTTTGTTTAAATAGTAGATGTGTAATAAAACTGAGATAAATACTTGTTAAGGTAATTTTAGTGCCAAATTTAAAATTTTTTACAACATATAGGAGTGAAACTTTGATCTTAATGAGCGTCTCACGGATAGGAGTTATATGACTAGCACAAAAACCGTACCACTAAAAAATTTTCCACCCCCAAATATGTGAGGTTCGCCCCTAGAATTGGTAGGAAAAGCATTTATGCTATGATGTGTGTACCGGTAGCACTTAGATTCTAGAACTTGCGTTAGGACCATTCCAAGGCCACAAGTGAGACTACATTCGTGTAGTTAGATTTACTACATGATAAGAGGCATTAGGATTAACCCATTGTTTTACACCTGTGTTTTTGTTATAATTACATTGGCTACATTGGTCAAGTAATTCTCCCACACCCTTTGCGTTGTACTCATTTTTAGTACACGATACCCCTAGTACACCCCTCAGAGCCTATCTTTTCGTTTCGACCTTTAAGCATTTTACTTAAAGGAAGAATTTGTTACACCCCACTTAAATGTACACCCAAATCGCCTTAGCCTACCTTGTATGCACTCATCTTTAGTGCATTATTGTTACAACATTTGTTTAAACCCAAGTTAATTATCTAGTTGATTACATGGTTTCTAAGTCGAGTCATATCCTTGTACATATTGTTTTGGGACGATTGGGACTCATGGGTAAAGTACTAGTGTAATGGAGTAATGGGGAAGAACATCATTTATTACCCCCATATGTGCTAAATATTTTAAAAGTACTCCAAGTGTTTTAATTATCTTAATTCGAGTCATTAGAATAGTTATTTGTAAAGTTATGTAAAAATTCAAGTGTAAGGGGAATGCAAAGCCCCTATGATGTATTATTTTGGATGGTAGGGCAAAAGTGTATGGAAAAAAAAAAAAAAAAAAAAAAAAAAAAAAAAAAAAAACACACAAAAAAAAAAAATGAGAAAATGAAAAATAGAAAAAACATACGGACTACCATCCCGTTTCATTTTATGTTTGTTTTATGTTTTTGTTTTTGTTATTTTCTTTCATTAGCTTAAGATTGAGTCGAGTCTTGGCTTAGCAACATTGTATAGTACATGTAATTGATCAAGATTTTTAACTCGCCACCAGTAAAATATCTTTTATCCAACAAAACCGTGTTTTCCTTTTCCCTACACCTAACGTTATAACCCATTAAAAGCCCTCTTTGATAGTTTATCTTTGGTGCTTACGCCTAGTGGAGGAGGTTTTCGATCCTTTCCCAAGCCTATGGTAATCTATTTGCTATGACAGGTAGTGAGAGATATTATCCGTTTTCATTTATGAGATTTATTTTGACGACACTTGAGAGATGTGAGTATCTAAACACTACTTGTGAGGTGCTAGTTTATAATCTCAGTGCTTATTATGATTGAAGTGGAATGATTATTTGTTGTAATTACTTTTATGTTAGCGTTAAATGACCCCTAACTTGTATTTTGATTAGAATAAAAGCGCATTTGCTTGAGGACAAGCAAATCTCAAGTGTAAGGGTATTTGATGAAGCGAAAAGTGTACCGCTTTTAAGGGGTCATTTAAGCCCTAAATCGTATTTATTTGATCAAATATCGCCCTAAATCGTTCCTTTTGTCATTTTAGGTACTTTTGAGGAGAAATCTGGAAAAGGAGGCATTTTGGACGTTTTTGGAGCATAAAAGTGAAGAAAACGGCAAAGTCTCAAAAATCGGCTAAAAGTTACCTTTGACGGCGTCACAATTTACTCTGGACGGCGTCATGCCTTGGCAAGAAAAGTTGGACGTGAAATTTACTCATGATGAGCCAGTGAAAATAGCATGTAAATTCTGACGGCGTCACGCTTTAACTTGATCAAGGGCGTCACGGCTTAAATCAAAAGGGGACGGCGTCATGTTCTAGGTTCGACGGCGTCAAGCCTTGATAAGCCAGAATGGATTTTTGAAGAGCTAAAGAGGGACGGCGTCAAGAAGGTCATCCGGGAACCCTAGAAGCGGCGAGGTGACGGCGTCACACTCCATAAGGTGACGCCGTCAGATCCAAAAATCTATATATAGTTTTCTAATTTTTTGTCATTAAAGGAGGACTTAGTGTGTGGAATTTTGGGAGAAAACCCTAAGACGAATTTAGCTTCTTTTTCAAGGCTTTTTGCCTTGAGATCTTCCATGTTACATTGAAGATAAGTTATCAATTAATCATTCAATATGTCTATGTGTTGTTTGATTCTATCTTATTCTTGTCTTTTGATTAACATGTTAGGCTAAATTTATCTTGTGTTTGCTTAGATCTAATGAAACCTAGCTATTGATTATTGGTTATTAGTGTGTTGTTAGTTGTATTGGATGATTGTTTATCTATGTTAGGCTTAAGAAAATTGGCTAACTTCCTATTCGGTAACTTGCTTGAACGTCTTAAGAAACATGAACCAAATGCGTACTAAAGGTTTTTATGGTTGTATTTAATGCACAAGCGAATTCTAGTGATCCCATGTTAGGAGCTTCCTAGCCGGCTCGACATAGGAGTGAAGTAGGAGCTTGTAGAGTTGGGGAAGTAAGTACGCCACCCCACGAATGGTATTAAGGAATACACCCGTCATCCACGCGACTAATACACACTAATTAACCAGTAAAAGATAGTTAGGGAGTAAGGAAATCTAAGTAAACACATTTCTCTACACATAAGTTTCTCACCACATTTTCATTTCAGTTATTTATTTTATTTGCATTTGTAGTTATTTGGGTTAGTTGACTAGCAACTAATTCCGCCCACTCCTTCAAAACCGAGATTTTACTTGCTTTCATAAAAATATAAAAACATAAAAAAGAATCTTCCTCAACCCTTAGACCTATTAGAGTAGCTTTTCATACCTAACGAACACTATTCCCTGTGGAGAACGATCAATCCCCCGTACTTACCACTACACTATACTACATCGGTCAGGTACACTGCCTGGTGGGGTTGTAAGCCTCTTGAGATCCCTCGAGAGGTAAAACCTGTTGTAAGGTTACAAAACCACGCAATCACTCCTCCTAAGGTTGGTCCAAAACAAACATCACTACGGATTCTAAATCGGAGGAATTTGAACGTACAAATAGCGTAACGGAATACGTAAACATCAAAATGAAACTCGTAGTCAAAACATCAGGTCTTCCAAAAATTCACCATCGTTCTCATAACGAACCATCGTCCAACAAATGCATAACGAACACCGAACGGACTTTCTAATTGGAAAAAGGTTCATTCAAAGATCTTAACGAAAGGCAACGGAAACTTAAGGGGTCTAACGGACAATGAATAACGTCTTCAATATCTTCATCCTTTACAAAAAAATCAAATCTTCCGAATCCAAACGTTTACTACAAAGTTTCATCCCTTCAATTTCATGATCTCGAATCCTTTCAAATTCCAAGTAGCCGCTCTCTTGTCTAATCATACGATCATAGGGTGAAAAGGAAATCATAAACTTGAGTCTGGTTCCTCAAGTCTTCGACACTTCTTCTGGACACTTCGGTGTGGTAGCATGAATCTCTTACGTGATCACCATGCATTCCTCCATTGGCGAGTCTGCTTCAGCTCTCAATTCATCTTAGTACAACTAAAATGACTAGAGAAACAAGGTTGCGTGCCTCCTACAGGTCTTCTAACATGATTCAGAATTCACCAACTCAACTGTTGTGGACTTCCTGGTTTATGTGCTGAAAGCTCATCTCCTACGGTTTGGTCGTCTTGATGCCCAACTGAAGTCTCCACGTGCTGCTTGGGGTATAATTGAGTCTCATCTCAGTCTGTCTTCTTCTCACCTGCTTCTCTCTTGGTAATGCCTGACACGAACCTCTTCTGCACATCTTCTACAAGGTTTCTAACTCTGACAATGGTCTTCAGACCTGGTCCTTTTTGTGGAAGCTCTTTAGTCATCGGATACCTGGTGGTGTTATTTGCTACAATCTCTGATCATCAAGTAAATCTATTCTTCTTGGAACAACGGGTCGGTTCACTTTATACGAAAAATGGTCAACGAGTTCCTCGTTTGTCTCTGAGCATAAACACACTGTCATACTATGACAATTGTTCGAATATTTGCGAAAACATGGATCTTCTAGCCAATACAATTGACATCATTCCAAACTCATAGTGGTCACACGAGTACTTAAAGAAACTTCAGGAAATCTTCTTAGGGAAACTTCATATCACAAATAAAATTGCAATGCATCACGGAATTTAATCTCAACTAATCAGCTTCCTTCTCAGAAGTGCTTGTGGTTGCTGCTCCCGTCTTTCAAACTCAAATGAGGTCGTCTGCTACGGAGTTTCAAAAATAGAACAAATCAAATATTGATACGCGGAAATGGAATAATGATTACGGTTACATTCACGATGGTCGGTGTGCCGCCGCACACTTCTCTCTTTCTTCCTCATAACCCAACAGGAGCATTCAAGAGATCACGGAAGTGAACAAACTCATATCCCATCAGTTCCTACAATCTCTTAACTTCTTCAGTATCGTGGTTTCGCCAATTCAGATTAGTTCAATGCAAACTTTACTTCCCAAACGGATCTCAAAAGGTTTATCAGAAACACCAGAAATTTGTACAACAGAAATTTCAAATGCCGAAGCTTTCCATGAGTGGATACTAACAGGCGTTAGGAGAAAATTGGAAATCAAAGAGATCGGAGTATGTGCTTCATAGCAACAATAATCTTAATAGATTCAAATGATTGAGAATATCATATCAAAATATGGTGAAGCAGATTGTTAAAGGTCGCAAATATTGCAGTCCATGATAGCTTTACAAAAACCACCACTCCATAGTCAAGAGACCTCAAAGTCAAATACATCCAAAGGGAAACGGATTCTCAGAGCGAATGTGGTTGTCAAATCATACGGATAGTTTACATATCAAATTTACGTACATGATTCATCAAAGTGTAGGATGGGAGAGTATTTGAATATATCAAGGTCAAATATATCAAATTTAGAATCGTGAACAGTTCAAAGGATTGAAATCTTGTTTATCTTATAACATAGGAATGGTAGGGTGTGCACTGATAGTAATACGAACATCGTTTAACTGTCAGAGTTGAGATGTAGGGAATATCAGTTATTAGCATCAGCATGCTTAGATAACAATTCCGTACTAGACAAAATCAACATCAAATCCTTCTAAAGGAAAAGTTGGTTAACATACAACGTTCATCATTCAAATGACGGAAGGTAAGACTTCCTCGTCTTCTGCGACAAACGTTCTTATAAGGTATGACTAAAGGCAAAGGCAAGATTCAGAGTGATGCGGAAGCAATTACTACTCACATGGATGTCCTAGGCTACCCATTCTTCACCGGTTATGACTTATATTCCTATGGGAAAATTCTACGCAACTTCGCAAAGGTTATCCTACGAGCGCCTACAGTGGAAACTTAGGGGTCCTAACTTACACAGGCCAAGGGTAGATGTACTACAAGTCGTGAACCTGTCTCTGATACCATAATTGTAACACCCCAACCCGGCAAGGGTAGAAGTGTCACGTAAATGGTGACATATCAAAGGCAAGCATAACATACGACTTACATAATACAAATGGTTTACAAAGTTACAAAGGAAAATATACCAAATCTACGTAGTCATACATAAATGAATACTAAAACTAAGGTATCGTCTTCATAAGCTAATCTCTCATCCCAAAGCAAACCCAAGCTCCTGGCTTCCTACTAAAACCTGCCGCAGGAAAAGAAATGCGGCTGAGCTTAAAAAGCCCAGTGAACAGATATATAATAAACGGAAACCAAAATCAAATGGAAATGAACAGACATATCATAATGAATGAGATATAGGAAAAGGAAATAAAGAGTAAGGTTTAGGACAGTCATCCACCACGAGCCCATAACATATCATATCATATCATATCTTCATAATCATATAGAGGGGAGACCTCTCAGATAATCAGATAATATGAGGGGTGTCCTCATTCTTCAGGTGGAGTAGCTAGCTCCCATATTTTGTGAAAGAAGTGGATTGCACCCATCCTCAGTCACCATATCAAATCATATCATATCATATCACATAACATATCTAGGATGCATCCATTCGCCCCCCAAACAAATCATATTGGCCATAACAAATCATAAAGCGCGCATATCATATCATAATGGGGACGGTGTAACCAAATCACTAGGGCTACACACTAGTCATGCCAGTGGTGCATCACAGACATGGCCATGTTACCTTCATGGCTAGGGAACATATTTTGGCTCGGGTATCAAACTGAGGTCAAAGGATAAAGGTTCAAAGGTTCATATCTTAGCAAAGGTTCATATGTCATAATCATAGTCCAAATCTCAAGGTTCATATCAAAGGTTCATATGTCAAAGTTCAAATGCCACAGGTTCATATAAGAGGTTCGGAAATCAAAGGTTCATATCAAAGTGTAGGGAACATAGCAATGGCATAGGGGAAACCCTAATGCGAACCAAAATAGAGACCGAAGGCTCCTTATATAAGAGCAGAATATCTGTACCTTATTCCAAAGCAAAGCACAAACCAAAAGAATAAGATGCAAAGGATCATGTCCTCTCCTTCTTCACACCTAGAGGGGTAGAAAAGAATTACAAACCTTTCCATTTTAAGTAACTTTCCATTTTTAGCAGGTTTCCATATTTAGTAAGTTTCCATAATTAGTAAGATTTCCATATTCACATTTAGGTTAAGTTATTATTGAATCATAATATGGCTTTAGGGTGTATTTAAACAAGTCACAAAAGTTTAGGGTTAAATATGACAAGTTTTCATAGTTCAGGTTATAAATGTAACTTTACCAAAGTTCAAGGTTTAAAATAGAAATCTCATAATTTACCATTCGAATACTTTATTTTCCAGAATTACACTTTTAGCCTCCAAGTTTCCAATATTTACGGATTACACCCCTTTACTTTATTAATTTACAAGTTAATCCTATACTTACATAATTTACAAATTTAACCTTTACAATATTCATATTACACATCAAGTCCTTTTTATTCTTTCAAATTACAGAAGTAACCCTCAATATTATTATGTTACAAACAGCCCTTAAACTTTCGGTAAATTACATATTTAGCCCTTGTACTTTATTACATTACAAATCTATTTACATAATTAACCATAATTACATATTAAGCCCTTAATTTCTCAATTTTACACAATGAACACTTATTTTAACATGTTATACGAACACACCCTTAAACATTCACAATTTACACATCAAGTCCCTCTAGTTATCAAAATTACATATTTAACCCTTAAAGTTACATTTTCAATCTTTAATTATTAATAATTACATATCAAGCCATTAATTTATCAAAATTACACATAACCCCCTGGATATAATTTATTACTCAAAACAGCACCAAGTTTCCAGAAATTACATATTTAGTCCCTCATTTTTATTTATTTTCAATTCGACACATATATTACCCATTAATTCCATATCTCGCCAAATTTACAAGTAAGACCTTCATGTTATAATTTTTATATGTTCTCCCTGATCTATAAAACATTACAAAAATATCCCACAAGTTTTAAATTTTACAAAACAGCCCCTTAACTTATTATTTTCAAATCGTTATGCATAAAAACTTAACAAAATCAAACCCTAGCAATCCCAATCATTTGGCCATCATTCTATCATCATTATTTATCAATTATTTCCAGATTTCATTCACTATAAACCCTAGGTCAATCGGTTTAATAATTTTCCCACAATTTCTCTTTTATTTTCTAAGAACTCGATAAACCCATAAATCCAAAACTCACAAATTTGACTTCCACAAATCAAGATAGCATTTTTCTCATGTTGTATGATGAATATAGAACCCGCAAAAATTATATACAAGGCTCATAAAAATCGCATACAGGTTTTATAATTTTAACTCGATTTTAGGGTTTTGTAGCTTATAAATTTTCGTTCGATCATAGTACCATGCATGGTTCGATTCCAATAATTTTCACACGTTATATATGATTAAGAGAGGGCTAGAAAAATACCAATTTGATTATAGAACAAGAGGATCACGCGATATGATTTTTATTTGCTCGGTTGCACTTTTTCGACCCAAACAATACACCACAGCCAAACGATCGACCCTAGGACCTTGTAGCTATTTTTCCCACCTTCTTGGCACTATGAAGAACTCCAGAAAATTATCTCCTTGATGCAGAAAAATTGGATTGAGGTGTGAGGGATTTTTGGATGAGGCGGCACTTTAGTTTTTAGGGTTTAGAGGTGAAATAAATTAGGGATTTGGTATAACTTGGTTAGACCGAGTATTTTGGGGGAGGGTTAGGCCAAATAACCAGCCTTCACAAGGCCCAAATTAATTTACCCTTTATTTTGTGTATTTTCCTAATTTAATTGTGATTTAAATGCTTTTTAATTAATAATAATTGTGTATTTAAATTTTCGGCGCACACAAGGGTATTTTGGTCATTCCACAACTTGTATAAATATTAATCGAAGTCATCAAAATTATTTTGTATCATATCTTGTTCGTTTCCAGAAGTTTGGGATCGATTCGGAACTTTAACTAAGCTTTAATTAAATTTTAAAGTTTCAGGGGCATCTTGGTAATTTTTGCATGTTTTAGATTTTCGGGTTTTACATTAGCTAACTACACTGGTTAGTTAACCCCAGTATAAACCCTTTGTTACTCTCACTTTTAGAGTAAGATACCCCTAGAAAAACACTCAGAGCCATTCCTTTCGTTTCTTACACCTTTGTTATAATGTTTTGTTACACCCTTACACCTTAGCCTACCCTGTAGATTAAAATCCATGGTTGGTTAATTATTTTAGGCAAAGTGTGTTTCCTTACATTACCTGTGTTCGCGTGCGTAATTCATTATCTATGGTTAGGTCGGGAAATTGCACAATGCAATTGGAGTGAAAGTAAATATTGTATATCTTTGAGTTTATTTTTCGTGTGTTTACTACTTTCACAATTACCGTTATTTCTGAAAGAATGAAAAGTATGGAAAAAATTATCCGGAAAGAAAGTGATAGAAAAGTTGTGAAATTTTACACATCTATGTTTAAAAAAAAAAAAAAAAAAAAAAAAAAAAAAAAAAAAAAAAAAAAAAAAAATCGAAAAAATGAGAAAAGAAAAAGAAAAAGGAAAAGTTGGAAGTTTGTTTTAACCAACTTATGTAAAGTTTTGTATTAAGTGGTCGATATCACCACTAGTTGTTGTATATTATATTTATGGATTGAATGGGAGTTGAACGTTATGGGAACGCCAACTAAAGGTTATTCCTTGATTGAGATCTTGTTGAGTATAATTCGTGTCTACCTAAAGCGTGTGTTTCAAGTGTTAAAGCGTGAGTTATTCTGTGATATGAGTCTTATTCATAGGATGGTTGGGATAGCGATTAACCACACTTAGGATTTTAATTTATCTGTTTTGTTTATTTTTCATTTTACACCAATTTGTATCCCAAATATTATCCATACCCTATATTATTCTTTATCCAAACCTTTGATTTATTGAGATTAGGGATTTGAGCAATCTTAAGTATCGTAGTCATGGATTCGGCTATGTATTTATGATTTTGTCGCCCTTTTTGATATAATATTATTGGTGAAGATTACTTGGTCCTATCTTTAGCCTATTCGAGTTAAGGATTTGAGCAATTGCAAGTATCGTGTTCGTGGATTCGATCATGTATTTGTGATTTTGTCGCCTTTTCTGGAATTTGAGATCGATAGAGATTAAGAAGAATGATGAACCCTTAACCAACAAACCCTTTTTACCGCTTTAGACTTGCTATTCCTTGGCTTTAGTGGAGGAGATGCGTATACTTGCCAAGCTTATGATAGAATATTCGTCACGACTGGACAGTTAAACGATTAGATTTGCTTTTATCAAAATATTTTATTTTACTTCTAATTCGTTAAGTGTTTGGTTGTGTGATTATGACAAAAATGAATACATACTTAAATATAAAAATAAATCCTAACATCTTTTAGGATACATTTTCATAAGATTAATTCTAAGGTTTACTTGGGGACAAGTAAAGTTCAAGTGGGGGGATATTTGATGAACTCAAATAAGTACATTTTATTACTATCATTTATCCTATTTATTTGACTTGTTTTATTATATTATCTGTGAGAATTGATACGTTAATGTTTACTTTTGTAATTCTCAGGTAAAAACAAGTATTATGTGAAACTTGGCGATTTTGGACTAATTATGGAGCAAAACAAGCAAGAAGTTAAGAGTCTACTGAAATGTACAAGATCAAGATCATTCTGCTCCAGATACGCCGCATCTTACTTATTATATACGGTGCATCACTATCAAGATTTCACAAGATATTATCCAAGACAGCAAGGACATGTGCCGCATCTAGAAATGGAGTTACGCCGCATCTTTTGGCGGTGTACGAATATTCCTGAATATATTAATCTTGGACCCCACGCGAAGTTAAGTCAATGCGCTGCATCTACTTATCATATGCGCCGCATCTAGCCCTCAGACAGAAACTATAAATACCCCAAAGTCAGACGAATTTCAGAGTTCGACAATTTAGAAGACCGAAGACCACAGAAACCCTAAGGCCGAATTCAGTCGAAGTAGCAGCACAAGACACACCTTGAACGAAGATACAAGAGCTGTCAGAAGGTCCTGCATGTATTCAATTCATTAAGTAGTTTTGTTTTATTGTATTAGTACACTTTAATTGGTCAGGATTGATGGGCTTGTGATCATTGATTTATTCATGCACTTCAACTCCCCTTAAAATTGGTTTCCCATTAATTAAAGTTTATATGATGATGTCTTTGGTGACTTTTATTAGTGCATTGATAACCTCTGTGTCTAGCTGAGCATTGCTTGGGTCGCCATGCCCCTTCCTCGCCTATTTATTAGATCGCCTATGCATTCTATCGTCTGTAGAAAAGTAGGAAGAAAGATAAATAGGATAGTCATAAGTAATCATTAAGGGTTTACTCGCCGATAAGATTAGAACCAACGAGAAAGGACTTAATCTCGGTGCGTTGCATCGAACTATACACTTCATATAAAACTAGCAATAAAACAAGTGACAAACTACTTAACTATCAGGACAGGTCTTCTTATTGTCTCATGTATTTATCTGTGTACGTGTGTGCTACTCGCTGATTCGTTTTTATTAGTTTAGTTTATATTTAATCATAGCCAAACCGTGCCAGTCTCTCAGGCTAAACTCCCCCCTTGCGTCAGATTAGGTTGTATAGCTAACTTAAGATATTAAAATACTGATTAGAATAACTAGATAATATGTCCCACTCTTAGTGATCGACACTCTACTTACCATTATATTCATACTGACCGGGTACACTGCTCGTTAAGTGTGTGTGTTATTGATAAGTCGGCTAAATATAAATTTAAAACTTGAATACTGCTAAAACCACAACGACATATCGTGGATATATAATTAGAGCAATACACGCACCGCATCAGTATTCAGTACCCACAAAGTATAGTTCAATTGTACCCTTTTCAACATGCTCCTTGATAAAGTGATATCTGAGAGCGATATGCTTTGACTTTGAATGTTGAACCGTATTTCATGAGATGGCAATGGCACTCTTAGAGTCACAATACATCAGTATCTTGTCGAATACATAGCCATAGTCCATTAGTTGTGATCTCATCCAAATGATTTGAGCACAACATGCTGACATGGCTACATATTCTGCTTTTGTTGATGACAATGAAATGCAATCCTGCTTCTTTGACTGCCAAAAGACAAGCTTATCTCCTAGAAACTGAACACCACCAGAAGTACTTTTTCGTGTATCTAAACAACCTGCATGATCAGCATTTGGAAAGGCTATTAGTTCAAAACCAGAATCCTTCGGATACTAGAATTATTTAGTTGGGTTTGACTGTTAGATACATGAGAGACCCAATAATACTGCGATATTTGGTAGGGTCAACTGGTGTCCCATGTAAATCAGCATCCAGCTTTGGTGATGAGGCAGACATGGGAGTATTATAAGAATCACAACTGGTCATGCCATGTTTCTTTAAAGCCTCAAGAGCATATTTGGACTGGTTTAGAAAAATTCCACGGGGAGATTGATGAACTTGGAGTCCTAAAAAGAACTTTAGTTCACCCATCATGGACATTTCAAAGTTTTGTTTCATCAATTTTGCAAAAGAAACTGAATATTTTTTTTCTTTGTTGATCCAAAAATGATGTCATCAACATAAATTTGAACAACTAAAATGTCATCCCCGTGTCTTTGAATAAATAGTGTGGGATCAACTGATCCTTTGGTAAAGTGATTAACAATTAAGAATGAAGACAATTTGTCGTAGCATGCCCTTGGGGCTTGTTTAGGGCCGTAAAGGGCTTTCTTGAGTCTGTACACATGATTTGGATGATCTGGATCGATGAATCCCTCTGGTTGACTGACATATACTTCCTCACGTAGTTTACCATTTAGAAATGTAGTTTTCACATCCATTTGATAAACGGTGATATTCTTGTGTGCAGCATATGCCAGAAACATTCATACAGCTTCAAGTCTAGCCACTGGTGCAAAGGATTCTTCAAAATCAATTCCTACTTCTTGGCTATATCTTTGGCAACCAGATGCGATTTGTTACGTGTTGGGACAACATTAGTTAGATCTCGTTATGTTTTAATGATGACAAATAAACCATCGAAACACATAAAATCAAAAACGATAGCCAAATTCATCCCGACCTATAAGCGCTCTGACGCGCCAGTAGCGCGCCAGCCTTCTGTTAAGGTTCGGGACAAAATTTGAAAGTCAGCTTTCCCCTTACCCGACAAATGTAGATCTGTCAATATAGGTATGAATATGTTATGTGCTTCATTAGGAACACTCGAAACGAGTTTTAGAATTAGAGGAATCTAAATTTACAACCTCCCATTTTTGGCAAAATGCCAACTTAATTATTTTGATAAACGCCTCTAGCCAAGGTTTTTCTAAACCTAGGGGACTTATATATTTCACGTGACATCAAGTGAAAGTATTCATATGGCCATAATTCGTATTTACGTCTTCTCTAATCACGTAACGGGTTTACTCCCTTATTGGTCAAACTAAGTCAAAGGTCCTTTTGCGTAAATGCATCCTTTCCCGTTATGGGATATGCTTTACAATGATGCAAAGCACTTAGCTTGTTTGCATCAAGATGATTATTGATTAGGTTGAGTCGTGGAAATTAACGTATTATGAGATTATGAATACTCGATGTTAAGTTACTTGAGATTATAAGTAACCTTTGATTTTCTCAACCCATAATCATCTTTGTCAATTCTTTTCTTCCTTAATGACAAAATGATTAAACCTTAATCACTCTTTTGATTAATCTCCTCACCAAACTAATCCTCCAACCATTTCAAATTCCTCCCAAATCTTATCCCCAACATTCTCTTAATATTCCTTGTACTTGCATGTACTTCTTGTCCCCTACATTCCCACACCAAATATTCCAAACATTCCCTTCTATACATTTCAATCCAACTACTAGGATTTCACCACTTCATCATCTTCTTCATCCAACCCTTCATTTCAAAACACAAATAAACCTTCACCACAAACCACCTCCTACTCTCCAACATTCAAAATTCAAATTTTGAATCCAAGCCAAAGGCTTCCCATCACTTTAGCATCCCATCGGTATCCAACTCACTCTTAAACACATATAACTCACTCCCTCACATACAACCTCCCTCACTCGCTCAATTCAAATTTGAATTCTCTCTTAGGCTCACCATCACATCCAATCCAACTCACACCCTTATTTCATCACATGGGGAATTCTCTCTCACACTCCAACATTCAAATTCAAATTTGAATTTCAAACCAAGGCTCCCTTCCATCACATTCAATTCCAACTCACCCAAACTCATCTCAACCCTTCATCTCCCCTTTCTCTCCAAGAATGGAATAATCCCTTGGATATCCTCTTAACTCATCCATGCTTACTCATCCAACTCAACCATGGCTCCTTCCTAACCCAACCTCACTCTCTCACTTCTCTCTCACACGTTTGAATTTCAAATTCAAATCTTCCCTCTCTCTCTATCTCTAACATAGACACTTCCTTTCCAAGCAAAGAAATATACCATGGCATATTCTTTCTCTTTTTTCTATGCCATGTGAGGATTACCCAAACTACCCTTAATCCAATTATCCTTTCTACTCTTCTCTCTTTGATAATTGGTTTCACTTAAACACTTCACAAAACATTTTTAAAAATGGCTTTTTGAGTTGGTAGACCTTACCTCGAAGGATCTAGTTGGGGTTTGATACTTCCGGTGGGAAGTCTTTGTGGTCTTTGTGGTTAAGTCGAATCACGAGTCCTTGAGGGTGGTGTCCGAGGGCGGAATACCATTGAGGAGTAGCTCTTCTTAGTGAGCGCCGATCTTTGTGCATATCGGTGGAGTGAAGTTGTAATGGTTTGTAGTCCACCGAAAGGATTATACATAGTGTATAGTATAGTGTCATGGATTCGCAACTGGACGTACGGATGGTATAAACCCCCCATCCCGAACCAGTATATATCGTGGTGTCATTTACTCGCTTTATATACTTTGGATTATGATTGTGTTAGTGGTTGTTATTGTATAAACCACTTAGTGCTCTTTGAGGCTAAAATATTTTAAACACTCAAAAAGCCGAAGAGACCGTATTCACCCCCCTCTACGGTTCTACAATTGGTATCAGAGCGGTATACTCAAGTTTTTGAGCGTTAAAACATTCCTGAGAAGTCGTTTTAAGTCAAAAACTTCTTTTTCAAAAAATTTAAAATACCTAACGAAATTTTTGAAAAAGTTGAGTATAGATCTATGGCTCAAGAGAACTATGTTGAGGGGTGCTCTATGCAAAGACCACCTTTTCTAGAATCCGATGGGTTTTGCTTTTGGAAAACCTGGTTTGAGACCTATGTTAGGTCCAAAGATATTGACTTATGGGAGATCATCCAAAATGGCAACTTTGTCTTCATGATGCAAGATCCAGAAACAAAGTTGATGGTTGAAAAGCCATACTTGAATTTAAATGATGATGAGAAGAAAAAGTTTGGAAAGAAAGATGAAGCCAAGATGACAATCTACAATGCCTTACCTCGAAGGGAGTTCGAGAGGGTCTATACGTGCAAAACCGCAAAGGAGATTTGGCACACACTTATTATTACTCATCAAGGAAACTCACAAGTCAAGGATTGCAAGATCGACTTACTCATTCAACAATATGAGAAGTTTTCGATCCCGGATGAAGAAACCATTAATAATGGCTATACACGGTTCAATGCTATTATTACAAGCTTGATGGCCCTTGATCCAAGCTATAGCAACAAGAACCAGGTAAGAAAATTTCTTTGAGCTCTTCCGATGAAATGGAGGCCAAAGGTAACGGCGATTGAAGAAGCCAAAAACTTGGCGGAACTTCCTCTTGACGAGCTAATCGGGAACCTAGTGATTGTAGTGAAAGCCAAGAAGAAAGTGGTGTAGATGAGGAAGAAAATGATGAAGAATTCAACCGTTTGGCAAGAAACTTTAGGAAGTTTCTTAGAAAAGGGGGAAAGTTTAGGGTGGTAATTGATTTGGTAACCGTGATCGTAGAAATAAGAATGGAAGAGGTAGCAGTTATGGAAACAAAGTTGGTGAAAGCTCAAGAAGCGAAGATGGGTGCTTTAATTGTGGTGACAAAGATCACTTCATAGGTGATTGTCCTAAGCCTAGAGAATACAAAGCCTTCGTTGGTGGAGCATGGAGCAATAGTGAAGATGGTAATCAACTGGACAAGGAAGCTACATGTCTTATGGAAATCGAATCTCATGAGGTACAACGTAACTCTTCTACTTGTGAAAATAATCTAGATATTAATGAATTGCAAAAGGAGGATGAGGAGCTAGTCAAAAACTATGAAGATGAGTTTAGAAAATTAAATCAACCATTAAAGAAAAACGTTCTCATGAAAAAGAACTTTCTAAACTACTTCACAAAAACAACGAACTCGAAGTTGAAATAAAGATACTTGTCACTCTTCAAAAAGAAGTTGAACTAAGTAAAAGTTGTGAAAATCTCACACTTAAGGTTACCTCTTTGAGTGAAGAAGTATCCGAACTTCAATAAAAGTCGCTGATTTTTTCAAAATTTAAAAAGATTAGCAATGATTTAGACGGTATGTTGAGTCATCAAAAAATGTCACAAGATAAGAAAGGTCTTGGTTTTTCAAAACATGGGAAAACCACTTCCGAGAGTCTAACCAAATCAATAGTGTTTGTAAAAGCAAGCCAAAACGAAACTCAGAAAACTTTCAATCCTGACGCGCTGGGTGACGCGCCGATGCCCCAGCAGCGCGCCAGGTCTCTGAGGAAAAGTCGAGTTTTGTCAAAATGTTTTGTTAAATCTACAATTCCTCAAACTCCTTTTGTAAATACTCGAGGTTACCAAGCACCTAGTTCGAGAAATGAAACTACAAAACAATCCTACAACCCGTTTTCACAAAATAATTTTAGATATAAACACACTAGAGTAGACCAAAGACCTCTCTTACCCACACCAAATGTTAGCCTTAGAAGTGGTGATCTTAGTAGCTTATTTTGTATTAACAATATAACCATTTTTTACAAGATAACCCATTAGTGAGGCCTATTAGTAAAAGCCCAAAATGAGGTAAAACCCTTAAATACACATCTCTAGCTTTGGAGATTGTGTGGTTCCTCTCGTTTTATCAATAAACACATAACATTTGGTTCCACCTTCTCTCTACTCTCCCTCTCTAAATACTTCTACTTTGTGTAACATGATTTGATCCAATTAGGTGCCTACAATTGGTATAAGAGCTTGTACATGATAGTGGATTGATTTTGGTGTCAAACATTGAGTCGTTGTTCGTATTTCAAAAAATACGAGGCGTGAAATTTTTTGAAAAAATAATTCGATTGGTGTTTTGGTATTAAACGTGTTACAATTTATGTATTTCTAACTCTTATATCTTTTTCAAACTTTGGTTCATATAAAAAGTTAATTAAAACGTAAAAATTATCAACTTTAAAGTATTTTTCTCGAAAAAGAGTCATTACGTAATTTTTGAGAGAAATAGGGCTTTATTGAAGGATATTTGTGTAAAGTTGTTATTTTTATGTTTGATGAATGGCCATTGAGTATATTTTGAGTAGAAATCTAGGAGAAAACACACGGATTAGATTGGTTTAGGTGATTTTAGGAAGTTAAGTTTCCCAGAATTTTTCTCGAAAAATTGCAATCTTTAAAAGTTTTTGAAACATTCGAGTTTTCTCGAAACTGGCGTGGCAGTACTATTAAGTTAAGCCTCTACTACATAGGTGACGTGGCACTTCGAATACGTTCATTTTGAGTATTTTTTTTTTCAAGAAAAATAATTTCAAGAAATCCTACGTGGCATACTGACTTAGTTGAGACTCCATTACCTTTGACACATGGCATTTCGAGTAATTTTGTTTTCGAGAAATTGGGAGATTTCGAGTAATTTTCAAGATTATTAAGGCCATAACCTTTTCAACTTTAAAGTAATCTCTTGAGAAATTCCTTACGTAGTAGTCCCACCTCATCCTTTCAAGAACTTTCATATATTGCGTTTAGGATAGTACGGACTTTGAGTAAAAAGGACTTCGAGTACCAAGGATTTTAAGTAATTGCCCCAATTTTGTGAAAAAAGGACCTTAACAACCTAAAACTAAATCATTTCGAGAAATTTCTATACAACCAAAGTCAAACCATTGTCAATAAGAAAGATCCAAGATCAAACTTCATTTACTCATCTAAAACATGTCAATCATTTTAGAGCCGTTTTTACAAGTATACTATGAGATCAAGAAAATGATACATGATAATGATGTAGTAGATAGAGACAATGTAGAAAAGAATTATAACTTATTGAACATGATTCATTCACCCGAAAGTAGTCAGTCTTCTTTTACTACTAACACTTTCATGGCAGATATTCAATAAGCTGATGTTCAGAACCAACCTCAATACGACTAAGACACGATTCTTGAGGTAAACGATTATGTTGCTGTGGTGGCAAATAATCCATTTGGTCACGAGATGCAACATTCTGAATTACCTATTTCATTTAATGCAAATGAGTCTGCTCAGAATGACGCAAATCATGAACAAAAAACTGCTTTCTTTGAATCAGTACTCAATAGTTGTCAAAATGAGATTGAAAAAGTTAAATTGATCAATCGCGAAGTCAAAACTGCGAATGAAAAATTAACTTCTGAGCTTGAGAGATACAAGGAAGATCAAAAAGTCTTTGAGTTCAACAAAAAACGAGAGTTTGAATTAGAAATTGGTTATCAAAATTCCGTTTTAAGAGAAAAACAATTGCAACTCAAATTTGACACGCTTGATGTAACGTCAAATATGAAGATTAAATCTTTAAACATGGAAATTTCTGAACTTAAAAACCAAATTTCTAAATTACAATCAACTTGCTCTAATCTTGAACAAGAAAAGAAGCAGTTGAAAACAGATTTTTCAAAACGTGAAAACGAACTTCTTGACGAAAATATTGATCAAAAAGAAAAAATCAAAGAGTTGGAAACTTTGCTTATTAAAACTGGACACTCACAGCAAACAATTAACATGATTAATAAGAACAAAGATCCACTTTTGCACAGAACTAAGAAAATGACTATTGGTTGTGAGAACCCTTGGAACCTCAAGAAAGCACAGAAAGAACAGAAAATGTTGTACAATAGCAAGGTTTTATTTGAAAAACATGAACCTCTTGTTTTTTAGATTCTGACGAAACGATCAAACTTGAGGAACAAAGTCGATCAAAAATGAAACAAAAGAATCCTGATTTACAACCTATTGACTACAACAAGTTAAACAAACTTTCCGAAGTTGTATTTGTCCCTCAAACCCCCAAAACTAAGGTACAAATATACAAATCCAATTTTTTCAAAAAACTAAGTGTCACAAAAACCGTTTCAAAACAAGTTGCTGTTTCAAAACATCTTTCCAAAATTGAGCAAATATCTTCAAACAACACTTTTAACACAAGTGGTGTGAGAAAATATCTTGAAGATGTCAAAACAAGGATTGAGCAACTTCAAAGGACTGTTGAATCCAAAACTAGTCTAAATGTGAACACTTGGAACTCTAGTTTTCACAAATAGATGAAAAATATTTTTGATACTGATATTGCTACTCCATTGAATAACATCTATGCGAGAGTAATTCATTTTGAAAAAGAATTCTTAAAAGAAACAATTGACTTTGTCAAGGACTACAAATCACTGGTAAAGGAGGCAACTGAAACACAAGAAAACATTCAAAATTTGGAAAATCTAAATGATTCTCTTGTAGAAGCAGTCGTTTCAACAGATGTCATGTCCATCATTTTACAAACCTACTCTGTTGAGGACGATGAAAGATTGAGAGCTGAGCATTAAGAAATTGTTTCAAAATATGAAGATGAGTTAACAACGCTTGAGAAAGAAAACTTGTCATATTTTCAACAACTTAATCGTAAACAAAAAGAATGCAAGTGTGACAATTTGTCTTACGAGCGTGTTTACAAAGATTTCGAAAAGAAAAATGCCGACTTGAATGCTCAGTTAGCAACTTTGAAAGAAAAATGTGTGGATACTACTTTTGTAAAACATTGACAGCGGTGGAATCTCAAGGGTCAAATAATGTCTCAAACGCGAATTTTCAAAAGACAAGATTTGCACCGTCTGTCAATGTGAACAAGGTTAACACAAAACCAGTTACTCCACATGTTATTCCAAAATCTGGTCAAAATGATTTGAGAAACAAAACGGTCAAATCTTCAAATGTTTCCAAGAGTCAAAACACATATGTGTTAAAACCAAACAAACCTTACGGTAAACACTTCCATCAAACCAATCCTCTAGAGAAACATAATACCAAATCCAATGACAAGGCCGCGATAATTAGCAAAACAGTTACACCATCTTTAGGAATAGAAAAACCTACAAACAGTAGCATTTCAGATCCTAAGAGTACACATGCTGTAAAAAGAGTCTATCCTGACAATACAGTTAAATTTGATTGTCCAGCGTGCTGTAAAAGCTAATCATTACCTATGCATTTCTTAATTCATAGATGAAGTAAATTCAAGCGCTAGAAACAAACCCAAAAAGACTACAGAACAAAGAAAACCCCATAGGTGACAGAGACAAATCAGTCAGTCACCTATAAGATCTTCCACAGACAATAAGTTTAGTTCTCCAGAACAATTCACTGCACACAAAAAGAAAACTCAGTCTAGAACAAAACTTAGGTGGTAACCTACGGGTAAAATCTTTAACACTGTTGGTCTTATGTGGAAAGCCACGGGTAGAATTTTTGAATCAAGCACTAGCACAATAGATAGTGAAACCAATCCTATTCCGGAAAATGTGATTTCTATTTGAGGTACATCAAACCTACTTCCGAACAAAGAAAAGCAACCTATCTCAAATGATGAAAATGACGAATCTCAAGATATGCCACAAGGTAAGTTCACTAACTTGGAACATATTGCTTCACGGGATTCAAAACCTTTCACTAAACAAAAATCAAATTTTTCATTTTTTTTACTTCGTCAATGTTTGATTTTTCTTTCATATTATAAAAACAACACAAAAATCTATAAAATCAAAAAATCAAATAAAAATTAAAAAATTTCCAAAAAATCCAAAAATATTTCAAACACGACATGTCTCCTGTATGATCAATAGTATTTATGTTTCTAGAAATGTCATTTAACAATGATACGGAAATTTAAATATGCTTGAGCGGGAGTTCTTTAAAATGATTTTTTCTTTCAAAACATGTTGTCGTCTATAAAACAATGACTTCTTAGTACTTCAGCTAAGGACTCGCACTTTAAAACAAAAGCTTATGTACACTCAGTTCACAACCCGTACTTCAAAAGATATGCAACAACATGTCTCCTACCAAAAACTCTAAGTGTGTTTCAAATCCTTTGTCACGAGATTTCAAATTTAAAATGGAACACATTTTGAGGGGGAGTTAAACTAAACCTGTTAATCTTTTCAAAACATGTTGCTTCTATTTTAAAATTCAAAACAAATAGTTTTTGTTGTCTATATCAAATATCGGAACACACTGCTGCATGTAACAATCTCTCAAACAAATTATTTTGTGTAAAACACGGGTTATTTAGAGTAAATGGGTTTTTGTTTGAGGGGGAGTTAATTTAAACTCATTTATGATTAACTGTGCAATGCTATCTATCTTTCAAGGGTACTTGTAAAAGTTTTGATAAATAAACCACTCATAATTCATGTTTTCAAAAAGGTTAGGCGGCAAAGTTGTGAAAACTGAAACTTTCAAAAATGTACTATACACTCCCTCTGTCTTTCGAGTAACACACACAAACAAATATCTCACTAATAATTTTTTCTCCACCTCAATTTACGTGCATCGATCATTCTGTGTTTTCCTAACCTTCTCCATTCCCAAAAACAGTAAGAATCATGTCCTTTAACACTCTTATGCATTTTATTTGATGATCAATCGAGTTTTTATGATGCGTAAATAATTTAGGGTTTCAAAATTTTTTGAAAATCTTGAATATGAAGTGTTAATGGAAAAAGATTATTGTGTTAGAAGCGGAATTTAGAGTAGATTACATTAATCTAAGCCCCGATGCATAAATCGAATCACAGTGGTAGGATTATGGAATTTTAGGCTATGAAGGTTTCGAATAATTTCGAATAGTGAGCCTTAGTGTTTGTTTTGTTTGTTATGTGTTGAATTATGGGTTAGTATCATTATTTCGTTGTTTTCCCCATGCCTGATCATCTCTAATCGTGTTCTATTAGATTCCAAGAAAAAGGTCTCGGTTTGCGTTTTTCTCAATAGAATGGCCTTAAGAGTTCATAGGGATAGAATGCTTTTAGAAATAGGTTTATGATAGTGTTGAATAGCTTTCACCCATAGTTAATTAGATTTATATGAAAATTTAATTTTTTAGGGTTTAAATAGGTGCGTAAGTGTAGTTTAGGATATTTAGTTGTTTGTTGTAGTGTAATGATGTGGTTATTGTTGGTTAAGTTATCATGTATTTAGTCTGTTAATCAAAAGTGAAAAAATGGCTAAGTATACAAAAGTTTTTGAAAAATTAGTAATATGAAGGTTTCGAGTAATTTTGCAGAATCTGGAAAATTATGAAATTTTCGAGTAATTTTGAAGGTTTCGAAAAAATTTGACATTTCAAAGAAAAATGAGTATTTTTACGAGAAAGCCATTTTATAATACTTTTGTTGTTATGATAGTGATTACATTGCATTTTTGTTGTCATGAGATTTATTTTGTTGCAATTTTCAATTTATATCATTTCAAGTAAATTTTTAGATAAATAGTGCTTTCGAATAAATTTCACTTCAAATACTTTGTGATGAATAGTGACTTCGAGAAAAAAATTGGTTTCGAGTAATTTGGCTCGAACAGTGCTTTCGAGTAATAATGCTTTCGAATACTTTTCTTGGAACAGTGCTTTTCGAGTAAAAACCCAATTTTCATGAAACAAACCTTTTCGAGTAAAAAAGAAGTGAACTGTGTTTTTCAAGAAAAACGACAAATTGTTTTTTAATGATGTGAACAGTATTCTTCCACAAAAATGGTCTCTTATATAATTTTCGAATAACTTTTCAACCATAATGGAATACTTTCATAAAACAAGTTTTAAGAAAAAAAAATTTAAAAAACTTTCATGTACCAACTGAAACAAATGGAACTTGATTGCTTCATACTAAAAGTGATCTAAAAAGTTTAACAACACATGTTTTTCCAAAACATTAAACAGACTTGTAACGGGACGGGTAATAACTTCAAGATGGTTATTAGGTCTAGTTATCACCTCAAAGCTGATAATGTAAACCTTTATCTAGCAACGTAAGCGTGTCTCGTAAAGTTCTGTCTGTTAAATCTTTTTATCACTATGTTACTTCAATTCACAATATTGTATGCATGATCCCATAAGTTTCAGAATGCCTTAGATGTTAAGCATGTTACTTGACTAGACTTAGTATGCAATGAGATATCAAGCCAATTCTGAGCTATTTCAAATCATCTTGAGTGTACTAGTTCACAACAATATCCTCTTTAGTAAACCTATTCCAAGACGGGTAATAACTTCAAGTTAGTTAGTAGGGCTAGTTGTCACCTAAAAGCTGATAATATATCCCTTTCTCAAATAACTAGTATCTCATAGATCTTTTTAACTCAAAAGTATCTCAAATGATTTTGTGACATCATGGAAAACAAAGTACTTAGACTGGTAATAATTTCAAGTTGTTTATTAGAGCCAGTCATCACCTAAAAGCTGATGATGTATCTCTTTACTTAGCGACGTAAACGTGTCTCGGTAGTACTCTGCAATCCTACATGTTACACTCAAATTTTTTCACTGTAAAGTACTTTCCAAATGAAATATGATTCTCTTGTGTTTTCATAACACAATGTTGCTAAATTCCAATAAAATGAATGGTATATGCTTGTGTTCAAACCAATCTTTGCATAAGATAAAGCATATTCCATATCTTTTCAAATTCATCAAAGTTCATCTAAATATCATTTTTGAGAATACCTGAAACAGACTTATCTAAAAGCTTCTCATCTTCAAGTTGGTTATTAGGGTTAGTTGTTACCTAAAAAATGATAATGGATCCCTTTAGTCAAGCAACGTAATGGAGAGCTTAAGGATTAGTCATGTCAAGGAAAATCTCACCATGTCTAAAAACAAATTTTGAGACTACTTAAGAATGACTTTACCACAAATCTCTTGTCTTCAAGGTGGTTCTTAGAGTTAGTTGCCACTTAAAACATGACAATGGATCTCTCTAACTACGCTTGTAATATAGGATTCAAAGTAAGTCACGAATAAGAAAATCTCACAGAGTCAACAAGATTTGAGATCACTTAAATTTAACTACACTGAGAGTTACTAATCTTCAAGGTAGCTATTAGGGCTAGTTGTTACGTAAAAACAGACAATGTATCCCTTTAACTACACAATGTAACATAGTACTCAAAGTTATGTTTATTTTGACGATATCTCACTCTCATGCATTACAACGATTTTTGTCTCAAATGCTTTTCTCTCAAAATTTGTTACAAAAGCTATGATACTTTTTCCCAAAACTTTCTAGTAAGATTAGCCTAACGTATATTTTTCGCATGAGAATATAAAACTACGTTATGACTTAATTCAAAATCCTATGAATGAGTATCAATCTTTAAATCAAATATTTGGTGAGGAAATACAAAAACAGAACGAGAGATAAAATCGTATGTGAAAAGAAAAGAGCATACGTCTTGTGTCAGAAAAAGCAAGTACAAGGCACATGAGAAAGAAAATGAAAATACGTACTCAAAAAAGAATTGCCAGAGTACAAAAACAGACAGATAGATTTTATGCTTTCATTTGTATTCTTGTGAGACTAATACACGTATTATTTTCATCTCAGCATTCATAATGGTAGATGATCATGCACAACCTCATGATGAACAACAACATGATGAACAACCACAAGATCAACAACAACCTCCACCATTACCTACACTTACTGATGAAGAACTTGTACCTGAGCTTAAGACAAAAACCCATCTTCAACACCAACTCTCGACTACCTCATAACTTCAAGTGTCCACAACAAATCATCTTCAATATACTCTGACAACAGACCATATTCCCTGCACTAACTCTCACAGCCTCAATCCCGGAAATATATATCCAACAGTTTTAGTATACGGCATAATACTCATACCGAACAGGTCAAATCACCGCAACCATTGTTTTAGTGCAAATGTTACGATGTTTAATCTATACAATGTCTTCATGTTTTAATGATGAAAAACATGTAACTTGTAGTACATAATGTAAAGTGCACAAGTTACTCGTTTACACAAATCATCAATGCCGGAACGCATCAAAATCTCTTAACGGCTCAAGTCTAGATCACTTAAGGTATGAACAAACTCTATACCAATTTTGTTAAGTGATCAAAGAAAATATTTTTTTCCTTAAACCTCACATTTTTATAAATGTGACAAAACATTTTTACAAAAATAAACTAGACAAATTATTTTTGTATTTATAAAGAAATGTTTTAAAGAAAAATAAATTTAAATTTGAAATTTGAATTTCAAATTCCCAACAACTATTTTTCCCGCCTAAATCAGATAAATTTTCACCACTAAAGGACAAAAAGAGGAGAGTCTGTCGGGACGGTCCCGTAAATAGGTGACAGTCCCTTATATATAAGGGACCGTCCCCGCTCCTCCTGGTGCCTATAAATACTGCACTGTTTTCTCTGAAAAACCAAGCCTCTTTGCACAAAAATATTATGTTTCTTTCTTTCTCATTCTTTGATCACTATAACTCTTCGGTATGTGTTTATAAGTGATCCTGTCATCCTCTATCTCAAGTGCAAGAGAAGAACACTCGAAGTCGTCAAGAATCGAAGTGTTATAATGTAATCCACACACACACACACACACATAACTTGTGTTACGTTTCTCTTCTTCCTCCAAACTCTCTCATTTGTACATTAGTGTATCCGACTTGTGTGTGAGTCATGATTAGGTGTGTTAGGATAAATACGGACAAAGTGTAAGTCCGTGAAGTGGTATTTCTAGATTAGGACTTTGTGTAAGTCGGTGTGTCGGTGTGTGTGAAGACTTGGACTTGGTGTGAGTCCTTGAAGTGAAGACTAGGATAGTGAAGGTTCGTGAAGACTTGGATCGGGTGAAGATTCAAATGGAAGGGGTGATCGTCCGTGTGAAGATTTGGACGGGATGATCGTCCGTGTGAAGACTTGGATTGTATGTAAATCCAAGTGGACAAGAGTGCTTGTTCGTGTAGCTACGTGGGCTTTGTGTAGATTGGTTCTATCTAGGATTAGGACCCGACATTCCGCTTAGTGTCTTTAAACTTGGTGTAAGCTTTGGTGTACGGTTTGTTCCGCCATAATGGAGCTTGTTGACTAGTGAAGTAACTCTCGAGTGTGGTACTCGGGGAGTGGAGTAGGACGAAGAGGTGCTTCATGCCGAACCACTATAAATCATCGTGTCCAGTTTGCGTTTTCTCTTCCCATATCTTTACTTTCTAGTCTTGCATTTATCTTTACATTTATACTTCCATTACATTTAGGTTTGTGTGGCTTGTTGCGTGTATTATGATCATGCTTGTGATATTAACTAGCTAACTTAAAAATGCAAAACATATGAAAACTTCATTGCATGTCATAAACTCGCCAATAACGACGGTCCCTTAATTAGGGCGGCGGTCCCAAATATGTATGGGACCGTCCGTACATATGGAGGACCGTCCCTAGTGCAATCAGAAGTAGCTTAATACTTTTAACCTCTTATTATGCTTATGTTTATGTGATTAATTGTATACATGTAATTAGGTGACATATATATTTGTTATGAGTGACATAACCACTATTTATATTTAGTCACACTTGATCGAGAATTTGATACGAAAGATTTTAAGTTTTAAACTGAAACATATTCACCCCTCCCCTCTACGTTTCTACAATTGGTATCAGAGACACGTCGCTCTGGTTTTCAAAACAAATGGTTCTTAAAATAGAGTACGGTACACGTATCAAATTTCTCATTTAGAGGGATTAAATATGAAAAGTGTTTAGTTTCCAAATTTGTGCTAAAATGCTTTGCTGCTTAATTCGTACTAGTTTTGTTGGTTAAATGCACCTCGTATACTAGCTTGAAGGAAATGAATTTATATACAAAAAAACGTGTTTTTATCTACTGGTGACGGTCCCATATATATGGACGGTCCCTTAAATATTTATGGGACCGTCAGTATTTAAGGGACCTTCACCAGAACATGGTTAATTTTGAAAATTCATAATAAATCAAGCGTAAATCCGTAGGAGTCGTGCCACCCGCCATTTTAAAGGTAACTGAGTCCACTTTCATTTAAAAATACTTTCAAGCATTGATTCCAAACTTAATTAAGCCATAAATGCAAATTGCTACATAGTAGTCAAAACCGTATGTCACGTTTTAACGTAAAACTATTTTTTTGCTATTTCTCTCGAGTCGGACATGTTTAGCAAATGAATTTTGAAAAATTGTGTCTTTGTCTTTTCAAAATGGCGATCTTAATTAATTTTTGAAATGGGGAGTATAATTCTTTTCGAAACAAAATCAAGCAAGTATACATTGTTGTATATAACATACAAAACGATTACTAATATCTTTATGTGTGCTATGCTAAATGATTATGTGTTTGCTTATGTTATAATGTTTTAATAACTCACTTAGATATGTAGACGAAGTTGATTAATCATGTATGACGAAAACAATTGTCTTACACAATTATCTTTCCAAAGGTTCAAGTGTTAAAATGTGTCACCTTAAAATATTTAACACTTCTTCAACATGATTTCTAAAACATTGCATTCACTTACCTTGGTTGGCTATAGTTTGTCTAATCAAGAGAAAGGTTTATAATGATACATTAGTATTTAAGTAAAAGAAATGTATTTTTTGAACCTTGCATGTATTTGAAAACACATAAATTGTTTTAAACATACAATATTTTACAAGAGTTGTGTTTTGTATAAAAATGGTTAGAAAAAATATTTTTATACTCATGAAATGTCAAAAACTATGAATATTATACGTAATAATAAATAGTTTTTCACACACAAAAATAAATGACAATCTTGAAGCTAACATGTCATTATCATTAAACTCACGCATACAACAAGTATTAAATTTAATGGAGCACATTCCATAAATCCTTATTTATTTTCTTTATTAAAAAAGAGTGGTCGTAAGGGTCAAGAAAGATTTCGAATCTGATTGACAAGTTTTTGAGTGTGGACATGAAATTGGAGTCATTATTTGTCTAGCTTCAAGATATAACGAAACATATCATCTTGAACCTACATACTCAATTGCACTCGATTGTTATGAAAATGATGAAGTCCTTCTCAAGACGAAAAGAATATGCATTGGATCATAACTCACACTTGTGTTGATGATGTAATATTGAGTCTTCTTGTCCAATGGTTGTGTTCCAATTATTAAACTAATATGTTTAAAAGATGCTTAAAATACACAACGAAGTAGGATTGACGACTTGGATGTTTCATCCGAAATATTCAAGCAATTTACATTGCAAAGCTATTTTTAAATGTGTCATTTCCGAAAAACCAAATACGAGCAAACAAACAACATATGTAGACTTTGCTCATGAACGAGTCAACACTCAAAATCACATGTCAAGTAAAAATGTCACACATAATACATCATCAATCTTCAAGAAGATAACATGTATTTCAAAAGGATAATTTATATTCTATGCATATCATTCTCCTTGTAACATGAATGGTTATATTCAAAGTTATGGAGGAAACTTCTACACTTTAGTGATAGTGGATGACTATTCAAGATATACTTGGACATTATTTTTAAAAGCTAAAAATGAAGCATTTAACAAATTTAAGGTGTTAGGCAAAAATTTGCAAAACCTACTTGGATGTTCAATTGTCTCAATTCGAACGGATCATGGTAGAGAATTTGATAATGAAATTCAATTTGGAACCTTTTATGATAAACATGGAATCTCTCACAATTTATCGGCTCCTCGCACTCCTCAATCCAATGGGGTAGTTGAAAGGAAGAACCGAACTTTACAAGAGATGAGTCGTCCAATGTTAAATGAACAATCCATACCACAAAAATTTAGTTTTCATGCCATAGAGACCGCGTCATACATACTTAATAGAGTTTTGAATAGAAAGACCATCAATAAAACTCCATATGAGATACTTAGAGGTAAAAGACCATCCTTATAATACTTTAGAGTTTTCAGTTGTAAATGCATTATCTCCGGCCCATTAGACAACACTACTTTAAGTGATACAAAAACTTATAACAGAATCTTTCTAGGATATTCACAAACATCAAAGGCTTACATAGTACTCAATAAGGAAACCTTAAAGGTCGAAGAATCATATAATGTAGTCTTTGTTGAAACTCTCCCAAAATCTAAGACACTGCCTTTGTTAGATGATGATGTGATAGAAGAAGATGTAAGTCAAAATAGGATAGAATCCCCAAATAGTGATTTAGATGAAGTAGTACCTATAGTAGAAAATATTAAGAAAGTTAGGGATCATCCCATAGATCAAGTTATAAGAGATTTAGGATAAAGGACCCTTAGGTCACATGCCCAAGAAAAAAGCAACTTCTTTGCATTTGTTTCAACCATAGAGCCTAAGAATATTAAGGAAGCCATAAAAGACAAAAATTGGGTCATGGCAATGCAAGAGGAATTAGATCAATTCTCAAGAAATGATATATGGATCTTAGTTCCATGTCCTAGCGGTTATACTATCATAGGAACCAAATGGGTCTTTAAGAATAAGCTAGATGAAAATGGGATGGTATGTAGGAATAAAGCTAGGTTAGTTGCCCAAGGTTATAATCAACAAGAAGGTATAGATTATGATGAAACTTATGCCTCCGTTTGTAACACCCCCAATTTTGTGATACGCAGCGGAATTCAAACTGGGTGTTACTCGACGGCACAACAGTTATAATAATAGAAAATGATCTCTAATTGAGTCATTTTAAAATATTTATCATTCGATTTTCAGAGTTTACAAAAAAATAGGTCCCAATAGTTTTACAGTTTGTTAATTAAGTTTGGAATGATAATTAGATTTTAGCCTTCTATCAGTATCAGTGCCCCTCCGTGCCATCCTCGTTCATTATGAACCTGAGATAAACATGCTAAAAGTGTCAACACAAAGGTTGGTGAGTTCATAGAGTTTATAAATAAAACAGTTGATTTCAATAGTTTCAAGTTTGGGCGATAATTGTAATGATTACAAATATCGATAAAATGAATAGTGGGCTATGGTGTTTTACACCCATAGTGTTTGTATAATAATCCGTTGAACACATGTTTCTAGTTGGATAATTGTATATAAATACAATTATAGTAAATAGTAATATTGCAGTACAGTATATTGCTCTAAGTCTCATGACATAATCCTTAACAGATGGATACCTTAATAATGACGTAAGTTACTGACATTATAAAAATACAAGTAACAAGGCCCTCGGCCAGGAGTTTGCCAACTTCCTGTTTAATCTCAAATAAAGTGCATTTGGCTACTTATCCTGCAATACAAATGGGGTGTCAACTGCCAATAGATCTATTCACTATATTCGTGTTCACTCGCAAGTGATTAATGGCTCATGGTATGAGGGACTTTTAGTGGCAATAGTGTGTAACTTAGACAATATTAATCAGGATAGCATACAGAAAGTACTTGTGTTCAGCATGTAATAAGTTTTAGTAAACAAATAGAGTGTTTCATAAATCGAGTAGAATTTTTATGAATAACGAGGAAGATTTGTAAGTAAAATGAGCATGTATCTCCCCCAAAGAGTTCAAAATAAGAAAAAGAGGGGCTATGACTCACCTTGGTGATATAGTAGTCTGGTTGGAAAACTAATCAAGTTTTAAGAATAAACTGCTCCAACAGGCGACCTAAGTGGATATGTCAAGTCTCAGTATGTTTGTTTATGTTCAAGACTTTATTAAATAAAGTGTAGTGTTTATATGAGTTGTACAACATGTGTTTTGTCGATAATTTATGTGTTGGGCCTTTGGGTGAGTTTAATATAGCGTGTATCATTGAGATGATAAGATTTATAGTTTACAAGTTCCTCCAAAAGTTATCGGATGATAAATCATAGTGTATCCTTAAAGTTCGATTGATCGATTGTGAAATATAAACATCTCGTATGTGAGTTTTTACAAAAACCGAGTTAAAACGAGTTAAGAGTATTGTCCCGTGATAGTATAAAGATATTATATTTTATACCCTTATAGTTTTTAGAATTGACATTTTACACCTTTGAACTTTCATAAAATGACAGTTTCTACCATGCAGTTTCAGAAATGACACTTTACACCCTTTGTTATATTTCAATTATAGTTTTAGTCCTATATATATATATATATATATATAGATTAAGAGTTTTGGCAAAACATGCCATCAAAGCATTTTAGTCGTTACGTCTGTAGTCCTTATTTCATTTTAGTTGTGTTTTAAGTTTAGAAAAGGGCGTGATTTATTATGGCTTGTTATAATAAGTTTTATTAGGTTTGTAAATAAGCTGTTAACAGCTTATTAGCTTGTATTCTTAGCTTATGGACCATAAAGCCCATTAAAAGGGTGTGTTTGAAGACACCAAAAGAAACAAAGAAAATAGGCAAGGCCTTATGATCTTCTGACAACGTTTGAGCGGTTTTGTAAACTTTGATAGGAGCTTAATAAGGTGGCTAAATCTTGTAGCTTAAAGCTTTTAGCTTATAGGCTAATTAATTCATCAAAGCGAGGAGTTTGGCTTGTTCTCGATAAAGGAAGAAAAGAAAAAGAAACAAGATTTGATCCTTAAAACTTCATGGGATTAGTTGTATGACTTTTTAACAGGTTTCCTAACATATTTAAAAGCTTTATATAGTAGCTTAAACCTTTATTGTCTTAGAAATAACAAAAACGTAATACAAGAGGGTGTTTGGTTTTACACTCGCGACACAAGAAAAAGGGAAAAATTAACCGAGGCATCAAGGGTTTTTGACCTACGTTCTTATCGTTTTATAGACTTTGTTAGGTGGTTATTAAGATGACTTATTCATTTTATTTGTAGGTGTAACTAGTTATTCTAAACAATTCATAGAAAATAGGTGTTTGGGTTGTTGTTGCGACAAGAAGAAAAGAAGAAAAGAAAATAAAAGTTTTACCGAAACTATATAGCACTTGGAACTTATTTTAATGGCTTATTATCATGCTTATTAGCTTATCTAGATGGCTTGTAGTGTAGCTTGTAGCTTATGGTTTTAGAAATAACAAATATACATATTAAGAGGGGTTTGTTTGTTCTCGGTAAAACAGAAAAGAAAAGAAACATGGTTTTCGACCTTGGTTTCCAATAAAGACTTGTTTGTTATCATTTATATGTGTTAAATAAATGTATAAAAGAGATTAAAAGGGTTGAGAGACTTACCACAGTAAGGATACTCGATTTGTCCAACATGTGAACAAGGGAAGAGTACTCGTGCTCATTTTCCTCCTAAAACCAAGCACAGTACGGATCATGTTCTCCAACTTCTACATATGGATTTGTGTGGCCCGATGCGAGTTCAAACAATTAATAAGAAGCGTTACATATTGGTAATCGTTGATGATTTTTCAAGATGAACTTGGGTCTACTTTCTTCGAACTAAAGATCAAGCTCCTTCGATGATCATCACCTTTCTCACCAAAATTCAGGTTCAGCTCCACAATACCGTTAGAAAAGTCAGAACAGATAACGGAACCGAATTTAAGAATCACACTCTTCGTGAGTATTTTGAGAAAGTAGGAATTGAACACCAAACATCTATTGCACGCAGCCCAGAACAAAATGGAGTGGTCGAAAGACGTAACAGAACCTTAGTGGAAGCTGCAAGGACGATGTTGATAAACGCTCAATTACCGGATTACCTCTGGGCTGAAGCTGTCTCAACCGCTTGCCACACTCAAAACCGTTGCATGATCAAAAAAGGCACCACAAAACCCCATATGAACTTGTTCATAAACGTAAACCAAACATAAATTACTTTCATGTATTTGGGGCTCTCTGTTACCCAAATAATGATTGTGATGACCTTGGAAAGTTGAAAGCCAAAGCTGATATTAGAATCTTTGTTGGATACTATGAGAATTCTAAAGGATTTCATATCTGGAACCGTCGAACTCGGGAAATTCAAGAGACAATACATGCTCATTTTGATGAACTCACCGAGATGGCTTATGAGCAAAACAGCTTAGGACCCGCTTCTAACTGTCTGAACTTTCCGGATCAATCAGCTTCACCACTCTCTCTCAACCGCAAGGATTTGGAAGACTTGTTTGCTCCGCTGTTCGATGACTCTCTCGTTAGTCATGCTTTAGATGTATCCACCAGTTCCGCTGCACAACCTGTCTATATTCCAGTACCTGATTCACCAGCGACTACAACAACAGCAGTTGCAGCAGATGCACCTCCAACAGAAACATCATCATCAGTCAAACAAACAATGTAATACCTGAAATTTAGAAAGCATGTAAATGACCAAAATACCCCTGACACTTTAAAACTAAATTAAATCACATATAAAGCACCAAATAAATTCCAAACCTCTGGTAACGAGCTACGTATGAAGTGAAATAATTTTGAGACAACCTTTTTACACTTTTACACTTCCAAAAAATTATGGTTACACCTCAAAAGACCATTATATGAGCCGAAATATTTACATATACATTTTATTTATTTGATTAATTTATTTAAATGAAATATTAAGAAGATAATCATCAAATGATTAAGGAAACTTGTATATTTCAGTATAATTGATCCCGAAATCACCTAAATGCTGAGAATCATGCTACTTTCCCCCTCCTAAACGCGTTTCATATTTATCCCTCTTATTTCCTTTCGTACGCTCCAAAAACACACACAAAAACTCACCATTCATCACACGATTTTTCTGGAGGTCAATCCTTATTTTTCCTGGGTTCTAACAAGTCTTAAGAAGGTGGGAAAAATAGCTTTGAGGTCGTGGAACAGCTGATTCGATCGTAGGAGTTTTTCTGGTGTCGATTTTCTAGCCGAGAGGATCAAAAACTCATACGCCTTGTTCACTCATTCAAAGCCACATCTGGTATTTTTCTAGTGTATTTTACATCATATATGACTTATATAAAATGGTAAAATCGAACCATGCTTGCTGTACTAATCGTTTGGAAATTAACGAATCATTAAACCCTAAAAACGGAAATAAATCTGAATGTGTTTATACAAATTTTCTAGGTGTTATGATTATTTTATTTGGACCTCATATGAAGTATATGATCTGGGAAAAATGATGGAACGAATTATAGAGGCCTAAATATGTCGTGGTAATTAAAGGTATCAAAAACGTATATAAAATCTAAAATAAGCTATACGATTTTTCTGGGCTTTTTATATAATTTTTATGAGTTCCTTATGCATCATATAACCTGAGAAAAATATTGGTTCGAATTTTGGAAGCTTAAATAAAGTGTGGCTAATTTTTGTACAAACCAGACTTTAGGAAAAATAAAGAAATAAATAAAACCTAATCGAATTAATTAGGGTTAGGGTTTTTGGGACATGATCTGGTCTTTTAATGTGCTTTAAGGTTTTAATAATGATGGGTCAATGATTGGATTTGATTAGGGTTTGGAATTGTATTTAAAAAGTGTTATACGATTTGTTTTTAAAACTTAAGGGTGTGTTTTGAAAATTTTCAAACGTATGGGATATTTTTGTAAGGTGGTCTAGATCTGGGGAAAAATGTATAAAATATTTTATGAGGGGTATCTTGTGCTAAATTGGTAATTAGAAGGTTATTTGGTAAATTAAATAAAAGTATAATTCGAATTGGAATTAATTAAAATAGAGGGACTAAAAGTGTAAATTCTAGAAACTTGAAGTTATTCTGTGTAAATAATGATATTAAGAGTGTATTGTGTAATCTTGAGTAATCATGGGCTTAATATGTAATTGTTACTAAACTATGAGTTAATTTATAAGTTTTGTAAAGTTAAGGGACCAAATGTGAAATTTTTGAATTCTGAGGGATCTGATTTCGTACTATACATAATTCTGAGGTTACATTCTGTAATTTTGTAAAATGAGGTGCTTGTTTGGTAAATACGAATATTGTAGGGATTTAATTATAAAATATGTAAATATAAGGTTTGTTTTGTAAATTATATAACTAGAGGGGTATAAACTGCAAATTGTGAAACTTAAGAGATTAAAATGTCATTCTGAATAATATGAGTATTTAATTCAGTAACTTAGGGCCCGCTTGGTTCAGTTCTGAGGAATGCAAAGGAATGGGTGAGGTGGGTAATCATTATCTTACCCCTCAATTTACTCTATAATGGTTGATTACCCAGTACTGGGTAATCAATACCTTTGCATAGCTCAACCAAGCACCATTTTTCCCTCTATGTGGGCCCTTTGGAATTCCATACCCATTACCCACCCCCCCCCCTTTACCCCATACCAAGCACACCCTTAAAGTATTTTCACGTTAAACCTTTGAATTTAATGAATTTACAATTAAAACCCTAAACTATGTATACTTGTCATGATTACCCTTAAACTTTTGTAACTTGATAAAATGTACCTTAATTCCATAATAATCTTGAAATAAGGACTTAACTTAATCTGAGATATTAATATCTTGCTAAATATGGAAATCTGTTAAATCTGAAAAGTTACTTAAAATGGAAAGGTGAACTAAAAGTAATAATCTGAGTTAGAATATTTTGTAATTCCGTCTTCTACTCCTTTAGGTGTAAAGAAGGAGAAGCCTTGATCTGTTCAGTGTTTGTTTGCTTTCTTGTTTATCTGCTTTGCTAACAAGGTACAGATATTCTGCCCTTTTTCAGTAAGGGTTTTTTTCATTCCCTTTTCTTTCAGTTTTTCATTTTCCTTATTAGGATTTCCTATACCATTGCTATGTTCCCTTCTGTTTGTGAACCTTTCATGTGAACTCTTTGTTTTGTGAGCCTTCTATGATCTCTCTCATGTTCTGATCTGTTTTACTTCTGAGTTGATGTCCTTATTATAATCCTCTTTGCTTTGAACCTTTTTCATGATTCCCTTTTGTTACGACCTCTGATATAAAAATCTGTTATGTGAAAACCTTTTAATTATGACCTGGAAATGCTTTGAGAAAAATCAGTTATTTTAAAAGAATGATTACAAATGGTGATATGATACTATTTTTATATGACATTTGTTAACTTTTATGAAAAACCGTTTTGAAAGATTATTTTATGAAAACTATTCTGAGAGATCATTTTATTGAAAACCATTATTAAAGGATTGCTTTAAGTGAACTTTTGACAGGAATTTCTAAAATGAACTTTTGCTACAAACTTTTAATTATGAATCTTTGATATACTCTTCTGAACCATTTGATATAGTCCTTTTAATCTGAACTTAAACTTTGATATAAAACTTAATCTGATAAAACTCTGATTTGAACCTTTGATATTTAATTCTGAAACTACTTGACATGAACCTTTTGCCATGTACCCTTAAGATATGACTTTTGATTATTTTGATAGTACATCTGACCTTTGACCTACAGTCTGATATCCGACCCAATCACTAGGCATGAGGGTTTCATGTCCATGTCATTGATGCACCTTTGACATGACACTAGGGCAGGAGAGTGATGACCTGTTCCGTCCCTTATTTGTTATCTGCTATGGCCATTATGATTATGATTTGTCTGCAGGGGCGTATGGATGCATCCTAGATTTGATCTGTTTCTGTTATCTGTTATTATTTACTGGTTATATATATATATATCTCTGGTCACTGATGGTGTGTGCGATACACGTCTTTCACATTTTCTGGGAGCTGATCACTCCATTGATACATGAGGACACCCCCATATTATCTGGTTACATGAGAGGTATCCCCTCTAGATTGCTTATATGATTGCACTGTTATGATATTATCTGTTATCTGGGCTCGTGATAGATTTCTGTTTTCCTTATCTTATGAACCTTATGAATTTCCTTTTACTTTTTCCTTTTCCTTTTTTCCTTAAACTTTATTTCTCAGTTATTCCTTATTCTTATTCCTTCACTCTGATTATATCTGCATGATCTTTAATTCTGATTATTTGTACTACTCTCTATTACTGCTTTGTTATCGTTATATCTGTTCACTGAGCTCTCGTAGCTCCGCCGCATTTCTTTTCCTGCGGCAGGTTTTAGTAGGAAGCTGGGAATGAGTGGAGAGTGTACCTTTGGACTTAGAAGATTGGATAGCTATTCTGGATTAGAGTTGACTAGAAGATATCATATTTTAGAAGTAGTGTTTTTTTGGAAGTTTTCATTGGTAACCTTGTAGTTTCTGTATTTCATTTGTAACCTTTGAAATTCTTGTATTACTATAGATGTATGCTTTGTATTGATCTGATATGAAACCATTATTGTGATATCTTTACCCTTGTTGGGTTGGGGTGTTACAAACAACTTCTAATACTGAGACTGCAGCTGAAGATCCCCTCCTATCTCAAGAAGTACCCACACCCGCACATTATGACGGAAATGCTTTCTTTAATCCATTTGCTCCGGCTCCAACCATTCCAGATATTGCAGAGTCATCAACGAGCAACATGGATCCGTTAAATATGCACAACAATTTTTAATACTACCCTTCTACCCACAAATGGACCAGAGATCACCCTTTAGTGAACGTGGTTGGAAATCCAGTCATGACATGAAAACGACTCCACACAGATGGTGAAACCTGCATTTATGCATTCACCGTTTGTCAAGCAGAACCCTAAAATATTAAAGAATCCTTAACTTACGACAATTGGATTGAGTCAATGCAAGAAGAACTTGATCAATTCAAGCGTCTTGAAGTTTGGGAACTGGTAGAAAGACTTGATGGAGTATACGTTGTCGGACTAAAATGGATCTGGAAGAACAAATTGGATGCTGATGGCACAGTTATTCGTAACAAATCTCGATTGGTTGCCAAAGGTTTCAGTCAAGAAGAAGGTATCGACTTTGAGGAATCCTTTGCACCAGTGGCAAGACTTGAAGCCTTTCGCATGTTTCTGGTATATGCTGCTCACAAGAACATCACCGTTTACCAAATGGACGTGAAGACTGCATTCCTGAATGGACAACTCCATGAAGAAGTGTACGTCATGCAACCAGAGGGCTTTGTCGACCCAGAACATCCAAATCATGTGTACCGGCTCAAGAAAGCCCACTATGGCCGCCTTAAACAAGCCCCGAGGGCATGGTATGATAAACTGTCTGC
This sequence comes from Artemisia tridentata subsp. tridentata, assembly GCA_021014915.2. Lineage (NCBI taxonomy): Eukaryota > Viridiplantae > Streptophyta > Magnoliopsida > Asterales > Asteraceae > Artemisia > Artemisia tridentata. Next base: position 214,531,332 of record CP139506.1, read on the forward strand.
ATTCCTAATTGCTAATCATTTCACCAAAGGATCTGTTGATCCTACACTGTTTATACAAAAATACGGGGAGGACATTTTAATAGTCCAAATTTATGTGGATGACATCATTTTTGGTTCAATCCATAAAAAGTACTCAAATGTTTTTGCTAAATTAATGAAATAAAACTTTGAGATGTCCATGATCGGTGAACTTACGTTCTTCTTAGGACTGCAAGTTCATCAATCCCCCTGTGGTATTTTCTTAAACCAGTCCAAATATGCTCTAGAAATTTTGAAAAAGCATGGCATGACAAGTTGTGACACATATAATACTCCAATGTTTGCATCATCTCCAAAGCTGGATGCTGATTTACATGGGACTCCAATTGACCCTACCAAATACCGAAGTATGATTGGGTCACTCATGTATCTAACAGCCAGCAGACCAGATATTGTATTTGCAACATATCTTTGCTCTCGCTATCAGTCTAGACCTACAGAAAGACACCTCTCTGAGGTTAAACGAATCCTTCGATACATAAAGGGAACCATTCATTTGAGGATCTGGTATCCAAAGGATTCTGGCTTTGAACTAATTGCTTTTTCAGATGCTGATCATGCAGGTTGCTTAGATACTCGTAAAAGTACGTCTGGAGGAGTGCAGTTCCTTGGAGACAAACTTGTCTCTTGGCAGTCAAAGAAGCAAGATTGTACATCACTGTCATCAACTGAATCAGAATATGTAGCCATGTCAGCATGTTGTGCTCAAGTCATCTGGATGAAATCACAACTGATGGACTATGGTTATGTATTCAACAAGATTCCAATGTACTGTGACTCCAAGAGTGCCATTGCTATCTCGTCCAACACCGTTCAGCATTCGAAGTCTAAATACATAGCACTTCGATATCATTTTATCAAGGAGCACGTGGAACAAGGTACAATTGAACTTTACTTTGTGGGTACAGAATACCAACTGGCAGACTTATTCACCAAAGTCTTGCCCCATGCAAGATTTGTGGAATTAGTTCACCAGATTGGTATGAAGTGTTTGACTCCAGGGGATTTAAACAAATTTCTTACAAATAATTAAGAAAGTCAAACACCAACACTATCTTTGTAAATATTTTATGAAAAACACAAAAAGATTTTCTTCATTCTCTTAAAAAAAATGCAAGTACAAAATTTCCATCAACACTTTGTTCATTTCAAAACATTAACAATTATTTCTGAACAAGTGTTGAGGGGGAGAAAGAAATTCAAATTTTAAAAATTTTCATTAAAATTTGTACTTGCATATTTTCTTTAAAAATGTTGCTTCTCAAAATGGTGGTAATATCATCTGTGTGATACCCTCCTTGATCTTAAAAATATTTTCAAATACTCATAAATCAAGGGGGAATATTAAAATTGTTCTTGTAAAAAACATGTTAAGTCTAGTTAACAAAATGTAAGTAAGGACTTAGATTGATAAACAGTGTGGTTAGGGGATGAAAAGTCTCAAAATCAAAAAGTTAAAACAAAAAATAAGACTTTGCAATAACTGCATATCTACCGCAGTTATTGCAAGTCAAATCATTTTTACTCTTTTCAACCTATCGCATTTACTACTCACCCACTCAAATCCACGACTAAAATTCAAACAAGAAATCCGGTCAAGCATCTTTTAATCTGTGGGTGTTTAAACGTTGTTTATATGATTTTAAGACATGGTTTTGAAGGATTTCAAGATCAAACGGTTCAATTTTTCATAATGGAGTCTTAAAAAGTTAGGGTTTATATTGAATTGGATTTTATGATTTTGTATGATTAAGATGAAATTGATTTGTGGGTTTTGGTCGGAATTGCTTCCTTAACATGTTGTCAGTCTTTAATCGAACCCAGAAACACGATTGATGATTATTCATGAATTAGGGTTTATACGTCGAAATTGGGGAAAGTAATTTAAGTGTGTTATGGCCCAATTAATGTGTTGAGATTGTGTTAATATAGGTCAAATTACATGTTTTAACTATTAAATCGAACCTAGAAACTCATTTGAAGCAAATTCGATGATTAGGGTTTTAGATGAACTCGTATAAGTTCTATCTTTCAATTTTGTGGTTAAAAAGTGTTAAGATTTAGACCAAAGAACTCAGGAACATCATATGAAACTATTGGAATCAATCAAACAAACTTATAATAAGTTTTTGAGGATTTCGATAATTTGTTGAATAGGATTTCTCGGATTTGTGATCTGTTGTGTTTCAATTTGATAAACAGGGTTTAAAGTGTAGAGTATAACTTGTGAATTGGTTTAATTGAACAGGAAAATCAAATTTCGACAAAGAACCAAGAAAAATGTACGTCTACTGTGTTTTTCGCAATTTCTTGTATAAGAAATTGTTGAAATTGCAAAATCCGTCGAATTTGGATAAGTTTTGTCGGAATTGCAAAATCTATCGAAATTGACTAAAATTGTCACAATTGCTCAAAACTTGTCGAAATTCAACATTTTTATCGCAATTGGGCTAATTTTATCGTAATTTTAGATTTCCATCGCAATTGGACAAGACTTATCGTAATTCAGGTTTTTTTTCCCATCGGAATTGGTCAAGAGTTGTCGAAATTCAAAAGTTGTCGAAATCGGACCATTAATCTGTCGGAATTTGTAAAATTATTGGCCAAAAGTTGTCTCAATTAGATATCTGTCGCAATTCAACTGTCAAAATTCTTATAAAACACAAGTTGTCGTAATTGCTCAAATGGACAATAAAAGGGAATTCAACTTTAACTAACACTCAACAAGATGTCCAAAGATGTTAATTGCTATACTTAAACATGTAATATCAAATTAAGCAACTTAAAGGCCACATGAATGATAACAAGTTTAACTATTTGCTAATTATTATGTATCCTGCAAATCTATTCTTGATTGATGTTTCAGATATCTCAAATGGCTGCACAACAACAACCACCACTCTCAATGCTCACAAAAGTTGATGTTCTTCCACAAGACTATGATGTGGAGATTGGCAAGAACAATGCAAGGGTGGAATTTTATAAGGTCAAGTGTGCAGAACCAACTTGTCAGATAGCAATAGAGGTTCTCAAGCAACACAAGTGCAGGAGTATGCTGGACAAGTCAGCTAACATTCCCGAACTCTACATTCATCAAATGTGGAACACTCTACAACTAGACTTAAGAGAAGAATATTTCACATGCAAGCTGGACCGAAAGGAAGTAACGGTTGATAGACACTACCTTCGCAAGGCTTTGCTATTACCTGAAGCTCCTCAACCTGACAATGAATTCTACCCAACACCCACTGAAGAAGAAGTTCTCAACTTTCTTGAAGAGATAGGCTACGATTTACAACCAGACAAACCATTGACAAAAATCTCAAGGGTTGAAGCCAAGCTCATCCCACAACCCTCGAGAACAATATACTACATCTTAGCCCGATCTGTTTCTGGAAGGGAAAGTGGTCACGAGAACCCCTGTCTACCTCATCTTCAAATCTTATGGGGAATAGTTAATCAGAAAGAGATTGACTTTGCTCAATTTATCTGGGATGATCTGGTCTACCAAATTCAAAAACCCTTAACCAAAATCCCATTTGTTCGTTACACCAAGCTTCTCATCTGTCATCTACTTGATGACAATACAGACATCTCTCCATGTATTGAAGACAGAGAAATGCATCTCATCAAAATGGACAAGACCATCAGGTCAATCTACATGCCCAAAAGCAGCACACGTAAGCAAGGGATGAAACTACCTGAATCTCTGTTGACAGAAAAGGTTAAGAAAACAAAAGCTTACAGAGATTATGATAAAGCTTTCAATCTGGGTCATGTCGGCTTTTGCAAATATGATGGTGAGTCTCCATCAACTAGGACTCGATCGAAGGAAAGCAGCAAGTCAGAAAGTACGTCTAGTGTATCAAAGAAAATCAAACCCGCTGCTCAAAAAATCGTTAAAAGAAGAGTTCCGGTTATGATAGCTAAGCCAGAACCTGAAGAAGGAAAGATTGTTGAGGAAGAGGAATCCAATTCAGAAACGAAAACCGTTGAAGAACCAATAATTTATAAGGAGGAAATAGCTACTCAGATTGCACTAGAAGAGAGCCGAGTGTCCTTTAAAGCTGAACAGAAAAGGTAGAAGCAGATGATGGAGGAACAACAAAAGAGATTGGATGAAGAATTGGCTAGAGATTTTGGTGAAACCCAGACCTATGATGATCCGGTTAATCAACCCGGTGGGTCTGGGGTTGTTAAATACGTTACTCCACCTCACCCTGTTCCGGTTAATCAACCCGGTGGGTCTGAGGTTGACAAATAAGCTATCCCACCTTAGTCATATCCGGTTAATCAACCCGGTAATGATGAGGAAAAGAAAGAAGATGAACAGGTAAAAGACTTCGATATGGATGAAGGGGAAGAAACAAAAAAGGTGTCAACTGATGAGGAAAAGAAGGAAAACAAACATATGAAAGACTTTGATATGGATGAAGGGGAAGAAACAGAAAAAGTGTTAACTGATGTGGAAGAGATCACTAAAGCTGCTGAAGAACTAGAATTGGAAATGAAGAGGCAAGAAGAAGAAAGATTGGCTGAAAAGGAAGCAGACAAATACATTCTTACACCACCAATCACTCCTCCACATTCTCCACTAGTTGCTCAGGATACACCCCCAGTGTCTCAGCATGCATCTCCACCCAAGGTTCAACCACCTCCAGAATCATCCACACACCCCTCACCACCACCACCATCACCATCTACTGAAGCAACAACTAAAGAAACAAAAGGAAAAAACAATCAAGACAAGCAAGAAAACCAAGAAGATAACTAGACTAAAATGGGATGATGTAATCTCCCAGGCGTCTAAAAGGGTGAAAAAGGCCGCAAAGCTGGCACGTGCTAAGAAAGATAACCAGCTAAGTGACCAAGTCAAAAACTTAATCAATATGGTCAACGGCCTTGTTAGACAAGTAAACGAGATGCAAGAGACCAAAGCTCGTATGGATGAGTTCCTTGCCGACGATGTTGAAGACCGGTTGCTCACAGCAGTCAAGGGCAATACTAAAGCATACATGAAGAAGTACTTGCCCAAGGTTGCATCCCAGAAGGTAGAAGAGTATATCGAGCCAAACATTGAAGACATTGTCAAGAACATTGTGGCCTCGGTTCCACTTGTCTTTACAACCCAACCGTCACAACCTAAAGAACCAACTCTTGATGAACTCTAACTCAAACTCCTAGATAGACTTGTAAGCATCGTCTCACCAACTCCAGAAGAAATAGCCATCATTGAGGCTATAAAAGCCAACATTTCAAAGGAGTCGTGCAAAATTAAGGCCGACAAGGGTAAACATCCAAGAGAGGACGAAGACTCAGATCCAGACACCCAAGCCAAGAAACAAAAAGGTGACGGCAGATCTGGTTCCCAATTTAGAGAACCAGTCGGTCCCTCAGGAACAACAGCCACTCAACCACCAAAGGCTTCAGGATCAGGACCTACAGCAAAGGAGCATCAGTATGAGCACACTGCAACTAAGGAAATGGAATTTCAACAACACTATGATCAACCAGATTCACCTCCTAAGACCAAAGCTACATCCACTAAATCTGGCAAGAAGACTTCCAAAAGACCAACTATTGTCTCCTGGCTAGATGAAGATACGACACATGGAAATGAATGGTTTGATCAGCTTGCAAGTGCTCAACCTCAGATGGACGAAGATTCAATGATCAAAGGTAGTACGTTTGAGTTCACACAAAGACTCAAACGTGACCAACATATCAAGAAGATGACTAAAGGGGAACTTCGTCGCATCAAGAACGATGCATTCAATATGCTCAAGGATAGGTCGTCCAGTGCAGCTAAGCTTGAATATCATCTGGAGAACATTGCCCGAGCAATGTCAAGTGAGTTCAGCTGGACCAATCCAGATGTGGTTATGGTTGGTAGCACTTCTAAAAACAACTAACCATACATCACAGATTGGTCGAAGCCACTACCGGTGATAAGAGTCTCCGATCAACCTGCTATCCCTTACCAGTTCTACTTCAACAATGATCTTGAATTACTCATACACGGTATCAAATGTCAAAAAAAATACGCAACCTCCATAACTTTGATCCCTGCGGTAAGTTACATACAACCAGCCATCGAGAAAACTGCCACAAGACTCTTTATTTCAAAGAAAGTGCAGTATGACCAAGATGCACAGCTAGGCATTTATCATTGGTTTAAGAAGAGGAAGACATGGTACAAGAGTAAACTCACAAAGAAGTCTTCTACTCCAGTGATGAGTGACCGTAGGATTCTTGTTGTAGTCAGTCTAGAAGGAGGAAAGAGATATGACTACACCTTCTTGACAGAAATCAAAGTTAGACGACATGATCAGCAGATCTACACGTTCTCAGAAGCAGACCTCCCAGATTTGAACATCATTGACCTTGAAGACATGTATCTTATCAAGGTTCAAGGGAAACTGCAACACTTCTCAACTGATCTACAATACGCTTTCACCACTGCCATATTACACTTCATCAGAAGAAGGATCATACAAGAACATGTAGGAGATCTACAGCTTGGGGTCGAAAGCTACCAAAGGAAGTTGAATCTAACCGCACCAGTTCTATCACTTCCTAGAATCAACAATGAGCCCCAATAAACCATGAAGAAGGAACCAACCTTCGGGTTCGTTTACAAGAGCGATCTAACGATCAACTGCTTCATGGGGTACAAGGAAGTTCATAAGTTCTGCGATCACACGCTGAAGAAAGTTCGTGATGGGTTGGTAATACGTGTACGAGATCGAGAGTTGTACAAGACAAGCAGGTGGACAACTTCTCAGTTAAGAGAAGTTCGTGAGTTCATTTAGAAGATCGAGATAATGTCACAACTCGTAATTCCAGGCCATTTTTCCGAACCTCGACAATTTACTATTCACGAGTTACTATTCATTTTTACTATTCACTGGCACTATTCATTCCAAAATTTTTATTTCATATTCTCGTAAGTTAAACTATTTTAATGATAACCCGAGATTTTGGCACTCGTCGGATAATTTCTGCAAGAATCACGAAACCGTGTCCGAGATTTACCTTAAGGTTTAAACATCATTTAGGCATCCCGATATGTCCAAACAACATTACCAACAAGAGAAATATATGTTTTCCACCTTCCGTGACATTTTCATGAATTTAGGAATTTTAGGATACCCGGTTTTAAGTTTTGTGACTTTACGACTTACAGTTAGCAATTAACGGGACCAAAACCCACTCCGTATGTCAAAGATAAATATCCAACCTAAAATATCTAGATATTTTCTCAAAAATATCTAGATATTTCGAAAATATAGTGAAATTACCATTATACCCTTCCATTTAAATTACCAAAATGCCCTTGGACTATATAAAGCCTAAACTAGCTTCATTTTCACTAGAAAATCACAAACACTCTCTCCCTCTCTATCAAAACCCACGGCCACAAGGAGATAGCAAGCAAGAACCACAAATTTTTCAAGCTCAAGTGTTAATCTAGTGTCCATAGTGTTCCTTGTTAGGATTTTGAAATAAAAATCCCAAGGTTCTAATCATTTTACATCCAAAACTCTTCAACAATTCAAGTAAGCTCAAGAACATTTTTGATCATTTCATACTTCCATTCTATTCATATATTGATGTATTATCAAGTTATTTTGGTAGCTAGTCATGCAAAACATATGTTACATATACCACTTTAATTATTTTTCACCAAAAACATTAGATCCATCATTTTTATTATCATCCTCATGAAACCCATCATTTTTGGTGATGTTTAGGACCCCATGACATCTTGAGAAGGTGTATGGTAGGTTTAGAGTACTTGTGGAGTTGCTTTGAAGTAGTTTGATCAAGCCGTGAACCAAGAAAATGAGTTTTAAACATATATATAAGCCTACTGTCCAAAAATGAAAAATCTGGAAAAATCAGTAAACATGCCGTTATTTTGGCCTTCATATTCAGAAAATACTTTCAAAAACGAAACCGTGGGCGCTTGAATCACTAAAAACCGACTTATAACGAAGGAGATATGATTTTTACAAGTTAGGCGACGAAAAACTATTTTCTGAAAATAAGCTTGCTGTTTGCCGAACTTCAAGGGACAAAACGAGGCGTTAGACGTGATCTAGGAGAGCCGAGCTACTGAAAACATGTTAGTTCATGCTATGACGAATCCGTGGATATAAAGAACGTCGCAAACGGACTTGTAACGACCGAGATATGAATTTTTGAAAAGCCGACGAACTATACTTATTTTGACAGCACCATTATAACACATATATTTTCTAAGTGTAAAACTAGCAAGTCGCTAAATTGATAGCCGATTTTCTCTATGATCGAGGCGCGTATGATCAAAAGTCAAATGACGCGACATTGAGATTATGTTACAAGGATTTCAAAAACGTCAAGTTCTATTCCTAACTCTTAACGTACAATATTTTGCGACTAGTTTTGCGAGGCCGTTTGGTCATATTTTCACAAGTTATAAAAAGTGTTATTTTGCGACGAAAGCATTATATTAACCGATAAAACACCAAACAAGGATCGTGGAAGTACCGTTTCAACATATTTACACGAAAAGTAGTTTATAACTTGCCGAGACGTCAAAAATGTAGTTTTCGACGATAAGCATTATTTTCAAAACTAACGAGTGGTATCGTTAACATACGTATTTGCATGTGTAGCATTGTATCATTGCTTACGCTAGATCATATCATTCATAATAGGTCGCGGTTAGAGATCGAGCCTCATTTCATCTTATCCATTATTATCATTGTTGCTATCGCATCAGGTGAGTTTCATAGCCCCTACTTTATACGTTTTAACTCTTTGGGGGAGATACATGCTTAAATACTTGTTCTTATTTTCACAAGTAAACTAAACTCTTATACTTTATCGTGAGTTTCATAGCCCCTACTTTATACGTTTTGAACCTTTTGGGGGAGATACATGCTTAAACTGCTTGCTTACATACATGATTGTGTTAAACTTATTTGCGTTACTCTTGAAAGCAACTCGCGGACCTAAGTATCAAACAATTGGGGTAGCCGTCCAGAACATATCACGGACCTAAGTATCTAACACTTGGGGTAGTCGTACAGTACATATCATGGACCTAAGTATCTAACACTTGGGGTAGCCGTACAGAACATATCACGGACCTAAGTATCAAACACTTGGGGTAGCCGAACATAAGTCTCCTCGTGAGCAGCATAAGGTCTACTAGTGATATATCATGCATATCGTATACGCACATGTCTTACTCAAGCTATATTTTAGCAGTGGGTTGTAAACACACAAGTTGCAAGTTTTGTTATGGGCGGGATTTGCAACTGAGTGGATTTACAATGCCTTTGCGTGGAAACATTTTCTTAGGACTTTTCAACTCATTTATAACAAACTCTATGAACTCACCAACCTCGTGTTGACACTTTAGCATGTATTTTCAGGAACTAAGCTATAGCACGCTACTGGAGGCTTTTGGCAGGGCATGGCATGGTCATAGAAGACTCTGATAAAACATTTGGGACCGCTTAACTTATTTTATGGGCCAACTTCCGCACCACTTTTCATAATGTAAATTTAACACTTTTGACTTCTCAAATATATTCTAAATGATTGATGTGAAAACCGTTCTTTACACTTGTGTTATGATACCAATTGAGTTGCACCCCAGCGACACGTAAGCTTCCGCTGGACCCGATTTTGGGGGTGTGACAGATTGGTATCAGAGCCTAGGCTATAGAGAATTGGGTAATTTTAAAACCTAAACTATAGCACTTTTACGAAAACTTAACCCTATGACCGCCACGTGCCTGCCTGCCAAGCTGATGCCTCATTTGTGGTTTGTTGCTGACATATTTAATGAGATTTATATCTTATTGCCAGATAGATTATACTCACTTACTCTCGTTGTTTACTATAATTGTATTCCATATAAGTATGCTTACATATCATGCACGTCGCAGCGTTACACCTTTTCCTTACGTAGTTTCATCATTCGACCTCAAGCCTGATCACCTGCCTTAGTCTTTTGAACCACCCTTTACATGTGAAGGACATAGTATTATTATAACTAATCTGAGTATTCCAAAATTCATTGAACCTCGGTGGAATATAGACTGGTCATCTATATTCGACCCGGGACAGTGGGACATAGCCTGACCACCTATGTTCGACTCAAAGATGAATTTTGCAATACTGAGAGTAGTTATAATGGAATTATGTCCGGATTGATTTGATCGGTGTAAGCAATTCCAATATCGAGCCAATCTTTCAAAAGACCTCATTTCAGGATGTTGAATCCATTCTTTCAGACAACTTGTTTCCTAGCTTGATTTAGTGACAGTTCTTGTTTGATGAGTTGCGAAAATCAAGCTAAGAGTCAAGTTGTTACCCGAGCCGATTCAGTTTAATCTCATGACAATTCTTGTTTGATGAGTTGTGAGATTAAATTTGAATCGACAACCTCAAACCGATTTAGCCTAATCCCATGACAGTTCTTGTTTGATGAGTTGTGGGATTAAGTAAAAATCGGTTACCTAGAGGTCTTTTGGGGACTACGCTCGATAATGGAAAGTTTACCCCCATCAAACCCGACCACGAGAACATACGTACGTAGAACGAGTGAGCTAAATTCAGGGACTGAATTCCTCTAACGGGTGGAGACTGTCACAACTCGTAATTCCAGGCCATTTTTCCGAACCTCGACAATTTACTATTCATGAGTTACTATTCATTTTACTATTCACTGGCACTATTCATTCCAAAATTTTTATTTCATATTCTCGTAAGTTAAACTATTTTAATGATAACCCGAGATTTTGGCACTCGTCGGATAATTTCTGCAAGAATCACGAAACCGTGTCCGAGATTTACCTTAAGGTTTAAACATCATTTAGGCATCCCGATATGTCCAAACAACATTACCAACAAGAGAAATATATGTTTTCCACCTTCCGTGACATTTTCATGAATTTAGGAATTTTAGGATACCCGGTTTTAAGTTTTGTGACTTTACGACTTACAGTTAGCAATTAACGGGACCAAAACCCACTCCGTATGTCAAAGATAAATATCCAACCTAAAATATCTAGATATTTTCTCAAAAATATCTAGATATTTCGAAAATATAGTGAAATTACCATTATACCCTTCCATTTAAATTACCAAAATGCCCTTGGACTATATAAAGCCTAAACTAGCTTCATTTTCACTAGAAAATCACAAACACTCTCTCCCTCTCTATCAAAACCCACGGCCACAAGGAGATAGCAAGCAAGAACCACAAATTTTTCAAGCTCAAGTGTTAATCTAGTGTCCACTAGTGTTCCTTGTTAGGATTTTGAAATAAAAATCCCAAGGTTCTAATCAATTTTACATCCAAAACTCTTCAACAATTCAAGTAAGCTCAAGAACATTTTTGATCATTTCATACTTCCATTCTATTCATATATTGATGTATTATCAAGTTATTTTGGTAGCTAGTCATGCAAAACATATGTTACATATACCACTTTAATTATTTTTCACCAAAAACATTAGATCCATCATTTTTATTATCATCCTCATGAAACCCATCATTTTTGGTGATGTTTAGGACCCCATGACATCTTGAGAAGGTGTATGGTAGGTTTAGAGTACTTGTGGAGTTGCTTTGAAGTAGTTTGATCAAGCCGTGAACCAAGAAAATGAGTTTTAAACATATATATAAGCCTACTGTCCAAAAATGAAAAATATGGAAAAATCAGTAAACATGCCGTTATTTTGGCCTTCATATTCAGAAAATACTTTCAAAAACGAAACCGTGGGCGCTTGAATCACTAAAAACCGACTTATAACGAAGGAGATATGATTTTTACAAGTTAGGCGACGAAAAACTATTTTCTGAAAATAAGCTTGCTGTTTGCCGAACTTCAAGGGACAAAACGAGGCGTTAGACGTGATCTAGGAGAGCCGAGCTACTGAAAACATGTTATTTCATGCTATGACGAATCCGTGGATATAAAGAACGTCGCAAACGGACTTGTAACGACCGAGATATGAATTTTTGAAAAGCCGACGAACTATACTTATTTTGACAGCACCATTATAACACATATATTTTCTAAGTGTAAAACTAGCAAGTCGCTAAATTGATAGCCGATTTTCTCTATGATCGAGGGCGCATATGATCAAAAGTCAAATGAGGCGATATTGAGATTATGTTACAAGGATTTCAAAAACGTCAAGTTCTATTCCTAACTCTTAACGTACAATATTTTGCGACTAGTTTTGCGAGGCCGTTTGGTCATATTTTCACAAGTTATAAAAAGTGTTATTTTGCGACGAAAGCATTATATTAACCGATAAAACACCAAACAAGGATCGTGGAGTACCGTTTCAACATATTTACACGAAAAGTAGTTTATAACTTGCCGAGACGTCAAAAATGTAGTTTTCGACGATAAGCATTATTTTCAAAACTAACGAGTGGTATCGTTAACATACGTATTTGCATGTGTAGCATTGTATCATTGCTTACGCTAGATCATATCATTCATAATAGGTCGCGGTTAGAGATCGAGCCTCATTTCATCTTATCCATTATTATCATTGTTGCTATCGCATCAAGTGAGTTTCATAGCCCCTACTTTATACGTTTTAACTCTTTGGGGGAGATACATGCTTAAATACTTGTTCTTATTTTCACAAGTAAACTAAACTCTTATACTTTATCGTGAGTTTCATAGCCCCTACTTTATACGTTTTGAACCTTTTGGGGGAGATACATGCTTAAACTGCTTGCTTACATACATGATTGTGTTAAACTTATTTGCGTTACTCTTGAAAGCAACTCGCGGACCTAAGTATCAAACACTTGGGGTAGCCGTCCAGAACATATCACGGACCTAAGTATCTAACACTTGGGGTAGCCGTACAGTACATATCATGGACCTAAGTATCTAACACTTGGGGTAGCCGTACAGAACATATCACGGACCTAAGTATCAAACACTTGGGGTAGCCGAACATAAGTCTCCTCGTGAGCAGCATAAGGTCTACTAGTGATATATCATGCATATCGTATACGCACATGTCTTACTCAAGCTATATTTTAGCAGTGGGTTGTAAACACACAGGTTGCAAGTTTTGTTATGGGCGGGATTTGCAACTGAGTGGATTTACAATGCCTTTGCTGTGGAAACATTTTCTTAGGACTTTTCAACTCATTTATAACAAACTCTATGAACTCACCAACCTCGTGTTGACACTTTAGCATGTATTTTCAGGAACTAAGCTATAGCACGCTACTGGAGGCTTTTGGCAGGGCATGGCATGGTCATAGAAGACTCTGATAAAACATTTGGGACCGCTTAACTTATTTTATGGGCCAACTTCCGCACCACTTTTCATAATGTAAATTTAACACTTTTGACTTCTCAAATATATTCTAAATGATTGATGTGAAAATCGTTCTTTACACTTGTGTTATGATACCAATTGAGTTGCACCCCAGCGACACGTAAGCTTCCGCTGGACCCGATTTTGGGGGTGTGACAGATTGGTATCAGAGCCTAGGCTATAGAGAATTGGGTAATTTTAAAACCTAAACTATAGCCACTTTTACGAAAACTTAACCCTATGACCGCCACGTGCCTGCCTGCCAAGCTGATGCCTCATTTGTGGTTTGTTGCTGACATATTTAATGAGATTTATATCTTATTGCCAGATAGATTATACTCACTTACTCTCGTTGTTTACTATAATTGTATTCCATATAAGTATGCTTACATATCATGCACGTCGCAGCGTTACACCTTTTCCTTACGTAGTTTCATCATTCGACCTCAAGCCTGATCACCTGCCTTAGTCTTTTGAACCACCCTTTACATGTGAAGGACATAGTATTATTATAACTAATCTGAGTATTCCAAAATTCATTGAACCTCGGTGGAATATAGACTGGTCATCTATATTCGACCCGGGACAGTGGGACATAGCCTGACCATCTATGTTCGACTCAAAGATGAATTTTGCAATACTGAGAGTAGTTATAATGGAATTATGTCCGGATTGATTTGATCGGTGTAAGCAATTCCAATATCGAGCCAATCTTTCAAAAGACCTCATTTCAGGATGTTGAATCCATTCTTTCAGACAACTTGTTTCCTAGCTTGATTTAGTGACAGTTCTTGTTTGATGAGTTGCGAAAATCAAGCTAAGAGTCAAGTTGTTACCCGAGCCGATTCAGTTTAATCTCATGACAGTTCTTGTTTGATGAGTTGTGAGATTAAATTTGAATCGACAACCTCAAACCGATTTAGCCTAATCCCATGACAGTTCTTGTTTGATGAGTTGTGGGATTAAGTAAAAATCGGTTACCTAGAGGTCTTTTGGGGACTACGCTCGATAATGGTAAAGTTTACCCCCATCAAACCCGACCACGAGAACATACGTACGTAGAACGAGTGAGCTGAATTCAGGGACTGAATTCCTCTAACGGGTGGAGACTGTCACAACTCGTAATTCCAGGCCATTTTTCCGAACCTCGACAATTTACTATTCATGAGTTACTATTCATTTTACTATTCACTGGCACTATTCATTCCAAAATTTTTATTTCATATTCTCGTAAGTTAAACTATTTTAATGATAACCCGAGATTTTGGCACTCGTCGGATAATTTCTGCAAGAATCACGAAACCGTGTCCGAGATTTACCTTAAGGTTTAAACATCATTTAGGCATCCCGATATGTCCAAACAACATTACCAACAAGAGAAATATATGTTTTCCACCTTCCGTGACATTTTCATGAATTTAGGAATTTTAGGATACCCGGTTTTAAGTTTTGTGACTTTACGACTTACAGTTAGCAATTAACGGGACCAAAACCCACTCCGTATGTCAAAGATAAATATCCAACCTAAAATATCTAGATATTTTCTCAAAAATATCTAGATATTTCGAAAATATAGTGAAATTACCATTATACCCTTCCATTTAAATTACCAAAATGCCCTTGGACTATATAAAGCCTAAACTAGCTTCATTTTCACTAGAAAATCACAAACACTCTCTCCCTCTCTATCAAAACCCACGGCCACAAGGAGATAGCAAGCAAGAACCACAAATTTTTCAAGCTCAAGTGTTAATCTAGTGTCCACAGTGTTCCTTGTTAGGATTTTGAAATAAAAATCCCAAGGTTCTAATAATTTTACATCCAAAACTCTTCAACAATTCAAGTAAGCTCAAGAACATTTTTGATCATTTCATACTTCCATTCTATTCATATATTGATGTATTATCAAGTTATTTTGGTAGCTAGTCATGCAAAACATATGTTACATATACCACTTTAATTATTTTTCACCAAAAACATTAGATCCATCATTTTTATTATCATCCTCATGAAACCCATCATTTTTGGTGATGTTTAGGACCCCATGACATCTTGAGAAGGTGTATGGTAGGTTTAGAGTACTTGTGGAGTTGCTTTGAAGTAGTTTGATCAAGCCGTGAACCAAGAAAATGAGTTTTAAACATATATATAAGCCTACTGTCCAAAAATGAAAAATCTGGAAAAATCAGTAAACATGCCGTTATTTTGGCCTTCATATTCAGAAAATACTTTCAAAAACGAAACCGTGGGCGCTTGAATCACTAAAAACCGACTTATAACGAAGGAGATATGATTTTTACAAGTTAGGCGACGAAAAACTATTTTCTGAAAATAAGCTTGCTGTTTGCCGAACTTCAAGGGACAAAACGAGGCGTTAGACGTGATCTAGGAGAGCCGAGCTACTGAAAACATGTTATTTCATGCTATGACGAATCCGTGGATATAAAGAACGTCGCAAACGGACTTGTAACGACCGAGATATGAATTTTTGAAAAGCCGACGAACTATACTTATTTTGACAGCACCATTATAACACATATATTTTCTAAGTGTAAAACTAGCAAGTCGCTAAATTGATAGCCGATTTTCTCTATGATCGAGGCGCATATGATCAAAAGTCAAATGAGGCGATATTGAGATTATGTTACAAGGATTTCAAAAACGTCAAGTTCTATTCCTAACTCTTAACGTACAATATTTTGCGACTAGTTTTGCGAGGCCGTTTGGTCATATTTTCACAAGTTATAAAAAGTGTTATTTTGCGACGAAAGCATTATATTAACCGATAAAACACCAAACAAGGATCGTGGAGTACCGTTTCAACATATTTACACGAAAAGTAGTTTATAACTTGCCGAGACGTCAAAAATGTAGTTTTCGACGATAAGCATTATTTTCAAAACTAACGAGTGGTATCGTTAACATACGTATTTGCATGTGTAGCATTGTATCATTGCTTACGCTAGATCATATCATTCATAATAGGTCGCGGTTAGAGATCGAGCCTCATTTCATCTTATCCATTATTATCATTGTTGCTATCGCATCAGGTGAGTTTCATAGCCCCTACTTTATACGTTTTAACTCTTTGGGGGAGATACATGCTTAAATACTTGTTCTTATTTTCACAAGTAAACTAAACTCTTATACTTTATCGTGAGTTTCATAGCCCCTACTTTATACGTTTTGAACCTTTTGGGGGAGATACATGCTTAAACTGCTTGCTTACATACATGATTGTGTTAAACTTATTTGCGTTACTCTTGAAAGCAACTCGCGGACCTAAGTATCAAACACTTGGGGTAGCCGTCCAGAACATATCACGGACCTAAGTATCTAACACTTGGGGTAGCCGTACAGTACATATCATGGACCTAAGTATCTAACACTTGGGGTAGCCGTACAGAACATATCACGGACCTAAGTATCAAACACTTGGGGTAGCCGAACATAAGTCTCCTCGTGAGCAGCATAAGGTCTACTAGTGATATATCATGCATATCGTATACGCACATGTCTTACTCAAGCTATATTTTAGCAGTGGGTTGTAAACACACAGGTTGCAAGTTTTGTTATGGGCGGGATTTGCAACTGAGTGGATTTACAATGCCTTTGCTGTGGAAACATTTTCTTAGGACTTTTCAACTCATTTATAACAAACTCTATGAACTCACCAACCTCGTGTTGACACTTTAGCATGTATTTTCAGGAACTAAGCTATAGCACGCTACTGGAGGCTTTTGGCAGGGCATGGCATGGTCATAGAAGACTCTGATAAAACATTTGGGACCGCTTAACTTATTTTATGGGCCAACTTCCGCACCACTTTTCATAATGTAAATTTAACACTTTTGACTTCTCAAATATATTCTAAATGATTGATGTGAAAACCGTTCTTTACACTTGTGTTATGATACCAATTGAGTTGCACCCCAGCGACACGTAAGCTTCCGCTGGACCCGATTTTGGGGGTGTGACAGATTGGTATCAGAGCCTAGGCTATAGAGAATTGGGTAATTTTAAAACCTAAACTATAGCCACTTTTACGAAAACTTAACCCTATGACCGCCACGTGCCTGCCTGCCAAGCTGATGCCTCATTTGTGGTTTGTTGCTGACATATTTAATGAGATTTATATCTTATTGCCAGATAGATTATACTCACTTACTCTCGTTGTTTACTATAATTGTATTCCATATAAGTATGCTTACATATCATGCACGTCGCAGCGTTACACCTTTTCCTTACGTAGTTTCATCATTCGACCTCAAGCCTGATCACCTGCCTTAGTCTTTTGAACCACCCTTTACATGTGAAGGACATAGTATTATTATAACTAATCTGAGTATTCCAAAATTCATTGAACCTCGGTGGAATATAGACTGGTCATCTATATTCGACCCGGGACAGTGGGACATAGCCTGACCATCTATGTTCGACTCAAAGATGAATTTTGCAATACTGAGAGTAGTTATAATGGAATTATGTCCGGATTGATTTGATCGGTGTAAGCAATTCCAATATCGAGCCAATCTTTCAAAAGACCTCATTTCAGGATGTTGAATCCATTCTTTCAGACAACTTGTTTCCTAGCTTGATTTAGTGACAGTTCTTGTTTGATGAGTTGCGAAAATCAAGCTAAGAGTCAAGTTGTTACCCGAGCCGATTCAGTTTAATCTCATGACAGTTCTTGTTTGATGAGTTGTGAGATTAAATTTGAATCGACAACCTCAAACCGATTTAGCCTAATCCCATGACAGTTCTTGTTTGATGAGTTGTGGGATTAAGTAAAAATCGAAAAGACTTGTCTGGGATGGGTAATAATTTCAAGCCGGTTTATCCGGTGATGTAAACGTGTCTCGCGAAGGACTTGTCTGAGTAGAGTGTACCGATTTCGAGAGATTCTTCGTTGAATATGACCTGGATGGGTAATAATTTCAAGCTAGTCTAACTAGTGATGTAAACGTGTCCCGCAACGATCATGTTCAATGAAAACTAATCAATTCAAAAAGTGCTGACTCCACCCGACATGTGTAAATTTAATTTAAACACTGATGAGCACATGTTAAGGGGGAGTATTTCTGAAAAATAAAAAACTCTCAAAGTGTAAACAATATAAGTTTTACATTCATAAACACTTTGAGAGATTTTTCAAATGATTGGTTTTATGGCAAACATAGGTTAGTCATGGTGATATAAGGTGACTAAGGTTAGAAAACCGTCCTATGATCCGCCAGAGCCGGAGGGATCTACCCAAGGACAACACCAATAGTTTAGAACTAGAAAGTCCTAGGTATGATGAAAAAAGGAGTAAAGAAATGAAAGGAGAAAGAAGGGGTTGAAGAATGAAAAAAAAAAAGTAAAGAAAAGGGTGAAAAGAAATAGCCCTCCATATGATCAACCGTAGGGCAGAAACCGGGTTCAATACATATGCTACTGGTCGTTACAACGGTAACACCGGTATTGAAGATTAAGCCGTCATGGACCCAGTGACGCACTGCACTAAACCTTCTAGCCACTCAGGTGTCTCTCAAAAGATACTTGTTTCATTTCTCACGGAGAACCCTTCATTATCTATCGACCTCTCGCTCCGAGATGTGTTGATATTGAAAAGGAGGTACTCTGCTCCATGCCTCCGATGACTAAAACCAATAAGCACTTAATCGAGTCTAGAACCACGAGATACATAAAATGATCTCATAGGAACACTTAGTATTTCTACACTAGTTTTTCAACAAAAAGAACACCAGTTGTAAATTATAAGAGTCCTACGCAGATCTTAGTAATCTGCCAAGAACATTCATGAGAGAATTCACAAATTGTGATTCTCAGTGATTGTGAAATCCTGCCAGGGTCAACATCAAACAGCCCTGACAGCAGGTCACTTCGGTAATCCCCTATAGATTACGCTTAGTGTTCAAGGTGGTTCCAAAACGGTCTACAGTCGTGGAGTGATACTTCGGTATACTTCAGCGGCTCACCTGAATCATTGATACACTTCGGTGTATCTGTGTCAGCTCTCTCTGGGGCATCCGGTTCAGGAACAGCCTTTGCAAGGATTAGAGAAAGTCTTCACACTATGCTGTTGACGATCTTGAAGTCCGAACCTATAAGTGCCGGATGATTTGTTGCTAACTGTTTACATTGCAAGTAATCATGGAGACCAGGAGTTCCACCACCATTTCCATCATGCTCATATCCCCAAAAAAAGTTCTCACAAAGACTAAAAGATAACAAAAGTTCAAAGAAGTCAAAGAAAAGTCAAAGTTCAAGCATAACAAACATTCACAAGTCAAAGATTGAAGCGTATGAAGTGAGAACTACTTGATATATGAAGAACAAAAGTCAAAAGACATATGAGCATGGGGGAAAAGATGTAAAGACATCGTGATTAAAGAACGTTAGTGGAAGGAAGATCGAGACATTACCATATCACATCACAACAAGAACAAAGAACAAAGATTCTAATGACGTAAAAGCCGAAGAAGCAAAGATGACGTCATGCAACCTAGATGACCAATCCTTAGGGGGAGATTGTTGGGAACATGTTTTGTAATATTTCAAATATTGGTCATTTGTCTAAAATAGGTTGCTCGTTAAATGGGCTTTAAGTTAGTTTAGCACCACACAGCCCCATTAGAAGCCCATGGGCCGTGTGGTTTAGTGAAATCTTTCTAGAAGAATCAAGGCAAATGTTGCCCTAACATTTGCCTATAAATACTATGCTGATGTATTCATTTTAAGTGTTGGTTTTATTCTCATTGTAGCCGAACCTTTGCTTATCTTATGTGTGAATGAAATCATCCAATTCTCTTCATCTTTCTCTCTAGTTCTCTCGTCATATCTTATTGTTATACGATTCATATAGTTGTTATACGTGAGATTATATCTTGTGTTAAGCTAAATCTAGGACCTAACAAAGTTAGAACAGACAACGGCACTGAATTCAAGAATCAAACTCTTCGAGCTTATTTTGAAGAAGTGGGAATTGAACATTAAACATCCATTGCAAGAAGTCCAGAACAGAATGGGGTTATTGAAAGACGCAACAGGACGTTAGTGGAAGCTGCAAGAACGATGTTAATTAATGCTCAACTTCCGGATTACTTATGGGCAGAAGCTGTCTCGACTGCATGCTACACTCAAAACCGTTGTATGATCAACCAACGCCACCACAAAACACCTTATGAGCTTGTCTATAATCGAAAACCGAATATAAAATACTTTCATGTATTTGGTGCTCTTTGTTATCCAAATAATGATCGTGAAGACTTTGGCAAGCTTAAAGTTAAAGCTAACATCGGTGTGTTCATTGGATACTGTGAAACCTCCAAAGGATTTCGCATCTAGAATCGTCGTACTAGAGTAATCTTGGAAACCATTTATGCTAATTTCGATGAACTTACGGATATGGCTTCTGAGCACAATAGCTTAGGACCCGCAACCAACCGTCTTAACTTTTCAGATCAGTCAGCTGCACCTCTTTCCCTCAATCATAAAGAATTGGAAACACTGTTTGCTCCACTGTTTTATGATTCTTTTACATGCCGTGCACCAGATGTATCTACTAGTTCCGCGGCACAACCTGATAATATTCCAATACCTGATACACCTACTCCTACAACAACAACCGTTGCAACAGATGCACCTCCCATTGAATCTCCATCAACAGCTGAACAAACCACTTCCAACACTGAAAGCACAGCTGAAGATCTACAACAACAACAATCAGTACCCGAACCTGCAAATTATGACCCAAATGCCTGCTTTAATCCATTTGCACCGACTGCAACCGTTCCTGATATTGCTGAGTCGTCCACACGCAATTTGGACCCAGCTAATTTGCATACGTTCTATCAACACCACCCTTCAACACATCAATGGACTAAATATCACCCTTTAGTAAATATTATTGGCAATCCCTCAGCTCCAGTTATGACAAGACGAAAACTTCGCACCGATGTTGAACACTGCATCTACGTACTCACAGTTTGTCAAGATGAACCCAAAAACATTAAAGAAGCACTGACATACGACAACTGGATTGAGTCAATGCAAGAATAACTAGACCAATTCAAACGCCTAGAAGTGTGGGAATTAGTTGAAAGACTAGATGGGATCTTTGTCATCGGACTGAAGTGGATTTGGAAAAACAAGTTAGATGCAAAAGGCATAATGATTCATAACAATTCGCGTCTGGTAGCTAAAGGATTCACTCAACAAGAAGGAATTGATTTTGAAGAGTCCTTTGCTCCAGTGGCTAGGCTTGAGGTTGTCCGTACTTTTCTAGCATATGCTGCATACAAGAATATGGTTGTTTATCAAATGGATGTGAAAATGGCATTTCTGAATGGTTAATTACGTGAGGACGTTTATGTTAGTCAACCAAAGGGATTCGTCGATCCAGATCATCTCAATCATGTGTACAGACTCAAGAAGGCCCTTTACGGACTTAAACAAGCCCCAAGGGCATGGTACGAGAAACTTACTGCTTTCTTGCTTACCAATCACTTTACTAAATGCTCTGTGGATCCAACTTTGTTTATTCAAAAACACGGGGAGGACATTTTAATTGTTCAAATTTATGTCAATGACATTATTTTTGCCTCTACAAATAAAAAAATACTCAAATGCTTTTGCAAGATTAATGAAACATAATTTTGAAATGTCCATGATGGGTGAACTTACGTTCTTCTTAGGACTCCAATTTCATCAGTCACCCCATGGAATTTTTCTAAGTCAGCCCAAATATGCTCTTGAAATTTTAAAGAAACATGGCATGACAGGTTGTGATACTTATAACACCCCTATGTCTGCATCATCACCAAAGCTGGATGCTAATTTACATGGGACACCTATTGACCCTAGCAAATACCAAAGTATGATTGGGTCCCTCATGTATCTAACAGCCAGCAGACCAGATATTGTTTTTGCTGTATATATTTGCACCTGTTATTAGTCACGCCAAGCTGAAAGACACCTCTCTGAGGTTAAAAGAATCCTTCGATACATAAAGGGAACCATTCATTTGGGGATCTGGTATCCGAAGGATTCTGGATTTGACCTAATAGCCTTTTCAGATGCTGATCGTGAAGGATGTTTAGACACACACAAAAGTACATCTGGTGGAGTACAGTTTCTAGGAGACAAACTTGTATCTTGGCAGTCAAAGAAGCAGGATTGCACATCATTGTCATCAACAGAATTGGAATATGTAGCCATGTCAGCATGTTGCGCTCAACTCATTTGGATGCGATCACAGCTGATGGACTACGGCTACATATACAATAAGATTCCCATGTACTGCGTCTCCAAGAGTGCCATTGCCATCTCATGCAACACGGTTCAACATTCAAAGTCAAAATACATCGCACTCTGATATCATTTCATTAAAGAGCATATTGAAAAGGGTACAATTGAATTATACTTTTTTGGTACTGAATACCAATTATGGGACTTATTCACCAAAGCCTTGCCCCATGCAAGATTTGTGGATTTAGTTCATCAAATTTGCATGCGGTGTTTGACTCCAGATGATTTGAAAAACTTTCTTAGAAACAACTAAGAAAGTCAAAAACCAAAACGTTTTGTAAATATCTTATCAAAAACAACAAAAAGATTTTCATTTTCAACTTTCTTTATTTCAAAAAAAAAAAAAAAAAAAAAAAAAAAAAGGAAGAAAAAAATGCAAGTACAAACATTTCCATCTACATCTTGTTCATTAAAACAAATTTCATTATTTTTCCCGCACAAGTGTTGAGGGGGAGAATCAAATCTATATATATTTTTTTAATTATGCTTAAAATTTGTACTTGCATATTTTCAAAAAGATGTTGTTTGTATAAATGTTGGTAAAAATATCCTCGTAATACCCTTCTTGATCTCAAAATATTTTAAATATCCTAAGTCGAGGGGGAGTGTTAAAAATGTTTCTTGCAAAAAGAGTGCTAGATTTAGTAAGTAAGGGACTAACTGTGCAATGTTTTTCGTTAAGGGACTAAAAGTGACAAATGTTGAAAGTTATTTATTTATTTTTTAACACAAAAACAAAAATACCGTGCATTTACTTCACCTGCACTTTATTTACAACATCTCAACCACCAATATCAACGGCTCACATCAATTCGTCAAATCCGTTCAAGTTTTCATCAATCCGTAAGTGTTTTTGTAATTTTCAAACAAATATAAGAAAGGGTTTTTGATTTCAAATCAATCCAACGGTTAAATCTTTCATAACCAATGATTTGAGGATTAAGGTTTATGTCGAATTGGGGATTCATGATTCTGTGTGTTATGGTTTGATTTTCGTGGTGGGTTTTGGTCGCAATTAAGTCCTTCACATGTTATTAACCTCTAATAGTATCCAGAAACATGAATTGATTGATTTGTGGAATTTGGGTTTAAGAACGATTTGGGGATTTTTTTTTATTGTGATTGTTATAGTTTAATTAAATGGTTGGGTTATGTTCTGAATCACTCATACATCCCTCGTCCTAAATGAATTTTATCAAACATACGGATTGAATGGTATTCGATTAAAGGGTGTTCATAAGGATTTCGAATAAGGGTGTGTTTGCGCTAGGCATTCTTGTGTGTGCAGACTTAATACATGGGATATGTGGTAGGTCTTAGTGTGAATTTTACGTGGTCAAAATCTGGAATGTAGACTGTTAGAAATTTTGTGTTCTTGATTTTTTTTGAATAAGCCCACTGTTTGTGTATGAATGAGTTTTAACACTTGTTCGTTGTTTGGATTCTCAGGCTAACAAGTTTTGAAAAACTCCAGCAAGTACGTCATGTGAAAATTTCCTATTTCTTGTATAAGAAATTTTGAATAGGCAAAAAACTTTGAATAGTCTCGAAAAAAAAATTTGAATAAGCCAAAACTTTCGAATAAGCTTAAAAATTTCAAATAGGTTCAAAAATTTTCGAATAGTTAGAATTTTTCAAATAGGCTTGAAATTTTTCGAATAGGCACAAAATTTTTGAATAGGCTGAAACATTTCTAATAGGCATTAAAAGTTTCTAACAACCAAGCCATTCTAACAGCATCTCCTATTATCATTTCATGGACTCTAAGGACTCTGATTATGACTTGTTTGGCTATTTAAAATTCATATAATTAATCATTAACAAGTATAAGTCTAGTCTTCATCCATTAAAACTCAGGGGAACATGCAAACTCAAGGAGTTAATACTTAACCATTTGTTGTATGTTTGTTTCCATGTTTGTTTCTTTCAGAATACAATGGCTGAACAAAATGAGAATGCTCCAGCACAATCACTTCCCAGACTCAAACTGACAGACATTGCACCTGAAGACTACAATGTAATCATCGGCAGAAAGAATGCAAGTGTACATTTCAACAATCTCAGGATCGTTGAACCAACCTGCCGAATCATCAAAGACATATTGTTGATCCACCCTTGTAAAGATATGCTCAGCAAATTAGCCTCCATTCCTTTCTTCTACATACACCAATTCCGGCTTACAGCAAAGATCAATGATGACAACCGCTCATTCACTGTAACACTAAACAGAACCAATTACACAATCGATGTCACAGTGCTACGTGAAGCCCTTCTCTTGCCTAAACCAAAAACAGAATATGATCCCATACCCACCGAAATGGAAATCCTGAACTTTCTCATTGATGACGTTGGATATGATGATCAAGCTGACAAACCATTAACCAAGCACTCCAAGTTTGATGTGAAGTTTCTACCACAACCTTGGAGGACACTCTATATGATCATGGTTCGCTTTGTAGCTGGAAGAGAAAGCGGACATGAGCATCCCCGTTTACGACACCTTCAAATATTATGGGGAATTGCTAATAAGAAGACGATTGACTTTCCTCAGCCAATTCTGGAAGACATGATCTACCAACTCAAAAGCAAACGTGGCATGACCAAAATTCCATTTGTTCGTTTCACCAAGATACTGGTGTGCTACTTATGCTCAGATGAACCTGATCATGAAAATCATCTCCTAGATACAACATAAATTGTTCATAGTATTAAAGATGATCTCAAGATTGACATGGTGAGAACCATTCCCACTAGCACACGTAAACAAAGCAAAAGGGTTCTAGACTTTCTTCTTTCAAAACAAATCATTGCTTTTGCAAATTATCGTAAATACGACGCGGCATTTCTCATTGGAAAAGTTGGTTTCACTGACGATGATTCTCAATCATCTCAAGTGAAGACACGTGGTCAAAAATCTAAAGCTGGGAGCTCAACAAAACAAAGGAAGCCAGCAACTCCCAAGGTCATAAAAAAAAAAGTTCAAGTAACTCTTCTCAAGGATGAGCACACACCTGAACCTTCCAATGAATCAGACTCTGACACTGAGACAGATGAAGAAGAAGTGGTGCACAGAGAAGAAGCTGCAACTGATGATCCTGAAACTGAGTTGGCAAAGAAGATGAGCTTGGACACATTGAAAGATGATGAAGAAAGAAGGAAGAATTTGCGTATCAGAGAAATCAACAAAGATGTTAGTGATGACGAAGAGGATGAAGCCTATAAAATCGAAACTGTCAAACTAGACTTTTGAAAATGATAAAAATGAGTATTTCTTATAAACACGAAAAATAGATTAAATTAAACTTTTATAAGTAATAAAATGGTTATTATTTTTAAAACCATACAAAATGACGAAACCCGACAAAAAGATGAAATATTTTTATAAACTATAAAAGAGTATTATTTTTAAATACTTAAAATAAAAACGAGACTATTTCTATTACGTGACTATTAAAGTTAGTTAACACGGGAACAATTTATAAAGTGTTGAAACTTATATTATCACACAACTTGGAAGTAAAGAATATTTTTAACCTATAAAACTAAAACACAAACATGCAGTGGTGATGCAAAGTTTTAAAACACATTTACATTTATTGCATTTCATGTAGTGTAATACTAAGTCGAACCATATTTACTTAGGTCGTGTGTCGGAGCCGTTACACCATATACCTTTACTTACTTTTCCCGGACTACTACTTTACTAGAGGTGAGTTTATAGCCCCACTTTTACTTTTTTAATACTTATTTTACAAACTTTGGGTGAGAATATGCTTGCTTTACTTTGGACACAAGTACTACTTTTTAAACTATTACGGATTAGCCTAAGTAGCGATAACCCACTATGCCCACTATCATGAACCGTTAGTTTCTGCGGGAAGCACAAGTGTTATAAATAGATCTATTGGGGGTGATTCCCCCATTCGGGTTGACCGGATAGGCAAACGGACTTATACCATGTCGGAATCTAAGTGTCGAGGGTTAAACACTTACTGGGCCTTATTACTATCTGCACTTACTTGCATACTTAACTGTCATAGCTTCGGTGTCATGAGACTTAGTGCTATCGTAATACTTTTTATATGACATTATATGTGTTGTAATGCTCATATACTTGAAATCTTGTGGTCCACTTTACTATATTTACTTAAACCTATGAACTCACCAGCCTTTTGCTAACTTTTAAGCATGTATTTATCAGGTTGTTGATTATTCTGCTTGGTAGTACTATGAGGCATCGCATCGAGTCTCATGCATTTCAAGAAGTGTTTTTACACATACATCATATGATTGTACTAGAACTATTTTTCAATTGGGACCATGTACTGTTATGACTTATTAATGATGTAAATTTGTTTTAATTAAATCAAATGTAACTTTTAACACGACTCATGTAGGTCGTTCTCTATTACTGTGTGATCTTATTCCATGACGTCACACTACCGATTACCTTTCCGCTGCACTGATTTGGGGTAGTTACATAACTCTTCACCTTTCTCCATATTTGTATTATGTCATGTGCACTCCATATAGTGCGTATTTGTATTTGTAAGATTATTATCAACGTACAGAAATATTGTCACTTTCTCTCCACATTCTCTTGTCGCTTTAATATAATTGATATTGGTGTGTTTGGAGCATAACATTTAAGAGCGGCGAGCGTTATGAAATGTTCGTTTGACAAGCATCAAGTAGCTTTACTTTTTTTTTTCTCGAAATTCATTTATTTCAATGCTCCATGAAAAAGCATAAAAAAGATAACTAGAGCTATGAGGATACGAAATACTAACATAGTCTCAAAAATGCAAAATGCTTTATTATTTATAGAGTTAATTTCATAAATGGTCCCTGTGGTCTGTTGGGTTTTATGGGTTTAGTCCCTAATTTTTTTTTTCACGGATTCAGTCCCTGTGGTTGCAACCCATAACGGTTTGGGTAACTGAGACTAACTGTCGTTATTTTTTTCCGTTAGCAACAAACATTTGCACCGTTTGTTAGACCCGTATCCCGGTATTGAGTAGGCCCCACCCTAGATGGAATATGCTAAGGTTTAATGTGGCTGGTTGGTCAACAAAGTTACGTGGAAAGTCAAACCCGATAGTCAAGTGATAGTCAAAATATGTGTTATAAAGTTATGGGAAGTACTATGTGCCTCAAATAGATAGGAAATGGACTTCATGGGCTTAAGTTGTCATATGCCAATTGTGTTATAAGTGAGTTGTGGCTAAAATAGGAGGAAAGAGACTTGAGGGGCCATTCTTGCCAAAGGACCAAACTTGCTACCTAACTAATTATATCTAAGGATTTCTAGACACTTCCACCTTATCCTAGAGGGTGTTTGAGGTCCGGATATTAGGAAGGAAAAAGAGAGGGAAAAAGTGACGACAAATGTTAAAGTATGATGCTATAAAGCTAATTCGTGTAATATTTCTATGAGCCTTAGATGGTAAACGAAAATGAAGTAAAGAAAAGAGTAGAATAACTGAGGAAATTGTACGGACGTGAAAGAAGTGATTAAGTAATGTTGATAGAAAGTGAAAGCATTAGCCAAGTGTATTTATGTAAAGTCAAATGGTTCGGTTTTCCCTAGTAACATGTAGACCAAGAAAGAGAATATAGAATGAGCAAGTGGAAATGTGATGTAACGGTAATAGAACGGATTAGAATGATACCTAGTTATGGAGGGTATGTCTCGTATTATGTAAATACCTAAGTAAGAGTCATATGGTATAGAAGTAAACGGGAAGTAATGGGGATTAAGGATATGTGATATGTTATAGTATGTATGGAGTTGCAAGATCACTTAGATCGTTGCACTAAATAAACTAGGAATTAAGGTGCTAGGAATGAGATGAGTTATGTGACTAAGTGTAGGTTAGTAATGAATGATAGATTTCGGGGACGAAATCTAAATAAGGGGGTAGAATTGTTAGACCCGTATCCCGGTATTGAGTAGGCCCCACCCTAGATGGAATATGCTAAGGTTTAATGTGGTTGGTTGGTCAACAAAGTTACGTGGAAAGTCAAACCCGATAGTCAAGTGATAGTCAAAATATGTGTTATAAAGTTATGGGAAGTATTATGTGCCTCAAATAGATAGGAAATGGACTTCATGGGCTTAAGTTGTCATATGTCAATTGTGTTATAAGTGAGTTGTGGCTAAAATAGGAGGAAAGATACTTGAGGGGCCATTCTTGCCAAAGGACCAAACTTGCTACCTAACTAATTATATCTAAGGATTTCTAGACACTTCCACCTTATCCTAGAGGGTGTTAGAGGTCCGGATATTAGGAAGGAAAAAGAGAGGGAAAAAGTGAGATGGTGACTTAATGAAGATGAAGGAGATGAAGACCAAGTGCCTATAGTCCTTCCTAGTTATTATCATCACAAGTAAGTATTAATGTTCTTGATGTCAATGAAGTGTAGATTATCAATAAAGTGGGAAATCATCAATTGATCAAGATATGATCAATTAATGATGTAGAAAGGAAGATGGGTTGTTTGATAGGTTATGTTAACCTTGTGTATGTTATTAACTATTATGTTATTAGGGCTTGATATGTTGTAGAAGATTGATGATTATGGTTAATTGTGGAGATTGATGATGATGATGGATGATAATGGTGAAGATGATGTTGTTAGCTTGAACTAAGGTAAGTAACTCCCACTAAAACATGTATTATATGTGTATTTATCATGTATGTATTGTGGTTGTATAAGAGTATAAGAGTTAGATTTAGAATGATTGTAAGCTAAGGATGGATGGCTAGTGATCTTGACTAGGGTACGTTAGCTTGTTGGATTTGGACTAGTTAAGGTATGTTGTTGATTATGGTTGTGATGAATGGATGTAATTATGTTATGAAGTTGTGTATTATATGAGTGGTATGACGTAGCTTAAAGGCTTTTATGTGGTTATGATGCTTATGTGAAAATATGTGTATGAGATATGTTTTATGTTGGGTTACTTACTAAGCGTAAGCTTACTCTTTTAGTTGTTAATGTTTTGTAGGTTTATGTGCGACGGAAGGAAGGTTCATGGGTTGTAGCATAAGGATTTGGAAGTGGATTTGGAAGATATTATTCCTTAAGAGCTAGGTAGAATACCGAGCTCGAGTCAAAGTTGTACCCCCGTGAGTCTTTTAGTGTTTTGTAAAGTAAAGTCGAGTGTCAATTTGTATGTTAGAGAGGTCATAACGATTTGGGGGCCTAACAATGAGTCAAAGCGTGTTTTAAGTGTTTTAGTAAAAGTTAAATGGGCATTTGGATTGTATGTGTTTTTACCCATTTTGGGTTGCAAACGGGTCAAGTGTTATTGGAACATGTTTAGTATGTTAGTATAGTGATTTCTGAAAAGTTTGGTGTAAAATGGAAGTCGTATGGGTGGTATGTAGTGAAATGGGTCAAAATGAGTGTTATGCATAACCCATCAGTCTTGGATCCCCCTTTTGGTTCTAAATTGTGGTCCTAAGTGTGTATCCAGATTCCAGCCTGGGATCCCCCTTTAGGTTTCAAAGTTTGGACCTAAGTGTGGATCAAGATAGTCATCTTGGTTATAAAATGGTCATCTTGGTTATAAAATGGTCATCTTGTTTATGAGTCGGAATGTTCATCTTGGTTACGAATGTGGATTTTTATAAATGGTCAAAAGAGTAGCGGAATGTAAAGTAAAGTCAAGCGTTTCCGCGTGTAAAGTTCAAAGTTTTTGGTCAAAGTGGTCAAGGGGCGTTACAACTTTGTATCAGAGCTTAGGTTTAAGTGAATTAGGTTTTCTTTAGGATTGCCTAGACTTAAACCACTCGTAGACGCGTTGAGCTTATGTTTAAGAAATGCGGGCGAATAATTGTGTAAGTTATAGGATGTGAATGTTGAGTTATGAGATGAACCATGTGATTGCTAGATGAGTTTAATAATGATAATTGTGAATGTGTTCTATGTGCTAATATGTATATGATTTATGTTGGTGAAAGATTTGATGTGCTTAAGTGATAGGAATTACCGTGCACCTCGGGAAGTATCGGTGATGGTTATATAATTATATGAATGTGTATTATAGAAGTAATAGAAGATAAGTAGTATGCTTGTTATAGAAAGGCGAAAATAGAATGTCGTATTAGTGAGGGGTTAGGGATGGAAATGAAGCGATGTAAGAGGATGTGTACATGACAAGGATTTAGACACTTAGGTAAAGCGAATTGTTAAAATGTGTAATTGCAAAATACTAAAGAGATGTATGAGTGGTGAATGATAAATAGAGTAGCCCGTGTATGAATTGATAAAGTAAAGTAGTAGTTATCTCTATGAAAATAGACAAATGGTATGATATAGACAT
The DNA here is from genome assembly GCA_021014915.2 of Artemisia tridentata subsp. tridentata. Taxonomy (NCBI): domain Eukaryota; kingdom Viridiplantae; phylum Streptophyta; class Magnoliopsida; order Asterales; family Asteraceae; genus Artemisia; species Artemisia tridentata. The sequence continues at coordinate 214,562,374 of CP139506.1, forward strand.
GCTCAATGTTTTAAATCGTAAATTGATAATAGACTAATGAAGTACAAGTGTTTAGTGATGTTTACTCTTAAGTATGAATGAGATTAAGTTTGTGCTAATGTGTTCGTCGTTTATGTGAAAGGTTATGATGAATGCGTGTTATAATGTGATGTATAGAATAAGTGAAAAAGTAAACTACAAGGGAACTTGAATTAGATAAGTAGCGACTAGAATTCTTGTCGTGACATGAAGAGTTAGAAACGGAGTAGATGAACGAGTTGTGGATTACAATGTAAGACCAATATATGGTCTATAAAATAATCCATGTTTAATGTTAGGATAAACCATGTCAAGATTAAAGTGAGTCAATCGGGATCGAAATAGACAACATTAAAAGAATGAACATGTGTAATATAGAGTAAGAGGATAACGTGAGGTAAACAAGAAAACGATAAGTGAAATGTGACAACCTAGATGAAATATAAAGTGTACATTCATATGTTCAGAAGTATTAAAAAAAAAAGAGAGAGAGAGATGAGCATTACTAAGATGGTGTCAAGGTAACTAAAGGTGATAGGTGGATAATTAAAATGTGTAAAGCAAGGGAAAAGAAAATGGAAAGGTAATAGTCTAAGAAATGCTTGAGTAATGAACAATAAGAGAACATAGAATTAGTGAATTAGAGGCGATTGATTGGTGATGACACGTAGCGAATTGTTTACCGTGCACTTTGGGTAGTGCCGGTGATTATATTATGATTATACGAATATATGTTAAAGTAACGATAATGGAATATGAGTAGGAATGATAAGTGGTATTAGAGATGGGCTAACAAGTGAATTAAGTAATGACGCTTTAAGTGTAAATCGTAATGATATTAAGCGTACTAAGGTAGAGTGTGAAAAGACAAGATGAAACTAGCGAATTAATGATTAAGTGTTTAATGACTTGGAGGATAAAGAACGAGGATAGGAAATGATGGCATAAAATGTGACCAACATATGGTCTCATTATATTTAGTGACTAAAGACTAATGTTAAAGTTGTATAGAGACGGGGTAACGGTAAGGTAAAGTACTTGAGGTTAAGTTTAAACGTGAGGTTGTGATAAAGGGTGTTGGTATATAAAGGATGAAAACTAAACGAAAAAGTTTGAATACTAAAAGTAATTACAATAAGTTAATAATGTAAATGAGGATGAGATGGTTAGGTAGAAAGAGTGAATGCATACACGAATGTATAATAATGACAATGACGTTATGGTAGATTATAATGAAAGCGAGATTAAATGAGTACCTTGATGTTTAATAGGATGCGTTAAGATAATGACGAGATAAATTGGGTGGTTTAAACGCTAACGATTGAATGAGACGAGTTAAGTACGAAAGCCAAAATGTAATGAAATATTGTGTGGAAAACGTAACGAGCTTATGTAATAGAAAGTGTGCGAAGAAAAGGTGACGCTAATGAGTGTGTTATAGTTAATGATCCATGAAGGGTATATATGTAAAAAGCGAGATGAAATAATATCGCTTAAATACATAAATAATTTAAGAAATGAGATAAGGTGTGAGAATAAGAATGCGATTAGTTAAGAACGTAAGTGAGTAAGGTAATGACCTGAAATTATCATTATCACGGCTAATGTGCCTCATTAGCGGTGCTTATTAAAATGAAAGTATTGGTATATAACACATGATGAAAATGTGTAAATGACCAAAATGTGTAGGAAGAAGGAATGATGCTAACGAATGTAGTTAAACCTATGTAAGGTTTAAACACGGAAAAAAGGTGGATAGGCTAAAGGGTAAGGTGAGGATGTGAGAAAGATTAATGCGGATTAAGAATGTAGGACAATAAACACATAGAAAATGTGTAATTATAACAAGCAGGTTCATATGCTCTATGAGCTTGCATTTACTAAATAAAATGGATGAGATAATGTGTGTATGTTAAAACGTTAATAGCTTGGATCCAATGATATAATGTGAAAGTGATAAAGTATGAATCATAAAGATCCTTCGGGATGGATGATAATGATCCTTCGGGGTGAACGTTAAAAGTAGTATCCTTCGGGATGACCAAGTCAATGAATGTTAAGGAATCCTTCAGGATATGTTAAAGATCCTTCGGGATAAAACGTATTGCCTTCATCGGCAAATGGGGTTGCCTACATCCTTGGCAATAAAAATATCCCCATAATGAATGTGTTAATGATATGGATCCAAATCTAAAAAGGAAATATGAAGTATAAACAGGAGGAAAGAATAAAAATTAAATTAGGAAATAGGAGTAGTAGTGTTATGTCGGGAGTACATAACCATGAGTTTATATTTCTTGATTTACATCGATTGGGATGCCTCTCCATGTAAATGAGGAAGTATAAATGAGTGGGCTTATGTGTTACCGACACGACACGAGTAGGGTTAGAGGAGTAGAAAGCAGAAGTCTAGAGTTAGTTAGAAGTTATAAGAACTAAGATAGGAGGGTTAGAAAGTAGAATATGTCTTTTAGTGAGACTTATGAGAACCTATATTTTGAGTGTTAAGTTTAAGTTGAAGAAATTAAGAAATTATAATAATGCTAAAAAAAATTGCTATAGTACGTAATTGTGCCGTGATGCAAAATGTTAGTAATGAGAATAGTTGATGATAAATGCCATGTGTAATGTGACGACAAATGTTAAAGTATGATACTATAAAGCTAATTCGTGTAATATTTCTTTGAGCCTTAGAGGGTAAACGAAAATGGCGTAAAGAAAAGAGTAGAATAACTGAGGAAATTGTAGGGACGTGAAAGAAGTGATTAAGTAGTGTTGATAGAAAGTGAAAGCATTAGCCAAGTGTATTTATGTAAAGTCAAATGGTTCGGTTTTCCCTAGTAACATGTAGACCAAGAAAGAGAATATAGAATGAGCAAGTGGAAATGTGATGTAACGGTAATAGAACGGATTAGAATGATAACTAGTTATGGAGGGTATGTCTCGTATTATGTAAATACCTAAGTAAGAGTCGTATGGTATAGAAGTAAACGGGAAGTAATGGGGATTAAGGATATGTGATATGTTATAGTATGTATGGAGTTGCAAGATCGCTTAGATTGTTGCACTAAATAAACTGGAAATTAAGGTGCTAGGAATGAGATGAGTTATATGACTAAGTGTAGGTTAGTAATGAATGATAGATTTCGGGGATGAAATCTAAATAAGGGGGGAAGAATTTTTAGACCCGTATCCTGGTATTGAGTAGGCCCCACCTTAGATGGAATATGCTAAGGTTTAATGTGGTTAGTTGGTCAACAAAGTTACGTGGAAAGTCAAACCCGATAGTCAAGTGATAGTCAAAATATGTGTTATAAAGTTATGGAAAGTATTATGTGCCTCAAATAGATAGGAAATGGACTTCAAGGGCTTAAGTTGTCATATGCCAATTGTGTTATAAGTGAGTTGTGGCTAAAATAGGAGGAAAGAGACTTGAGGGGCCATTCTTGCCAAAGGACCAAACTTGCTACCTAACTAATTATATCTAAGGATTTCTAGACACTTCCACCTTATCCTAGAGGGTGTTTGAGGTCCGGATATTAGGAAGGAAAAAGAGAGGGAAAAAGTGAGATGGTGACTTAAAGAAGATGAAGGAGATGAAGACCAAGTGCCTATAGTCCTTCCTAGTTATTATCATCACAAGTAAGTATTTATGTTCTTGATGTCAATGAAGTGTAGATTATGAATAAAGTGGGAAATCATCAATTGATCAAGATATGATCAATTAATGATGTATAAAGGAAGATGGGTTGTTTGATAGGTTATGTTAACCTTGTGTATGTTATTAACTATTATGTTATTAGGGCTTGATATGTTGTAGAAGATTGATGATTATGGTTAATTGTGGAGATTGATGATGATGATGGATGATAATGGTGAAGATGATGTTGTTAGCTTGAACTAAGGTAAGTAACTCCCACTAAAACATGTATTATATGTGTATTTATCATGTATGTATTGTGGTTGTATAAGAGTATAAGAGTTGGATTTAGAATGATTGTAAGCTAATGATGGATGGCTAGTGATCTTGACTAAGGGTACGTTAGCTTGTTGGATTTGGACTAGTTAAGGTATGTTGTTGATTATGGTTGTGATGAATGGATGTAATTATGTTATGAAGTTGTGTATTATATGAGTGGTATGACGTAGCCTAGAGGCTTTTATGTGATTATGATGCTTATGTGGAAATATGTGTATGAGATATGTTTTATGTCGGGTTACTTACTTAGCGTAAGCTTACTCTTTCAGTTGTTATTGTTTTGTAGGTTTATGTGCGACTGAAGGAAGGTTCATGGGTTGTAGCATAAGGATTTGGAAGATATTATACCTTAAGAGCTAAGTAGAATACCGAGCTCGAGTCAAAGTTGTACCCCTGTGAGTCTTTTAGTGTTTTGTAAAGTAAAGTCGAGTGTCAATTTGTATGTTAGAGAGGTCATAACGATTTGGGGGCCTAACGATGAGTCAAAGCGTGTTTTAAGTGTTTTAGTAAAAGTTAAAGGGGCGTTTGGATTGTATGTGTTTTTACCCATTTTGGGTTGCAAATGGGTCAAGTGTTACTGGAACATGTTTAGTATGTTAGTATAGTGATTTCTGGAAAGTTTGGTGTAAAACGGAAGTCGTATGGGTGGTATGTAGTGAAATGGGTCAAAATGAGTGTTATGCATAACCCATCAGTCTTGGATCCCCCTTTTGGTTCTAAATTGCGGTCCAAAGTGTGGATCCAGTTTCTAGCCTGGGATCCCCCTTTAGGTTCCAAAGTCTGGACCTAAGTGTGGATCAAGATAGTCATCTTGGTTATAAAATGGTCATCTTGTTTATGAGTCGGAATGTTCATCTTGGTTATGAATGTGGATTTGTTGAATCTAACACACCTGCTAGATCTTTGAGCCTTAGTGGATCGGTAGGATGCCTATGTAATCACAAGCACACTACAAGAGAATCTCTGAGAACGAACTAGAAAAGAAAAGAACTAAGACTATGATCCTCTATGGATCGTATAATGAACTAAAAGATATTATTATTGAAGATTGTTAAGTCGTAAAAAGATATATCAAACTCATAGACGGGTGTTCCTTTTATACTAATAAGAAACCCTAACCCTAACCCGTCATACAAGAAAACGTGTGAAGAGATAAACATGATCTCTTCTAAAAATAAATCTAACAAACATTCTAAACATACGGGATAGCTAACAATAATACCCGCAGTAACAACTACTATCAGCAGAAACAAGATAAAACTATCAGCAGGAACCGACTGCAGCAGCAATGAATAACTGTCGGCAGGAACCAGCTTCACTATCAGCAGGAATGGAAATAAACTAATTTTCACGATTCCTAACAATCCTCCCCTAATCTTGAAGTTGACTAGGTTAACTTGCAAGATTCCCTGATAGATCATTGAAGTCCATAGGCAGAGGATTAGACGAGCAGCAGCATCAGTAAGTAACCAGCAGTAACATCTTGGAACATGCAGCAGCAACTTCGATAGTTCAGCAGCAATATGAAATCATCTTCAAAAGAATATTTAAGCTGGTCACCATGTCATTCACTTGAGCTTGACTGCTACCATGACAATATGTACATCAAATCACTTTAAGTTTCATACTATTCTCATCACTTCCAGGTGTTGTAACTCCTGTGATAGGTGAATCATCGAAAATTAATGGATTTGATGTCTCTTTACCAATAGCCATCACTACTGGAGTAGCCAATGTTTTGGTGTGTTAGACCATGGTACATTGATAACCATCTGATTTTTTAGTAAACCAGCAACTGTAAACGGATTTGACTTGTCTTTACTCATAGCCGTTTGCTCAGGACTAGCCAATTCTTGGTTTCAACTGGACCTTGGTGAATTGAGTACCAAGTATAGTGTTCCACTGCCTTTACCACAATCCATACACTTGTGGGCTAGCCAATTCTTTGGATACCCCAAAGGAGTAAAATCCATGGTGAATTGAAAACCATTCAACTCTCAGGAATGAACCATGGGTGAGTTGAAGTACCCTATAGCTTTGAGCAAGCTATTACAGCTATCAACGGATTTGATTATCACACCAGAGCCGTACCCTCATGGTGAGTCAACTCTTTCTTGTCTGTGAGACATGGTGAGTTGATTACCATTTGATGTGTAGGTGTAAACACCAACACTGTACCTGCACGGTGTTGCTCAAAACCAACTTATTAGTACACAAAATATACAAGAAGATTTTTTTTTTTTTTTTTTTTTTTTTAAAACTAAAAGAGAATAAACAAACAAAAAGAAAAAGAAAGAAAATAAGAAAAGAGAAGAAAGAAAGATATACAACAACAACAAGCCTCCCCTTAGGCTTAAACCTCCCCTCAATCTCAGCACCTAAGGATTGAGCATTCCAATATGAACCACTAGATAGTTAAATCTTGGACCTTCAAATGCTTTAGTCAACAGATCAGCCACATTCTCATCAGAGTGTATCTTAAGCACCTGAATGAGATGCTTCTCATAAGCATCCCTTATGAAATGATGCCGAATCTCTATGTGCTTTGTTCTTTGGTGAAACACTGGATTTTTAACAATACAGATGGTACTTTGGTTGTCAATGAAAATTTTAGTGTTCATGAAGTTGAACCCATAGTCTAACAATTGATTTTGCAACCAAAGGACCTGTCCACAGCAACTAGCAGCAGCAACATAATCTGCCTCAGTAGAAGATGTAGCCACAATAGTCTGCTTTTTGCATTGCCAAGAAACCAACCTTCTTCCCAAAAACTGGCAACCCCCAATAGTAGATTTTCGATCAAAGTTAGCTCCAGCATAGTCACTGTCACTATAAGCTTCCAGGACAAAATGAGAATCCTTTGGGTACCAAAGTCCCAGCTTAGGCTGTCCTTTTAAGTACTTGAAGATTTTCTTGACAGCATTTAAATGGGAAGTCAAAGGTGTAACCTGATGTCTAGCACAAGCACTGACTGCAAACATGATATCAGGCCTTGAAGCTGTCAAATACATCAAAGAACCTATCATAGACCTATATAAGTGAACATTTACAGCATCGTCAGGTTCAATATTGGATTTAGGCTTTGAAGCTTCATAAGGTGTTGTTGCAGTCTTCACACTTTCCAAGTCAAACTTCTTTAGTATGTCATGAACATACTTTTCTTGGTTTATGAAGATACCATCTGGTCTCTGTTGAACCTGTAAACCCAAGAAGAATGTCATCTCCCCCATAGCACTCATTTCAAATTCACTTTTCATTAATTCCTCAAAATCCTTACACCAAGCTTCATTAGTGGAACCAAAAATAATATCATCTACATACACTTGTACTAAGATGATATCTTTAAAATTCTTCCTTATGAAGAGTGTTTTATCTATTGTGCCTCTTCTGTAACCATGTTTAAGTAGAAAGGCAGACAACCTGGCATACCATGCTCTTGGTGCTTGATGAAGTCCATAGAGTGCTTTCACCACTTTATAAACCAAATCAGGATGCTGTGGATCCAAAAATCCCTGTGGTTGAGTAACATACACTTCCTCTTCAATACTTCCATACAGAAATGCACTCTTCACATCCATCTGATAAACCACAAACCCCATAAATGAAGCAAAAGCCAAAAACAATCGAATAGCTTCAACTCTTGCTACTGGTGCAAACACCTCATCATAGTCGATACCCTCTTCTTGTCTATGTCCTTAAGCTACCAATCTAGCTTTATTTCGAACCACAATTCCCCTAGCATCCCATTTATTCTTGAGAATCCATTTAGTTCCAATTGCATGTTTGCCTTCAGGCAATGGTACTAATACCCATACTTTCTGATTCTTGAACTGCTGCATTTCCTCTTGCATAGCCTCAACCCAATCAGAATTATCAAGAGCTTGAGCTACACTGCTTGGTTCAACTTGAGATAGAAAGCAAGCATAGAGGCAATGAAGATAGTCAGTGTGATTGCTCCTTAACTGTTCCTGAATATAACTGAGAAAAGTAGATTCTCCAAACTTGAGTTGACTTAACCTGCTTCTTGTTTGAACAGGGGAATTGAGATCACCAAGAATCAAAGATTGAGGATGTACGGTGTTAATCCTCTTGGTAACAACAGGATCTACATCATAGGTTGTGGCTTGATTAGTAAGAGAGGGATTTGCTTCACCATCATAAGAAGAGTGAGTGAAAATTCCTGATCTTGATTGATGATGAGGATCATTCAGCTTAGCTTCTGAAGAGAGTGAATTTCCAAGATCAGATGGACTTGGGAATCTAGTTGGAGGTTCACTGAATCCCAATAAATCAGCAGATGGAGTAGACAAAGAAGCAGCAGGAGTGGTGACACCAGCAGAAGCAGCAGATGTATCAGCAGTAACAGGTGTACTACCAGCAGAATTGACATCAGCAAGAACAGGAATACCACCAGCAGAAGCCATTTGTCTTCTGACTTCAGCTTCAGCATTTCTCAATAGCTCCACTGTTTCTTGTGAAAACTCAGAACCAAACTTTTTAGCAGCTCTCTTGGCATGATGTTCTTTTCTTTAAAGCCTAGCAAGGTCTTCTGCAAAACTTGAATCATCTTCAGCCTTATCAGAAGTATCTTTGAGTTCTGTACCTGAAAAGTGGTTAGAGGGAAAAGAAGGAACAACTATGGGTTGTTCATCACACTCTGAATCAGACTCATCATCTGAGGTACCTGCATTGTTAGATGGATAAACATGTGTACCTACAGATTGATTAGCTTTATATCTAGAATAACCTAATGAATCAGTCAGATAATCCAGGTCAAAATACCATTCAGGACCTGCACCCTGTAAATTAGGTTTGTCCTCTAGAAACCTTAAGTTGAGTGTTTCTTCTACCCTCTTAGAAGACAAGTTATATACCCTATAGGCCTTACTATGAGCAGAATATCCTACAATGAACCCCTCATCTTCCTTCTCTTCAAATTTACCTAGGTGATCACTAGTATTCAAGATAGTTACATGACATCCAAAAGGCTTAAGGTAACTAATGTTGGGAACCTTTCCAGACAAGAGCTCATAAGGAGTTTTGTTGTGGGGATTAGTAATAGATACCCTATTCAGTACATAGCAAGCAGTGCTTACTGCTTCAGTCCAAAACATGGTAGGCAACTTAGAGTCAGCTAGCATAGATCTAGCTGCTTCTATAAGGGTCCTATTTTTTCTTTCTGCAACCCCATTTTGTTGTGGGGTTCTGGCATTACTATAATCTCTTTTAATCCCCTTATTCCCACAAAATTCAATTAGATTAGAATTTTTAAATTCTGTTCCATTATCACACCTTATAGCCTTAACCTTTCTATTTAGCTGGTTTTCAATTAAGGTAATAAAGTCCCTAATCACAGAATAGGTTTCATTTTTAGTACCTAAAAAGAAAGTCCAAGAAAACCTGATAAGATCATCAGTAATCACCAGACAAAAATACTTATGGTCTCTACTTCTAATAGAAGTTGGACCAAAAAGATCCATATGAAGCAGCTGCAGAGGCTCAGAGATGGTGCTCATAGAAGTAATGGCCTTGTATAAAGTCTTGTGTTGCTTTACTTTATTGCAGGCAACGCAGTTGTGTTCATTTGTGAAGGTTTTGAAAGGGAGCCCTTGAACTAAGCCATTCTTTGCCAGCTTGTTGATGGTCTTAAAGTTCACATGAGCCATTCTTCTATGCCATTTGTTTGCTTCATCCACAGAAGCTTTTGCCACCATACAAGCGAGTTTAACCTCAGGCTTAACATCATTCAGATTGAAACAATACAGGTTGTGAGTCCTTGGAACTTTGAGTACTATCTCACTTTCATCAGGCATCTTGAAGTCCTTAGAGAGCACAAGACAGTCAGTCTCAGTGAAGAGAGCCCCATTCTTCTTGTCACATATTTGTGAGACAGAGAACAAATTGAAGTTCTTGAGTTCCTTCACATAAAGAACATTCTCAAAGTCTAGTTTAGGAGTCTTAATGGTTCCTTTCCCTGTAATCTTTCCATCACCTCCTCCAAATGTCACAGTTCCTCCATGTAAGGGTACAAAGTCATGCAACCTTTCCAAATTTCCTGTCATACTCCTTGAACAACCACTGTCAACAATACCTACATCTTTACTCTTAAAAGGAATGTCCTACAGAACAAAAATACATACAACAATGTTAGATACATGGGAGGCCCAAGTCATTACTGACTTGGGTCTGCCTTGTGGATCAATAAAAATTAAATCATGGAGATTGATGAGATCCACCATTGTTCTTGGACCCCATTCTCATATATTGGTTATTGTTTCTCCAAGAACAACCTGCTGAGGACTTAACAGCAGTTTCCCATCTTGCCCCTCCCATGTGTAAGGTGTCAAAATAAACAGGCCACATATCATTTTGAAAGTAAGTGCTAGTAGGTCTGTAGTAAGGTCTAGCAGCATTGCTTCTCCAACCAGCAGGATTGATCCTACCAGCTGGAACTGGATCACCAGCAGGAATAGACTTGCCAGCAGCAACCGGCTTACCAGCAGGAACTGGCTTGCCAGCAGCAACATGCTTACCAACTGGAATTGGCTTGCCAGCAGCAACAGAAGCTCTACAAGAGTTTATTCTTGCTGCTTGTGGAATATATGGGGGAATTTCATTGACATTTTTCCACACAGACCTATTTTGACAAGCATATTTACCCATCTGTTTTTCATAATAGTCACAATCTTTAATAAGATGATCATAACTACGACACACAAAGCAAGATTTCTTTCTAGGGGACTTTTTCTTAACATTATCTTTCTTATTGCAATCAGAAGAATTCAAACCAACACATGAATCAAAATTATCCTTAACAAAATTAAAATCACAACCATTACTGTTTGAAACAAAACCAAAACTAGAAACATTATTGTTTTTAACATTATCAAAAGAAACATCTTCAGCTCTTTGGGATTCATCAGTAGCCACTTTTGAAGACAGATCTTCTGATTTTATTGATGCCGACTTCTCACTTGATCCACATGTGGCATAGTCATCAGTCTTGATTTCTTCAGATTTGTCACTGTAAGAACAAGAGACAAATTCATTAGAGTCACAATCAAGATCAGGCAAGTTCTTTGCCTTTTTTCCATAAGTCATTTGTGAACCATCAAAGTCAACATAGGGGTCTGCAGGTTTAAATGTTCCAGTTATGGGTGGAGGAGTTGCACTCATTTCTCCTGGTTTTACAAACTTTACAGGTTTTTGATAATCTACATGTTCTGGGTCGAATATACTATACTCATTAGGATCATAAACTTGATCAGGCCCTATAAAGTCTCCATATCCTAAACCAAGTTTAGTTCTTACAGACATAGAACTATCAATTAACTTGTGTAGATTTTTGGAGGTATCTTTCCATGCCTTAAATCTACCCAACTCAGTATCTAGTTTAGTCTGTACTTCCTGTTTTTCTAATTTAACCTTAGCATTTTGAGACTCAGAATATTTAAGTTCATTAGAAGTGTTCTCTAATTCTCTCTGCAAAACCCTAACCTTTTCCTCATAAGCTAACTGTTGAGTTTGATACCAGACCTTTTGTTTTTCTAATGTTTTAAGAGCCTTCTTATAAGCTTGAATTTCAACAAATAGTTTATTATATTCAGGCTTAATCTCATCAAACTCCCTTTTTAACTCAGTGTATTTAATTTCACTATCCTTTTGCAATTTAGTATATTTAATTTCACAATCAAAAGGACACTTAAGTACCTGAGATGGATGGCCCATCATTCCAAATTCTCCAGCCACATATGTCTCAGCTCCATATCCAGCAATCATCCCATAAATCCGTGAAGCTCCAGTCTCCTCATGTTGTTCCTAATCCAGCATTGAATCCACAGACACTAGGGCTTTAGCTTCCTCTAGCTCCAATTCTTTCAGTCTGAATGCCGAATACCTTGTTCTGTCATCAACTTTCTTGTCTTGGCATTCTCTGGCAAAGTGACCTATCTGACCACATTTGAAGCATTTCACCTTCCTTCTGTCAAACCTTGCACCTTCCCTTCCATTGAGATTGAGCTTCCTCCCTGACTGCTGCTCAAACCTGTTAAACTTTAATGACAGCATAGCCAGCTGCCACTTGATGTCCATCTCCTCCAAATCAAATTGATCAATTTGATCAAAGTCATCATACATAAATTGCTGTTGTGGAGTACTTTCAGCAACAAATGAATGAAGAATTTCCTCAACAACATTGTCAGTCCTTGATTGAGATCTTAGTGTTGCAGGAGAATAGGAAACAGATGAAGATGAGGGGTTTGGGCTATCACCATGAGAGACCTTGTTAGTGCTGGTAGCACTAACAAATGCAGTATGAGTAGGTGTATGAGATGAATAAGTAGAAACCCCTTTGATATCAATCTCTAGGGTCTTGAGCTTGTTGTACAGATCATCAAAACTTAGGTAATCCAATCCACCTTTGGCTTTCAGGGTTATGGAAACTTGAGACCAGGATGGAGGTAAAGCCCTCAGAAACTTTGTGTTGCAGTCTTCATTGTCTGGTCGAGCCTTCAACTGATTAAGTTGGCTGAGGATCTTGTGAAATCGATCATACCCTTTGTGAATTCCTTCATCCTCAGAGATCTTAAACTCCTGGAATTCCTGCTTAAGCATGGATTTCCTCATCTTTTTGGACTCCTCATTCCCACCAAATCTAGCTTTTACAGCAAGCCAGATTTCTCTAGCATCATCCAGGTGATGAAAATCACCCATGTGATCCTCTGGGAGAGCCTGAAGCAAGAGAGTTCTTGCTTTAGTTTCCCTTTGCACAACCAGCTGCTCCTCAGCTGATGCAGGAGGGAGAATCATGATGTTCCCATTCCGATCTCTTCCAATTCTCTTCTTGGTATTCCCAGTGAGGATAACATTCCAAAGATGGTGATCACTGTTGGAGATCCAGTACTCCATCTTCATAGCCCAGACTTCATACTCTTCCTTCTTGAGATATGGGAACTTAGCATTACTGTTGGACACAGTGGTTGTAACAATTTGTTGTTGAACTTTTGTGGGTTCAGGTTCTTCATTGTTAATGGTAGCGAATTCAGGGTTTTCGTCGCCCATTGTGAAAGGGTTTAGAGAGATTGTTTTGAGAACTTTTGCTTCTTGATCAGAGATCCTCAAAAGGCTCTGATAACACTTGTTGAATCTAACACACCTGCTAGATCTTTGAGCCTTAGTGGATCGGTAGGATGCCTATGTAATCACAAGCACACTACAAGAGAATCTCTGAGAACGAACTAGAAAAGAAAAGAACTAAGACTATGATCCTCTATGGATCGTATAATGAACTAAAAGATATTATTATTGAAGATTGTTAAGTCGTAAAAAGATATATCAAACTCATAGACGGGTGTTCCTTTTATACTAACAAGAAACCCTAACCCTAACCCGTCATACAAGAAAACGTGTGAAGAGATAAACATGATCTCTTCTAAAAATAAATCTAACAAACATTCTAAACATACGGGATAGCTAACAATAATACCCGCAGTAACAACTACTATCAGCAGAAACAAGATAAAACTATCAGCAGGAACCGACTGCAGCAGCAATGAATAACTGTCGGCAGGAACCGGCTTCACTATCAGCAGGAATGGAAATAAACTAATTTCCACGATTCCTAACAATCCTCCCCTAATTTTGAAGTTGACTAGGTTAACTTGCAAGATTCCCTGATAGATCTTTGAAGTCCATAGGCAGAGGATTAGACGAGCAACAGCATCAGTAAGTAACCAGCAGTAACATCTTGGAACATGCAGCAGCAACTTCGATAGTTCAACAGCAATATGAAATCATCTTCAAAAGAATATTTAAGCTGGTCACCATGTCATTCACTTGAGCTTGACTGCTACCATGACAATATGTACATCAAATCACTTTAAGTTTCATACTATTCTCATCACTTCCAGGTGTTTTAACTCCTATGAGAGGTGAATCATCGAAAATTAAAGGATTTGATGTCTCTTTACCAATAGCCATCACTACTGGAGTAGCCAATGTTTTGGTGTGTTAGACCATGGTACATTGATAACCATCTGATTTTTTAGTAAACCAACAACTGTAAACGGATTTGACTTGTCTTTACTTGTAGCCGTTTGCTCAGGACTAGCCAACTCTTGGTTTCAACTGGACCTTGGTGAATTAAGTACCAAGTATAGTGTTCCACTGCCTTTACCACAATCCATACACTTGTGGGCTAGCCAATTCTTTGGATACCCCAAAGGAGTAAAATCCATGGTGAATTGAAAACCATTCAACTCTCAGGAATGAACCATGGGTGAGTTGAAGTACCCTATAGCTTTGAGCAAGCTATTACAGCTATCAACGGATTTGATTATCACACCAGAGCCGTACCCTCATGGTGAGTCAACTCTTTCTTGTCTGTGAGACATGGTGAGTTGATTACCATTTGATGTGTAGGTGTAAACACCAACACTGTACCTGCACGGTGTTGCTCAAAACCAACTTATTAGTACACAAAATATACAAGAAGATTTTTTTTTTTTTTTTTTTTTTTTTTTTTTTTTTTTTTTTTTTTTTTTTTTAACTAAAAGAGAATAAAACAAACAAAAAGAAAAAGAAAGAAAATAAGAAAAGAGAAGAAATAAAGATATACAACAACAACAAGCCTCCCCTTAGGCTTAAACCTCCCCTCAATCTCAGCACCTAAGGATTGAGCATTCCAATATGAACCACCAGATAGTTAAATCTTGGACCTTCAAATGCTTTAGTCAACAGATCAGCCACATTCTCATCAGAGTGTATCTTAAGCACCTGAATGAGATGCTTCTCATAAGCATCCCTTATGAAATGATGCCGAATCTCTATGTGCTTTGTTCTTTGGTGAAACACTGGATTTTTAACAATACAGATGGTACTTTGGTTGTTAATGAAAATTTTAGTGTTCATGAAGTTGAACCCATAGTCTAACAATTGATTTTGCAACCAAAGGACCTGTCCACAGCAACTAGCAGCAACAACATACTCTGCCTCAGTAGAAGATGTAGCCATAATAGTCTGCTTCTTGCATTGCCAAGAAACCAACCTTCTTCCCAAAAACTGGCAACCCCCAGTAGTAGATTTTCGATCAAAGTTAGCTCCAGCATAGTCATTGTCACTATAAGCTTCCAGGACAAAATGAGAATCCTTTGGGTACCAAAGTCCCAGCTTAGGCTGTCCTTTTAAGTACTTGAAGATTTTCTTGACAACATTTAAATGGGAAGTCAAAGGTGTAACCTGATGTCTAGCACAAGCACTGACTGCAAACATGATATCAGGCCTTGAAGCTGTCAAATACATCAAAGAACCTATCATAGACCTGTATAAGTGAACATTTACAGCATCATCAGGTTCAATATTGGATTTCTTATAATTTTTTTTCTTCTAAATATCTTTAAAATTTATACACGTTTTTATACACATTTTTATACACGTTTTCATACACACATTTTTTATACACATGTTTTTATATATATCTTTTTATACACGTTTTATACAAAACATTTTTTTACACGTTTTTTTACACACTTTTTTATACACGTTTTTATACACATTTTTATACACATTTATACACATATTTTTATACACGTTTTTATACACATGTTTTTTATACACATATTTTTATGCACATGCTTTTATACACACGTTTTTATACACACATTTTATATGCACATTTATACACACATTTATACACACATTTTTATCCTCGTTTATAAAAACGTGTATAAAAATATGTGTATAAATGTGTGTATAGAAACGTGTCTATTAAAATGTGTGTATAAAAACGTGTATAAAAATGTGTATATAATGTGTGTATAAAAATGTGTGTATAAAAACGTGTATAAAAATGTGTATATAAATGTGTGTATAAAAACATGTATAAAAATATGTGTATAAATGTGTGTATAAAACGTGTATAAAAATGTGTGTATAAATGTGTGTATTAAAAAGTGTGTATAAAAACATGTGTATAAAACCACGTGTATAAAAACGTGTATAAAAATGTGTGTATAAAAACACGTGTATAAAAACGTGTATAAAAATGTGTGTATAAAAACATGTGTATAGAAACGCGTGAATAAAAATGTGTATAAAAACGTGCATATAAAAACATGTATATAAAAACGTGTAATAAAATATGTGTATAAAAATGTGTATATGAAAACGTATATAAAAATGTGTATAAAAACGTGTATAAATTTTAAAGATATTTAGAAAAAAAAATTATAAGAAAACCAATTAAACAAATTTTTTGTTAAGTATAAAGGGTCGTTAGTATAAAAGACTAATGGTGCAAATGTTTGTTGCAAATGGTCATTAAAGGACTAACGGTGCAAATGTTAGTATAAAGGACTAACGGAAAAAACTAACGACAGTTAGTCTCAAGGACCAAAACCGTTATCGGTCGCAACCACAGGGACTGGATCTGTTAGAAAAAAAGTTTAGGGACTAAACCCCTAAAACCCAACAGACCACAGGGACCATTTATGAAATTAACTCTTATTTATATAAAGAGTTTTCTATTTAAATATGTATATTTGTTTTACGTCATTTAGTGCTTACCATTGCCAAACAAACAATAGTCAGCTAATAAGCTGTTGTTTTACGACAATTCCATAATTCTTGTATATAAAAATTCTCAAAATAAGCTCCCCTTAGAGAGTTGGGTACCGTAGCTCCCCCCTCTCGCTAGTCCGATATGGCAACCAATTTGACACCGCCAGTGTTGAGCCAAGGTACCCCTCCCCTCTCACGCCAGTGGTTGAGCCAAAATTGTGGCATTCGTGAGTTTATGGAAGAAGGCATAAAAAAAGAATATGATGATTCTTATTCCATTTCTTTTTCCGATGAAGATGATGTGAGTGACATTTTGTTGATTACGCAACCTGTTTAGTATCATCAATCGTTGCAAGAAAAACAAGTTGGAAGTTCATGTACCCGTAATCCGATACACCGTGATCGTGAGACTGCCGAAGAACGTTTGTTGGGCAACTATTTTGGTGATGAACCAAAATATCCGGAGTACTATTTTAGACGTCGCTATCGTATGGGCTGTAAACTATTTTTAGAAATACTCAAAGGTATTGAAACTTATACTTCCGATCCTCTTCCCGAGCATTTTAAGTTATTTAAAGTTCGATCCGATGCTACGAGTCGCATGAGTCTTAGTGTTACTATGAATTGTACGTCCGCCATACGTCAATTGGCATACGACACCACACCTGATGCATTTGATGAATATTTACAAATGAGCAAACGTTATGCACACGCTTGTTTACATAATTTTTGTAAGTGCATTATTGATTTGTATATGCCCAGATTTTTAAGAAAACCTGACTTAAATGACATTCAAAATTTATATGCAACGCATAAGAGGGTTCATGGGTTTCCGACAAATGCTAGAAAGTATTGATTGTATTCACTGGGAATGGATTAACTGCCCAAAAGCATGGCACGAGCAATTTGGTAGAGGTGATTAAAAATATCCAACTATAATGCTTGAAGTTGTGGCCTCGTACGATATGTGGATTTGACGTGCATTTTTAGGGTAGCGGGTACGAATAACGATCTTACCTTTTTAAATAATTCTCTATTATTCGACAACCTTCTTGATGACATCGCCCTGGTGGCTCCGTTTGAAGTAAATGGAGTTACATTTCAAAATGGGTATTACCGGCTGACGGGATTTACTCACGGTGGACATGTTTTGTCAAGTCATTTTCGGTTGCACGAGACGAGAAAAATGCCTTCTTTAAACGATGACAGGAAGGTGCTCGAAAGGATGTTGAAAGAGCTTTTTGTGTTTTCCAAGGACGTTGTGGAATTATACAACAACCAACGCGAGCTTTCAGTGTCAACACCCTACGAAAAATCATGTACACGTGCATCATATTGCATAACATGATTTTGAAAGATCAAAAGTTTGCGATAAGTGAATTCAACGACTTGTATGTTAGTCCGCAGGGTAATATACAACGTACTTGGGTCAAGAGATGCGAAGTGCAACGGGAGAAGCCAAAGAACTACTTGATAAACAAACACACGCAAGTCTTCAATGCAATTTTATTGAGCATATTTAACAATGACATCTACAACATCAACAAGGAAATTAGTTTATTCTTTATTTCATGTATTTTTTAATTTCGTATTGTTTTTTAAATTTCGTATGTTTTTTTTACTATCGTATTGTAATTTGTATTTTTATTTGATGAATTAGTGAAATTTAATTTATTTGTTAAAATAGAGAAAAAAAAAAATATATATATAAATAAAAAAAAATTAAAAAAAAAATAATAGTGGGTGAAACCCTTTTGCCTCAAGCCAGAAAAAGGGTATTTTGATGTGGGGTGAGTTGAGTGAGTTGTGACAAACACCTGGCACTCTTACATATTTACATATGAAGAAGATGGTCTTCCGATTCCAATTACATTAAGCCAACAAAAGTATAGGAAGAAGAGAAAACAAGGTAAAAATGGAAGAAAAGTCGTCATCATCAAACCTTGCACCTCTTCCCGAAGAAAATCCGGCTTCTGTTTTCTCCTCCTCCTCCTCAAAACCCATTCGTCCTCCCACTCAGTAAGCTTTTTCTTTTATTATTATTATTTCCGATCTCTAGTTACTGCATAATACGGAGTAGAGAGGGAACTTTCTCCGAGTGATGTCGATCCTAGTTAGGGCATCCACTATGGTTGTTTATGAAAAGGTTTATAAACTTGTAAACCATAGTGGGATCAATTTCAAGCCTATGTCAATGTCTTTGATTATGTGAGAATGTGAGATGTTTATTAAATTTGAAAAGGTTTATACATAGTGGAGATAGGTTTAATAAACAAAAAGGTTTATAATTTAATGTCATAACAGAAGTTTAAACCTTTTAAAAGGTTTACCATAGTGGATGGCCTTAGGTACGCATCTTGGCGGATATCCCGCGTACATCTCACCCTCACGTAAATACCTATCCGTTTATTTCTACCTATAGTTTTTTTTTAATCTAAAGGGGTGTTTGTTTTCGGCTTATATCTTATAAGCTCGAATTTTTCTCACTAAGTTTCATGTCATAATGTTTTAAGAATTGGTGTTTTGCTTGCCGTTGTAGGACATCTTCAGAGAAGTACTCCCCGTTAGATTGGAAAGGATATTTTGATCAAGAGGATGATGTTTCCATCCCTGACTCAAACGACGTATGTTCCATATCACTTTTGCCATTTTTACTACTTTCATGTGATCATCTTGTTTTTACTTATTTATGCTCCTTTTTGTCATTTAATTAGGTCTTTCACGTATATACTGCTGGAAATGAAGGACCAGTTGTTTTTTGCCTTCACGGGGGTGGTTATTCCGGGTATGTCTTATTATTGCTCCTCAGATTTATTTTCTATTGGTTAACCTTGAAATTTATTTGTAAGCGTGAAGTCGTCGCAAGTTTATTTTCCCAAATTCTTCTTTTTATTAACTCCACAGAAAATGTTATGAACAAAGTATGCTTGACAATGCAACAAAACTCTATAAATCCGCAGAAAATGAATTTCTCCTTTTTATTAATTATTCAACATGCTATCATCAGTCTGTCGTTTGCAATATCGGCACGTGTAATTAAGGAGAAAGCAAGGGTAGTAGCTATGGACCTTAGAGGACATGGGAAATCATCCACAGAAAATGAAGTAGACATGTCTATTGAGGTACATCTTTCGATTTTTCTAGCTCCTTAATAGTATACTTGCAGCGTTGAAATTTTTTATATGCTCAAAAAGGCTCATATCTCTTGCAGACTCTATGTAACGATGTTCAAGCAGTTGTGAAGACTATGTATGGAGATTCTCCACCAGCAATTGTCCTTGTTGGTCACAGGTTTCTGATTTACCCTAAATCCATCTATGTCTTGGCTATGTAAACAAATAGGAATTTTAATTAATAACGAAAAAGATGGATTTACTTTTATGTTGAATCTTTTGCGTGCAGTATGGGTGGATCAGTTGCAGTGCATTTGGCAGCGAAGAAAATGCTACCTAGTTTAGCTGGACTTGTGGTTGTAGATGTTGTTGAGGTGCTCATAGTTTTGTACTCAACTCTTTTATGCAAGCTTTTGAATTGCACTATTATCTAATTCAGTTTCATTTTCAGGGGACAGCTATGGCTTCATTGATGCATATGCAGAAAATTCTATCAAACCGAATGCAGTATTTCCCGTCTATTGAGAAAGCGGTAACATGTGCCATTTAACTTTCACTTTCTATTATGACTTGTCTAATTATAGGATCATAATCACTACACAGATCATAAATCTATCCAACATACATATCATATACTCATAACAAGTGTTATTTGTTCACTATGTAACCTGTAAGACCTTTCTTATTTACCCTTTCACTATCATTTGTGCTGAAATGTTGCAAACCCTTTTTGCTCAGGGAATAATTTCAGTTATAATTTGACAAGGTGATCCCTACTTATTTTGAAATTTCACCTCATTCATGTTATCATGCATATTTCAACAATGCAAACAGCTAAGAAATATGAACCATATACATATTTCAACAATGCACGCATGGCCATTTTAGATTTTGTACGTCCGTTTTAATATGGCCATTTTAGATTGTGGAATAGCTTGTTTTAATTTGACCCAAACTAATTTCTCTATAGTGGCTTTATGAGGATCTTTTGCAAGTTGAAACTTTCTCTAGGAACTCACTAATTGGATTCAGTAATAGATAACCTCTAAAGCGTTTTAGATCAATGTTTTACAGTGACATGATTTGTTTCAAATGATAGTCAACCTCTGAAGCATCCTTAATTGGAGTACAAGATCCATGGAAAACCTCAAGCAGCATATATGACATTGCAACGCCAAATAATCATGGAATAACATTCTTCTTAAGATCCATGGATGTCACTGCTCAAACTGAACCACTAACAACTAACAAGCCGTTCTAAAAAAAAAATGACGTATAGTAGTCTAATGTAAATTTCTCAGCAATACTTTATTTTAAGATAAGACCAACATTTATCATAAAAAGTATATAGAACTTAGGCCTGTTTGGTTTGTAGATGGGTTTAGGATTAGGATTTAAATTTGGGTTAGGATTTGGATTTGGATTTAATGTAGCATAGAGAAAATATCTTATAAATTAGATAAATTATTGTTTTATAAAGAATTTGATATTAAATTAATTATATTTAACAAGTACTTTCCCTATGCCTTTTCTCTTCCTTACATGAAGACAAAATAAAAGAACTCACTTTATTACATGAAGACAAAAAAGGTGAGTGAAGAGAAGAAATTAGAAGGCGGGAAAATAAATGACAAATGAATAAAGTAAACCATTGGCAAGAAATTAGAAAGGGTGCGAGTCCTGACATTAAAACCCATGGGTACAAAACAAACATTATTTTTTTACTTTGAGCCCAATCCCTTCAACCCAAAACCCCACACCAAACGCCCCTTTAGATATATAAGGCATTTATTTATATCTAAGTGAGGTAGAGATCAATACTCAAATTCATTTTGATTGAACATTAGAAAATTCTTGATTCAACTTAGGGGGTGTTTAGCATTGCGTTATGAAACTGATATAGATTATTGCATTTTGAAAACGCAGATAATAAGTTTAAAGTGTTTGGGTAGAAAAAGGTGAAAAGTGATTTTTTGCGTTTTGAGGAGGTCAAAACGCAGTTTGGATAAGTAGCTTGGTTCATGGTTTTTGAAACGCACTTTTTGTAACTCATCTTATTTTGAGTCAAATTGCCAACATACCCTCATTTCTTCGCAAATCAAGCCGTTATCTTATATGTTCATGCTACATCTAATAATTCTTCATTTCTTTAAATTAGTTTGGGTCAAATTAAAACAAGCTATTCCATAATTGGAGAAATGGTTAAAGTTAACAAAAAAGACGGTGGAGATGTTGAGGTCGAGCAAATTACTTTGGGTGGGTATTTATTTATATAGGATCTATGAAATTGAGGTTCAGGAAGTGAATAGGATTGTTAAATTTTGTATGAAGGTTTTTGTTTATTGTTGACCCACTTTGAAACCCCCATTCAAATTGAACATGAAATAGTATTGGATGTGTTTTATGCCTTATCCGATTGCATATAAGGTTTATTTTAGAGGTTGAGTTCTATCTTTGCATCTATAAATGGATTTTTAGTTTTGGGTTTAATAAAATTAGGAGTAAATTACAAAGATGGTCCCTGTGGTTTGCGTTGACTCACACTCTTGGTCCTTTGACTTTTTTTTTTTGCACACACAGTCACTAACTTTGAAACCCTTAACACCAACGATCCCTTGACCAAACGACGTTAGGTTTGACTGTTAAATACCCCTCATGTGACTTGCACATGAGGGCAAAATAGTCTTTTAATGTCTAACCATAGGGACCATCACCCTCTACCACCACACAACCATCACCACCACCACCCTCTATCACCACACAACCATCACCACCACCCTCCACCATCACCACCACCACCACCACCACCACCCCCCTCTACCACCACACAACCACCACCAAATACCAAATAAACATTCCAGTTTTCATTCCTGGAACGAGTGCAAACATAATGTTTCTCCAAAAGCTAAAGCAAATAAAATAGTTACAAATGTTACAAGCCACAAATAAATGTTTGCAATAAGAATATAACACGAGTTCTAGATTTATCGACATAAACTTAACTCGTCTATAAACCATGGGTGTATTTCCCTTTCATGCTACAACTATACATGTATAATTGTCATTCTATTTTTTCATCCTAAATAACAAAATTTACTCCCACTTCTTGTAGCACTTAATTTCATCTCCACTGAACCGAGGAAGACTCATGTCGACAATAACCATAGTTTACTCTTTCACAATAGTTTCTTGTAGAAATAGAAATTAAAAGCAAAGCCCAATAGAAATGGACTTAGTATTGGGTCTGACTAGTTTCTTGTAGCACTTACCTGAGAAACTATCTCCATGACCACTTATGTCGACAATAACCACCGCGGTAACATAGTACCTTCCGATCTACCTCCAGAAGACAGATCTACAAAAATATGGAAAATGGGGATGGCGGCGTGGCTATAAATCGAGCAGTGGCAGTGAATATGGTTAGGCGGACGGTGGTAACGGTGACAGTAGTAGATTCCGGCGATCCGACGACAGTAGCAGATGCCGGCGCTTCGATCTCGTCTTGATCCGACGACAGTAGCAGATTCCGGCAATGGCGGCAAGCATATAAGGTCAAGACAATTGATGCCGCCATTCATGGATGGTATGATAGATGAGAGTAAAGTTTGAAGAGAAGATGTTTATAGCACTGATTGATGCCGACAACATCATAAGGTCAAGACAAGGGACAAAAAGATATATAAATTGTTGAGAGAAACTGGAGTGAAATTTAAGATCATTCGAGTTAGTGGATTGATATGTATTTCTGTGGTTGCATTTGGTGTTTTTTAATATAGATATTTTGGTTTATGATACATCTATGAGCAAAGGTTAGACATTAAAAGACTATTTTGCCCTCATGTGCAAGTCACATGAGGGGTATTTAACAGTCAAACCTAACGTCGTTTGGTCAAGGGATCGTGGGTGTTAAGGGTTTCAGAGTTAGTGACTGTGTGTGCAAAAAAAAAAGTCAAAGGACCAAGAGTGTGAGTCAACGCAAACCTAAGGGATCATCTTTGTAATTTACTCTAAAATTAGCTACCATTTAAAAAAACATTTGGATAAGTTTTCAGAAGAAATTGTTTCTAATAACAAGTTGATTTACTCATACTATCTTTTGGTATTGTTTTTAGTTTTAAATAGATAACTTCGTTTCATATTATGTGTTTAATTTTAATAAAACAATAACACAAAAGATGTCTATTTTTGCCATTTTACCCGTTAACTCAATAGATAATCTGATTTGCCAAACACTCAAAAATCTGATTTACTAATTATGGCGATATCAAACTGCATAATCAAATTCAAACACCATATTTCAAAACCACGTTTTGTTATAGATAATTATATTATTTATACGATATCAAAACACATAATGTGTTTTAAATAAGCAATCTAAAACACCCCCTTAGTAGAATATTATTGTAACTAGATTCAATCAGTTGGTAATCAAAAATTTGGTTATGGGTTTGTAAGAAAGAGAGCCATGAGGCGAGCACTACTAATGGTCTCTCTAGAAAAGTAACAATTGAGAGAAAATAGAACTCATAAACTTATTGCGGAACATCAAATAAGAAGTGCCAGAAACTTAAGTACAAATTGGGTGTTCTCTGATTATACTCAATTTCTGCCTACTAATTTAGAACCCACTTGATATGTATTTATTGTTGGTGGATGGTTGGCCCAGAACAGGGTGAAGATAATCAATAGCCTAACTAATTACCAATGAATGGTTACCGGATATCACTTGGAATCGTGTTATCACTTTCCAAAGTAAACTATTCGACCCTAATACCTAGGTATCACGAATATCTACTTGGGATAAGACCAAATGTTTGTTATTGAATTAGGCACAAATCAATAACCCTTGCGCATCTAAGTGTTTATGTTCTCTGTTTTGTCTCTCACTTCATGCATGATTTGATTTTCCTATTTATAGGAAAGTACTCACAGCTAGTCAAATGGAATTATGATGATTAATCGGCCCATTAATCGCCTCATAATTATCCTCATTATAGCCAATAGTGGTTACATGACTAATTAAATGTGGTCATAAAGGCAGTTTTAACTGCCACTTGAATAGGTCAGAGTAGTTATATACTTATACCAGCAGTACTAACTCTGCACCAGTAGTACTAACTCAGCTCCAGCAGTACTAACTTAGTACTAGCAATAGTAACTCAATGAAGGATTAAACCTTCTGATGAGTTATTCCTAACCACTATTTGAGTCAGGGTAGTCACGGACCTGATGGGTGTACACTTCGTACCTCCTGACCCATTACTAGGTGTGAACTGATCCCTCAAGTGCACTAAATTTTCCAACAATCCTCCCCAAATTTAGTTCACTTCCTTTGCATGAAAAATAAAACATTAAACAAAACATGTGCATAAACGAAAATATCTTGAGGATTGAATTTCCATCTTAGTACACTATACGTTCAAATATTCGAGAATCAGGGTGTTCTAAGAATTGAACCCTTCAACCCATTTGAATACCTGAAGATAAAATACACACAAGTTTTCAAACACTTAAACGCTCCTGACACTTTACAAGCCATGTGTCCATATCCAATTCATAAATGTTGTAAGAGCCAAAAGTCCGAAGCTCCTTGAAGCGGCAAAACTTCAACATTCACATAGGTGGTTCCTCTTTATTCATGCTCCTGCCAAGCACTTTTTCAAAGAAATTAACCATTAAGAAGTAAAGACTTCATCCTCCTTTCCAGCAGGTTCTGAGCACAACCTTGGGATGATTGTAAAACATGTGCTCCAGTCCACTGAATGTTCAGCTTTCCACATTGAACTCAGCTCCCAAGTTTCCTCAAGAGGGAGTTGGGCGTCTTAGCATTCAGTGACTAAGTTGGACTTTAAACCCATCCCTTTAGCAGACTTTATAACCAAGTCTCTAGCCAATCCCTTCGTCAAGTGATCAGCTAAGTTTTGTTGAGATCTAACAAACTTTATAGATACCACCCCATTCATGATAAGCTCACGAATCATGCTATGCCTGACACCTAAGTGTCTAGACTTCCCATTGTACATTTGGCTATAAGCCTTTGCCAATGTAGCTGCACTATCACAACGGATAGAAATAGGTGCTATAGGTTTAGGCCACAATGGAATCTCAAGAAGCAAGTTTTTCAACCATTCAACCTCTTTACCAGCAGCTGCTAAAGCCACAAATTCAGATTCCATTGTTGAACTGGTGATGCAAGTTTGCTTATTGGATGCCCAAGAAATTGCACCTCCACTAAGTAGGAATACCCAGCCACTGGAAGACAAAATTGTCTACAGTGTTACTGATCCAACTTGCATCAGTGTACCCTTCTAATACTGAAGGATAACCAATATATGAGAGACTATAATCCATAGTTTTCTTCAAATACTTTAGTACCCTCTGAATTGCTTGCTAGTGCTGAGCACTAGGATTACTAGTATACCTGCTCAGTTTTCCCACTGCAAATGCAATATTAGGTCTTGTACAAGTCATGACATACATTAGGTAGCCAATCACCCTAGAATACTCAAGTTGAGATACAGCTTTGCCAATATTAGGCATCAGCTTCTCAGTTGTATCCATAGGAGTACTCACTGGAGTACAATCAGAGTGGTTGAATTTCCTCAGTACCTTTTCAATATAATGAGACTGAGTGATAGAAATTCCCTTACTCTCATGTTTGATCCTTATACCAAGGATAACATCAGCCTCCCCATGTCCTTCATGGAGAACCTTGATGACAAAAATTCCTTTGTCAGGTTGACCTGATTTTGGTCAGTGCCAAAGATCAGCATGTCATCAACATATAGACAAATGATGACTCCTTTACCTGATTCATCAAATTTGCTATACATACATTTGTGGTTAAGTAAATTAACTACTAGATAAAACCACTTCATCAAAATTTTGATGCCATTGCTTAGGTGCCTGTTTTAGTCCATAGAGAGACTTAATCAGTTTACACACCTTGTTTTCATTGCCAGGCATGATGAAGCCCTGAGGTTGGTTCATATAAACCTCCTCATCCAATTCACCATTCAAAAAAGCTGTCTTCACATCCATCTGATGAATAATCAGATTGTGAATTGATGCCAAAGCAATCAACAATCTTATGGTACTAATACGAGCCATAGGGGCATAAGTATCAAAGTAGTCTATCCCTGACTTTTGTTTAAAGCCCCGAATGACTAGTCTAGCCTTGAACTTTTCAATAGTTCCATCTACCTTCATTTTCCTTTTGAAAATCCATTTGCAACCCAAAGGTTTGCAACCAGGTGGTAGATCAGCCAACACCCAAGTGTTGTTGCCCATGATGGAGTCCATCTCATCATTTATTGCTTCTTTCCAGAAAGCAAGAAAGCAACATCCTGGGACTTCATTACTTCATCAAATGTTTTGGGGTCATCCTCAACATTAAAGCAATAGGAGTGTTGGTCAGAGACCTCATCCCTTGTTCCTTCAATTAAATATAATTGAAACTCAGGTCCAAATGACTTTGGAGTCCTGATCCTTTTGCTTTTTCTGAGCTCATGTTCAGGTTGCTATACCACAACCTCATCAGGGTTCTCATCAAAGACCTCTGATACACCAATGTCATCAGTTCCATTAGGAATCCTCTGACTTGGTCTAGGGACTGATGAGAATCTATTCTCATCAAAGATTGCATCCCTTGATTCAATTATTGAGTTAATTGAAACACACTCATTAGGTTCAATAACATAGAACCTATATGCCTTATTCAATGCCTCTTTCACCTAAAGTTTTCAGCTTTGGATCAGGGAGTCTTACAACTGCCCTACAGCCCCATACCCTATGATAATTCAGGTTGGGTTTCTTTTTAGTCCAGAGTTCATAAAGGGTAACCTTGTTCCTTTTGTTGGGAACCCTATTTAATAAATAGCAAGCTGTTAACATAGCTTCACCCCAGAACCCTTGGCTCAGCCCTGAATAGGACAACATGGAATTAACCATCTCCTTTGTTTTTCCTTTCAGAGATACCATTTTGCTGAGGAGTATAGGGAGCAGTCGTTTCATGGATTATACCAATAGACTGAAAATACAGAGTATCCATGTACTCACCTCTCCTATCAGTCCTTAATCTTTTGATCAGGGACCCAAGTTGTAATTCAACTTCAGTTTTAAATACTTTGAATTTATCTAATGCTTCATCCTTAGTATGTAACAGATAAACATAACAAAACCTAGAAGCATCATCAATAAATGTCACAAAGTACTTCTTATTCCCCAAAGAGGGAGTGACATGCAAATCACACAGGTCACTGTGTATTAGCTCCAAGAGCTCAGTCTCACGTTTTACATCCTGAAAAGGTTTCTTAGTTATTTTGGTCAACATGCAAGTCTTACACTTTTCAGTGTCTGTCAAATGCTGGGATTAACCCATCCTTAGACATATCTTGCATCCTTTTATAGTGTACATGGCCAAGTCTAGCATGCCAGAGGGTAGAGTCGTTCAGTTTAGAGGTTGACATAAAGGCTGAATTAACAATATCAGTGACAATATTAAGCCTGAACATTTGATTACACAAATAGCCAAAACCAATAAACACACCATGTTTAGATAATATAAATTTATCAGATTCAATAACTTGTTTATATCCATGATTATTCAAAACACTACTTGAAACCAAGTTTTTCCTTATATCAGGAACATGAATAACATTAAACAAAGTTACAATCTTTCCAGAACTAAACCTAAGATCTACACAACCACGACCATGCACCAGGGCTGTTGACTCATTTCCCATGTGAAGAATAGAACCATCATTCAGTGACTCGTAAGTCTTAGAACCAGCGTCTATCTTTGCACACATGAACAGTTGCACTAGAGTCAACCCACCACGCAACATCATCATCGTGCACATAGTTAGATTCAGATACATATGTAACATAATAAACCTGAAAAGATTTATTAAACATATTCTGGTGAGTTGGTAGAACCACCACTCCCTGATCCACTAGTGCCTGAACCATTGGCTTTACCACTAACCTTAACACTTTTGCAATCCCTTTTAATGTGACCAGATTTGCCACATTTTCAACAAGTAGGTGTTGCCTTCTTGTTAGGGTCAGCCATTGGGTTATCATGATGTTTACGTTTGCCCTTGTTGTCATTGTACCTGGTGGAATTGTTATGTTCCACCATATTGACAACAGATGCACCAGTAGCATTGCTACTCTTTGGCTTGTCACTATCCTGCGCCCTGAGGGATTCCTCAATACGCAGATGACTGCCCAACTGAACAAGAGTCAGTTCTTCCTTCTTATGTTTCAAGGTATGCTTGAAATCTTTCCAAGAAGGAGGTAGTTTGTCAATGATACAAGAGACTGAAATAGCCTCATCCATGTTCATTTTATGTTGTGTAAACCTTCCAAGTATACCAAGAAGTTCATTGTATTGTTCCATAACTGGTCTTGAATCAGTCATTTTGTAATTTGTGAAATTACTTACAAGAACCTTCTTACTTGATGCATCCCATCCAAGGAATCCCATAGTTCTTTGGAAGATTCAACATTCTGATAAATATCAAAGAGAGAATCAGAACCTCTGCAAATGTAATCATCATTCTCCCATTTGCTCGTCTTCCACATTTGTTCCACAGTAGCATCATCACCATTATCAGGAATAGGAGTGCTCAGAACATACACCACACTCATGCTTGAAAGCAAGAAGTGCATCTTCTTCTGCCATCTCCTGAAGTCCACCCCTTCAAACTTATCAAGCTTGACAAAGTTTGAAGCCATGTGTTTCATAGCAGCAGCAGCCATTGATTATCACTAAATAGTTTACTTTGATTGTTGGTTGTGTGGTTGCCCAGAACAGGGTGAAGATAATCAATAGCCTAACTAATTACCAATGAATGGTTACCGGATATCACTTGGAATCGTGTTATCACTTTCCAAAGTAAACTATTTGACCCGGGTATCACGAATATCTACTTGGGATAAGACCAAATGTTTGTTATTGAATTAGGCACAAATCAATAACCCTTGCGCATCTAAGTGTTTATGTTCTCTGTTTCGTCTCACTCCATGTATGATTTGATTTTCCTATTTATAGGAAAGTACTCACAGTTAGTCAAATGGAATTATGATGATTAATCGGCCCATTAATCGCCTCATAATTATCCCCATTATAGCCAATAGTGGTTACATGACCAATTAAATGTGGTCATAAAGGCAGTTTTAACTGCCACTTCCACTTGAATAGGTCAGAGTAGTTATATACTTATACCAGCAGTACTAATTCTGCACGAGCAGTACTAACTTAGTACTAGCAGTAGTAACTCAATGAAGGATTAAACCTTCTGACGAGTTATTCCTAACCACTATTTGAGTCAGGGACCTGATGGGTGTACACTCCGTACCTCCTGACCCATTACCAGGTGTGATATACACGCTAAATAGCTTTAAAAGTTCAAGCAAATAGGGTAGAAGTGGCAGAATTGAGAATGTTAAGGTGGACGCGTAGTAAATCCATGTTAGACATGATACCGAATGGGGTTTAGAGTGGAACTTGAACCGGAAACTATAATCAACAAGATGAGAGTAGGACGGTTGATATGGTTCGGACATGTTAGGATGAGACTCAGACCATAGACGGCGCCACTTAGGAGAGTGGAAACTTTGGTAGTTGACGGCGCGAGGAGAAGGGGTAGGCCAAAACTTGAGGAATTATATATATCACCTTTGATAGGAACACAGTGAGAGCTTGCATTAGAATAAGCGGTTAGAAGGTCTAGGTTGTTTTTTTTTTTCGAGGTAGTTTCCCGTCTAGGTTTTATAGGTGGCTTTTAGTAGCCTGTTCATATATGCCTGCGTTGAGATTTCTAGACGGCCAAAACTTAGGTGGAAGGATAGATATGACCTTTGATAGGAACACAGTGAGAGCTTGAATTAGAATAAGCGGCTAGAAGGTCTAGGTCGTTTTTTTTTTTTCCGAGGTAGTTTGCTGTCTAGGTTTGGGGGAATTGCATATATACCCACTAAAACTTAAATATTTGCATATTTCCCCATAATACAGGTTTTCAATGCATGATGTACAATACAAATTAAGCATGTTTTGGGTATATATGCAAATATGCAAGTTTTAGTGGGTATATATGCAATTGCCCCGTCTAGGTTTTATAGGTGGCTTTTAGTAGCCTGTTCATATCTGCCTGCGTTGAGATTTCTAGACGTTTTTTACCCCCTGTTTTAGGTATAGGGAATCATACCTACTTAGCTCCCTTAAGAGTTTTTAGGCGATTTTTTTAGTGGCATCGCGTGCATATATTTGCCTTTGCTCATAGGTAGAGAGCCCATAGCATAATCTGCAAACCTCGCTGCACCCTTGGGACATAGAACTGTATTTTATAATGGGCCCTTTTTCTCCATAAGCGTTTATGCGCCAATGTCCCCCATTCTTGTATGCGTTTATGCCCTTATGCATGTAGCCCGTTCCCCGGTATGCGCTTATTAGTTTACATGCTATGCTTCCAGTGTTATATGCTTATACATTTCTAAGTTTTTATGATGGTATTTTAGGGTTGCCTATGCGCTATATGCTTACATGCTTATATGCTTATATACTTTCATAATTTCTCTATTCATGCAACTGTACACAATCACACATCCACATATATTTGTATACATTCACCCTCACACGTTCACTTGCCGGAGGTCTTCATAGAAGCAGTCTCCCTACTCTCCGGGTTTACCTTAGGGTAGGGGTATGATCTGTCTACACTTCACCTCCCCCATACCTTGCTTAGACGGGATTTCTTGTTGTTACATTAAATAGCTTGAAATTCAAGATAGACGGTTCTGATACCATCTTCAAGCTTCGATAGACATCTCTGTTAGCCCCTGGTTGTCGGCTCAGTCTTTTTGTCCTTCACTAACCATCAAATTATAGAAATATTCACGAGCACCATCAGACACGGTTTTGTTTTCCCTATTTTTTTAAACATCTGATGGAGAAGACATATTTCTGAAGCTTACATACAGGCATCCACCTTCACTAAACATTTTGCTGCCATCTTCATATACAGATAGCTTCTAATATTGTCTTCTTAAATGGAGAATTCATATCAATGTTAATTTTCTACTCTTATGTAATGAAAATGAACTGGCAAATTTGTTGTAAATGGTATTAGCTACTAGAGTAAATCACAATAAAATGTCCCTTGGTAGTTTCAACTTTTATTAAAAGTCGTTTTCCAAAAATATCAATTAATGTTACAATATTTATTTGAATGATGTATTCCTCTTCTTGAAGCTACCATCGCGTTCCCGTCTTCGTCTTCATTCGCAGCCCATTATCAGTGTCATTTTTCAAATAGAACAGCGAGCTACCAACTTGAAATTACTATGTTGCTTTTCACTTGATAGATGGAATTTGTTGCTTTTAGCATTCTCAACTATTATTTTGTCTCCGGAACTTATGTAGGTCTGTGTCTAACTTCTAAGTGCTTGTTAATATACCTGGTACAAAGAAATGGGCCAAGAGAAAAGGAATTCAACAAATATCTCTTGTTTGGTACAAAGAAATGGGCCAAGAGAAATGGGCCAAGATTTCTCAGATTTCTCAAGAATTCTCTTGTTTGGTATGTTAGAGAAATAAAAAGGTGGAGAATTGTGGGGAATTGGTGGAGAATTGGTAGTGTAAATTTTTGAGTTTGATTTCCACTAGTTTTAGTATGGAAATGGGAGAATTGGTGGAGAATTGGTATGTTAGAGAAAGTTTTTTTTTTTTTTTTCTTTTCATTTTTTTTTAGTTGCAAACCGATTTACGTAAATGTATTTTTTATAAAAAAAATTAATAATTTTTTTAAAATAAATTTTTTATAAAATAAGTTTTTAAAAAAAAATTAAAATAAATTTTTTATAAAAAATAATTTAAAAAAATATATTTTTTTAAAATATATTTTTTATAGAATTGTTATTTAGAAAAAATAATTTTTTTTAAATAATTTTTTTAATTAATTTTATAAAAAATAAATTTTAAAATAAATTTAAAAAAAATAATTTTTTTTTTTAAAATAAGTTTTTTTTAAAAATAAAAAAAAATAATTAATTTTATAAAAAAAAATTTATAATAATTTAAAAAAATAATTTTTTTTTAATAATTTTTTTTTTAAAAAAATAATTAATTTTATAAAAAAATAATTTTAAAATAAATTAAAAAAATAATTTTTTTTAAATAATTTTTTTAATTAATTTTATAAAAAATAAATTTTAAAATAAATTAAAATAAATTTTTTTAAAAAAAATAATTTTTTTTTAAATAAGTTTTTTTTTTTTTAAAAAAATAAAAAAATAATCATTAATTTTATAAAAAAAAATTTAAAATAAATTAAAAAAAATAAAATTTTTTTTTTAAATAAGTTTTTTTAAAAAATAAAATAAAAAAAATAAAAAAAATAATAATTTAAAAAAAAAATATTTTTTTTAAATATATATTTTTTAGAATTGTTATTTAGAAAATAATTTTTTTTTTTAAATCAACAAACAAAAGTTCTAATTCTTTCAATAAAAAGTTTTTTTTTTTTTTTTTTTTTTTGCCAATTCTCGAGTTTATTTCTCATGTTACCAAACACTAGAATTGACTTTAATTTCTCTACCCATTTCTATTCTCTGAATTCTATTCTCTACTTCATTTCTATTCTCTGAAATTCTCTGTACCAAACTTCTAAGTGCTTGTTAATATACCTAGGCTTATGACAATTGGGCATACCACAGTTTTTTTTTTGTTCTTGGTAATTTAATCCTGTTATTGTCCTTTACAGCTAATGACGTATGCTTCATCTATGGGGAATGTATTTAACACCTAAGTGTGAAATATCTTTTAGTGGAAAGTCTGACCGTGTTCAATATTCATTCAGTAACATGACAACACCCATGTTTATTTGCTTTTATATATAAGAATGGGACTTACCGAGAGCAATTGATCTTTGAATCGTGAAAAAGTTTCTCGTTGGTACTGTTTTCACAGAGCAAGATTGTCTGTTTTAATAATATGAAATGTAAATGCATGCAGATCGAGTGGAATGTGAGAGGAGGATCTTTAAGAAATATTGAATCTGCTCGAATATCAATTCCTGGGACCGTGACGTTTGATGATTCACAGCAATGGTACGGTTTAGAGATGTCTAAAACTTTAGTTTTCCTTGTCATCCCAATTTTGTATCATATGATATTCTGTATGATGCAGGTCTCTTAGTCATTGCTACCTTTTTCCTTCAAGTATTTAATAGTAGTAGTCCTTTTGAGCTTTTAAAATACAACGTGATTATATTAGCTACCTTTTTTTTTGCCTCAAATTGAGTGATGTAGCTGTTGTATTTGCAGTTATCGTCACAGAGCACGATTGGAGGAAACAGAACAATATTGGAGAGGATGGTACAAATAATATCTTGATATTTTCAGTCATTGAAGGACATTGCCATATTTGTCTTTGCCTACTCTAATTGCAGTTAGAACATGAAGGGCATTCCATGGAAAGTCTACCTGATTATAAATCAGGTAGACTGTCCATAAACTTTTGCATCACTTTCGATTTATTCTTTTTCACCCTAGTCTGACCAATTCAATTAACGAGGCATGGAACCTAATATATGCTAGATTCTATCCATAGCGTATATTCCCTCCTTCCAAAACTGAATGTCCCTGGGATTAAATAATTCACTTTTCTCAGTGTGTTGCAAAGCTTTGCCAAAATATACTTGTTAAGACATTTGCTTTAGATAGTTCTGTTTGCAATGTTTATAGACATGCCCGTTTTTAATCATCAAGAAAACATGGATATTAAACTCCCTAGAATTTTGTTTCCATTGCAAACAGAACTATCTAAAGCAATTGTCTTAACAAGTATATTTTGGCAAAGCTTTGCAACACACTGAGAAAAGTGAATTGGGTATTTAAGTGTTTATTATTCAATTTATAAGATGAAACCAAGGGGTAATTGTGGAGCGTTCAGATAAAGGGGATAAGTATAGATGGATGCTATTGAGTTTATGGTTCTCTTTCTAGTGTTTGAAAATTGTAATCAATGTTTCTCTGCACAAACAGGTATGAAGGCCTCTCTGAAAAGTTTCTATCGTCTCCTGTCCCAAAGCTCTTGCTATTGGCTGGAACAGATAGGCTTGACAGGTACTGCTTTTCATTTGATTACATATTCACGACTATGATGCTATTAAGATTCTCAAGCAGCACTTCTTGTTTTCAAGTACAATTTTACAAAATGTTCAGAAGCATCATTGTCTTCTATAAGTTTTATGTGATAATTACATACAAGAACGCATGGTAAACTTTTACTATATTGCACTAAGATATTTTGTTTGCTATAACAGGGCTCTCACAATCGGACAAATGCAGGGTAAGTTCCAAATGATTGTTGTTCGACATACTGGCCATGCAATACAGGTGACAATTCAATCTTATTAAATAAGTTATCCATATTGTATGCTTTATAAATTAGCTGACACCAATACACCCTTGAATATTACAGGAAGATGTACCTGATGAATTCGCAACACTAATACTCAATTTTGTCTCACGCAATCGAATAGGTCCTCATGGAGTCGAGGTTGGTGATATGATGCCAAAACTGCCAACACTTTCCTTTCTTATAAATTTATAATAGTGATAATTATGCATCTTGTGTTTACATCGTCATCTTCTTTTGAAAATACAATTTTTATGAATATAAATTCAACTGAAATTGGCACTTCTGACTTGGGATCCTGGTGATAAGTTGGGGGTTTTGACCGTATGATGTTTTTAAGGGGTCTCCAACCACCTTGAAGCATATGCCTGGCAGCAGCAGGCCAGTAGTAACTTAAGTAGAGTTGGCATAATGAGCGGGTTGCATAACGTCGAATATGATAATTCTTTATGCGGGTCAAAAGTCAAAACCAGTTGGTTGTGTTGACCCGACAACATTTAAAGGCTGTACTATAAAAATCTGTTTTGCTGTTTGAATAAATCGATCTAAGGTTGAAGATATTTTCACTTTCTATTAACCCCATTTGACCCTTTTCATTATATATGCGTGTTTTTAAGGGACCCTTCAACCCGCTAGATAGGGCCGGCCTAGAGCATGGGATGAAGTGGGCGACCGGCCGAGGCCCGATTTTTTAGGGGGCCTGATTTTTAATTTTTTTTAATGTAAATATATAAAAATTGTGTATGTAATTAACTAAGCTCATTACAAATCTTAACAATCGTAACCCATTTTTTAGGGGCCCCACTTACATATCTTTTGATATAACATTTATCATCGTTTTTATATTTTAGTTTATATTATATAATTTGTTGCACCTAGCCTCCGGACCCTTTTTTTTTTTGCTCGGCCTAGGTCCATAAATCCTCAGAGACGGCCCTGCCACTAGAGATAAAAAGTTTCAACCCAAGTTAACCCACTTTAAGTAAATGAGCCAACATTGCCACCACTAGACCAGACATAAATACAAATGTGGATATGACTACAATCCTGGCACCGTTGTCGTTCATGTTAGTCTGATAAGCTCCTGCATATCTTTAAATAATATAAATCTATGTTGCAGATTCCAGGTATCAGCAAGCCATCACAACCACATGCTTAACAACTGGAGATATATGTAAATGGGATGTCTGGTGGTGAAATAATCATGTATCCATCATAGATGTCTGCATGCATATTAGAGTTTAGTTGCTAATCTTTTGCTAGGGTGTGTACTCAGACTCATGATATATACAGATTGATCAATTAGTGTGCTCTTATCTTATAAAATATGGCACAAGTTGTGTAAGTGTTGGGATTCATTTATGTACTCTCTTATCAAAATCACCATGAATACTAGGACTTGATGGAAAAAATAAAAAAAATACTAGCCGTGTTTATGTAAAAAGCATGCTCCTGTATGCATTGTTTAGCCCAAAAGTTATTGGCCCTTGGATTCAGATGTATCGATGGAGCCTTGTTAAGCACACTTCAGGTACCGTCTCCATCCTGGATCGTTTTATTATAATTCGCGAACTCTTTCAATTTTCGACATACAGCTAATGGTCTAGTGGTAAGGTTTTTGTCCATCTATATCCATATCCATTTGATGAGTCGGGTAAATTGTAATCTTTAGAGTGCTCGGTATGAGTGCCATTGGGTATGTATTGGCATGGTTGCAAAAAGAGCTAGGCGCTAGTGGGGTGGTCGACCTGCGCCTAGGCGGATTGAACTTTTCTATATAAAACATTTAAAATTATCGGTATTTGGTATAAAATATGCATAATTTATACTATATTTTTTAAATAACTTTATTAATGTTTTCATTATTTTTAATTATATATCTTTTGTATATGTTGCAAATTATGTGTGATTTTGATTAAGTTTTGTTCTGCTTTTATTAAAGCCCACTAAGTTATTTGTTGGGCTTATGGTATAAGCTTTTTAATGGGACAATAAATCAAATACTCCTCCCGTCTAAAATATATGGACTTTTTAAAGTCTTTTTATTCCAACTTTGACCTTAATTATTTTTTTTCGTGTTATATAACACTTGATACAAAATATATAAATGAATTTGTGTTTTAAATGTATTTTCATTTGTATATTTTTCATCAAGTATTATATAACACGGAAAAAATAATTAAGGTTAAAGTCGGAAAGAAAAGACTTTGAAAAGTCAAAATGGACTTATATTTTGAGACGGAAGGAGTAATATATTAAAGTTACACAACATAAAATACACAACCTCCACTTCACCCTCCCCTTCACCTTCTTCTCTCTTTAACTCTTCTACAACTCTACTACTTCAAGAAAAAAACCACTCGGCTCAAATTAAAACAAAATCAAGAAAATCGAAAGCCTAAAATGTGTTACAATCAGTGCTAATTTCAAGTTGTGTGTGTGAAAAAAAAAAAAAAAAAAAAAAAAAAAAAAAAAAAAAAAAAAAAAAAACTAGATATGAAGTTAGAGGAGTGTTGACCGACCACCCGCCTAGGCCAATTTGGCCGATTTGTTTCGCCTAGGTGTTTCATTGACCGCCTTTAGATAAAAAAGCCTAATGTGACCGATTTGCTACAAATCGGGGTGGAGGGGGGTCGACTAGCGCCTAGGCCGCTTTACAACAATGTGTATTGGCACCAATGGCCAACGAACAACATGTACTGCACCGTCAAACGTGCAATTTGTATGTTTTTCGGCATTCAGCCAATGCAATCACTAGCGCCGTTCTCCTTTTTTTTTTTTGAGAGTTTTAGTTATGATGTGTTATTGAAACGGTAATGAGGTGGCGTTAAGGTGACAATGAATAACATGTTATTCGTTCTCCCCACACTCTTGCAAATCTACTAGTGTTTTTCACCCTTAACATGATATTGGCCTAGGCGGTAAATTCTACTAGCGAACTCTTAGTGTTCTATGTGTAGACGATGGATAGCACAATTATGCAACTTATTTACAATCTTGCAATTCTACTAGTGTTTTTCACCCTTAACATGATATTGTCTTCGGTAAATTCACATAAATATGACTGCACGTCGAAGAGGTTATTTATCAATCCAAAGTCGAATAAATTGTTTTTGTAACATAGAGGTACATCATGTTAATGCCTAAATAAGGATGTCATAGTTTAACCATCATCAAATGGCCTAGTGGTAAGGTTTTTGGATTCTTCATAGGAGGTCAAAAGTTCAAGCCTCGCTAGGTGTATACATTCGAAGGCGGCCGCGTACATCATAGTAAAAAAGGCTCGCCCTCTCCGGATAACTTGAATAGAAAAATACCTCATCCTTTTTATCATTGACATCAATATTTAAGATAAACAGCAATATATAACGACAGTTTTAAAAAAATACAATAAATACATTATCTGTAATATATAAACGTGAATATAATATGAAAAATGAAAGGTATTCGTAGTTCATACATAGTATTCTTTTGAAAAGAATAATATCTTAAATTTTTTTGAAAAGAATAATATCTTAAAAATCAAATATGTATCGCTATGGATGCAAACAGTTTTTACCACTAGGGGATCATTGAAAAATATCTAGAATTAGTTTCTAATTACATATATAAACGTATTGTAGAACATAAACACATATAATCACTAGTTAGTTTACTTTTACTAATATAGTTACCCATTAAGTTATTTTTTATTATGTTTATACATTACAAATTGTTTAAAACACATGCTCGTAGTTAATTACTCTTAGTAAGTTATAACTTTTACATCTTTTTTTGTATATGTTAAATTATTTCGGGTGATAATGAATCATTCATAGATGACGAAACATGAACCATATCCGACCTAGCTACTAAACATCTATATCCATATCCGTTATTCATACATTTACTCGATCAATGAATGTTAATAATGAATGGATCCACTGCCATCCCTAGCGCTAAATGCCTTCACATTACCAATTTGTAAGCTGTTATCCTATGATTTTAAATGATGAGCCTTTTTCAAGTTTCATTTCCATCATTTTGAGGTTTATGCCTAATCCTTTCCCATAATACTGATTCAGTTACTTTTGCTTTTCTCATTTAATTTACTTATCCTACCCACTGTTACAAAATTAGATGATGTTAAAAGTAATCAAACCCAAAAATATCCCTAAATATTACGAGTTTACGACAACCGATTTTTCTAGACATGAATAACCCTCTCATATTTGGACAGCAACCATTAAAGATTAAGGGTAAATTGCAAATTTCGTCCCTAATGTTTCCGAAAAATGCAATAAAACCACGGAAAAAAAATCCAATTTAGTCACCGAAGCTGATGTGGCGTTCAAAATGGCCACCGAGAGCTAACAATCGTTAGTACTCCCATTAGTCAAGGTTCAAACGCATGTGAAATGACTAATATACCCTCGTCTTCTTCCCCACTCATTTTCTTTTGAAGTTGCAGATTTATTTTTATCTTACCACATCACAAACCGAGCCAGCACCACAACACCAGGCCCGAATGAATTCCCACAAGAGATACTCGCACTTGAAGGAAGGAGCCACATTTTCCGGTTTCACTACAACCCAAGCTCGAGAAGAGGAAACCCCGACTTCATATTTGATACTAGTAACATCTTAGACGAAACTCCTGAAATAGCACACCTAACTAAAACACGCGAAAGCCACACAGGTTAGATAAACAAACAGTATGTCTACTTTCCAAAAATACATCAAGCTACTAAAAATAACTTTGACGCACCATTTTTTAAAACAGAGGCAGCCACATCAACACCAACACAGCAGTTGGGTAACATAGCAACAACCCTGCCAGGTAAGATAACTAAATGCTTCTCCTACAACTAAATAGACAACAGCAGTATCCTAACATCTTCCATATTTGTATCTGTAAAATAG
Organism: Artemisia tridentata subsp. tridentata; assembly: GCA_021014915.2. Lineage (NCBI taxonomy): Eukaryota > Viridiplantae > Streptophyta > Magnoliopsida > Asterales > Asteraceae > Artemisia > Artemisia tridentata. The sequence continues at coordinate 214,602,365 of CP139506.1, forward strand.
AGGCACCGAAACCACTTCAGCTTGAACATGCAGAAAAACGAAAGCAGCAACCCAGCCAGCACCACCACCCACAAACTTGATTCGTTATAGATAGAGCAATTTTAATATTTGTAAGTTTTCCCGTTAGAACCAAGATTCACTTGAGGACAAGTGATAAATTGATCTTCCAAGGTCGTTTTCCCAACGAGATTTGAATTGAGATTTACGTTTGTGTTTTTAGTTTTAATGCTTGATTGTCGGATATTTTTGGTTTGGATTTTTGAGATTTAAGATCTATTTTAACTAATCAAATAGCAACTAAATGATAATAAAATTTAGCTAAGAATATAATATAAAAAGATATGCTTGTCAAGTGTGGTGAAAAGATCATTAAGTGTGAATTATCATTTTAAGCCCCTTTTTAATTAATATCTATCAAAATAAATCATTTTCTCACAACGTTGGCTTATATTGAAAATAATCAATTTTTCTTGGTAATAATTATTAGATCTAAATAATCAATTTCTCTAACGGCTTTTGCCCGTTAAAACAACCAACTAAAAAGATCCACAAATAATCCGGAAATTATTAATCAACAACCTTTGAATACCCGTTTAAAAATGAATGTTTTCTCACAACGTTGGTTTATATTGAAAACACTTCTTTTTACCTAGGTAAAATCTATTTGGTTTAGATAATTAGTTACCTTTACGGCTTTTGCCCGTAAAAGTTACTAAAAATCAAAACAAGTAGACCAAAGTTTATTAACTAATAATTTCTAAGGTTTCACACTTTATCTCACAATTCACCAACACTTAACAAGCATATAACAAGATCTACTCACTACTCATATTAATCACATACTTTTATTTGACCAAACACCACCACCACACAAACACCACCATAGAAAGCACAGTTTGTATTATAGACTTATACTAGAAATTAAACACTTATTACAAACCTGCTGATGTAATTGCATATAAAGAAGAATCTTGTTACTTTAGTACAAACATGGTGCATCTGACTGTGATTTTACTCGATTACCACACCCTTTAATTTTCGTTTTATGTGTCTTTTAAGTCAAATACCTAGACACTATCTGAGCTACTGATTGAAACTGCTAGCGGAGAGAAAGTATAATAACCTGAAATACGAGACGACATACGAACTTTGGAATACGAATATATTACAAGATTTGAATTATATGTTATATGCTAAACCACAAGTACGAAATATGCAACTTAAGTATATATGAAGTTCGACTCACACCTTTCGTTCACTTTAACACGTTATACTAGTCTTATAAAGGGCCGAATATATAATTGTTTTGGGCACATAACATCACATGTTCAACAATGGTATAGAAGATCCTACTCTACGTTATAAAATAAACAGACACAACATATATGTATAAGTACATACCACACGATGCATAAGTCTCCAAAGGGTCCAATCTCATTTTAACTTTGTACACAATTTATATCCCACGTTTAATAAGTGTATAGGACCGAAATATTTTTGTAACTTGTACACAACATAAACAAAGATATGATCAAAAGTATATTTGAAAAATCGGAAGATTTGGTCACCCAACTATCCCGTAGACTCGGTCCTTCTTCAGTTATATCAGAATTTGTTTCTCTTATTCCAATTCGTATAACATTATCACACACACAAAAATCCTAAAAAAAAAAAAAAAAAAAAAAAAAAAAAAAAAAACCCTACAAAGACGGCAGTTTCACTTTTGCTTTCATTTCCTCTCAAGAAATCTAGGTGGTACGAAGGGGTAACAAGGTGGTGATCGGCATTAGTATCCAAGCTGTTGTGGTCGTGGTGATTAGCTTTTGTGCGATCGTGTGTTTTGGGATTCGAAGGTCTTGGGTTTTGTTCATTGTCTCCGATTTCATTCGTTTGATCGGACTCAAGAGGTATCATTTAATTCGTCCTTGTGATCTTGCTTGACATATGAAGCATATATACGTATAAAACATGAAACATAATCTTGTTAACTGTATCACGCATTGTCTCGGATATACATCACACGAATAGAAATTAAATCACATAAAATCATAAGCTATGAAAACAGGCGTGAATTGAATCTAAATCGCTCGGGCTAAATCGATTCGTTTGAAAACCCATTTGATATACGTTAATGTGTTATGGAGATATGGAAACCTAATCTAATAGGTTGGTTACTATAGTCATACGAAGGGAGTTGTATATATGCGCATGACCAGTTTTTAAAACTCGTAATATGAGCGTGAGTATCATGATATTGTGTCGGGTATACGTGTCGATAGAGGGGTTGTGATAGTATGCATGAGTAGTGGTTTGAAACTGGTAATTAACTCATAAACTATATATGGTTAGAAGCTGCATGTTGTGACATGTTTATATGCGTGTGTGGTGGTGTTAACGTTTGGTGTGTGTGACTAGAGGTGGCAATTTATGCCCAAATTAAAAAAATGGGCTAATTTTAGCTATTTTGTAAAAGATTTGGGCACATTTAGCCCCATCTTTTTTTTAAAATGGGCACATTTAGCCAATTGAAAAGTTAAATGGGCACAACGGGCACATATTTTCTATTATTTAGAGAACATTATAATCGTTTTTGAAGAAAAACTTATATATATAATATATTTAATTTTTTAAATATAAATGGGGTATTACGTTTAATGAATTTATTTCGTCATTTTCGGTCTTCTATAAAGCGATTTGTATAACATGTGCCCGTTTAGCCCGTGCCCGTTTAAGCCCGTGCCCATTAGCCCGTGCCCTATCTAGCCCGTGCCCGCCAGGCCCGCCCGTTTTTCCACCTCTATGTGTGACGTATTGATCCAAATCTAGTTACAAAGTATGTGCATGGAAGTCCTGGTCAAAAGAAATAAGAATGAAATTGTCATTATTAAACCTTTAAATTTATTTAATTATCATTTATAATCCTAAAGTCTCAAAGTTACTAATTTGGGAAAATTACTAAATATGAAAAGTTACTAAAAATGGAAAGTTTCTAAAAATAGAAAGAACCCCAAATGTGTAATCTGATTAAAATGAGCTTTTAAGTAATACGTGATCATTAATTCGTGTAGATTCTGTGAAGAAGGAGTAGTTCCGGTTTCCGTGTGCTTTCCTGATTTGTTTGCTTGCTTTGCATAAGGTACATATATTCTACCATTTTTCAGTAAGGGTTTATTCTCATGACTTCTCGATCCTTGACTTTGATTCGTTTGCTTTGTCATGATTTCGTTGATATGAGCCTTTGCTATGATTTCCTTGATATGATCCTTGGCTTGATATTCGTTTGCTATCCATTTGCTATAATATGATTCCGTTCAGTTGATATGCTCTGATTAGATATGATATGATGACTTGATATGATATGTTTTATTCTGTTCTGTTCTGTTCTGTTGCCTGAGCTATTTGTTTACTAGTTATGGAGGTACCATGACCATGTCATTGAGGCACCAATGGCATGACACTTTCTGTGGAGGTGTGATTGATCCACGGCGTCCCCTTCTGTTATGTTCTGTTATGATATATGAAGATTGTGCACATGGCCATTATGTATATGTATGTACAGTCTCGTACTGGCATATGTATTTTGTTTTGCAGGAGGCGTATGGATGCATTCTAAATTCTGTTCTGGATATGATTAGTGATTGGTTTGTGCGTGCCATGCACCCCATTTCACTTCTGGGAGCTAGCTACTCCATTTGGTACTTGAGAGGTCTCCTCTCCTTGTACAACTTATGATTTGACGGATATATGGATATGATATGATGTGATTATGTGACTAAGCATGTGGCATGCTTTCTGAGCTCAATGGGCATTTCTGTTATGTTATATGATTATTATCCTCTGTTTGATTCCTTTGACTTCATTATGATCTCCTTATGTTTCGCTACGATTTGCTTCTTATGGTATATGACATTTTGTTCAGTTGATCCTTGATCTCTTATTTGTTTGACAGATGATATTCGTTCAGCAGGAGCTTATGTTCCTTTTCCCTATACTTATATATGTTCGATTATGCGTTTTGTTTATATCTGTTCACTGGGCTTTTTAAGCTCAGCCGCATTTCTTTTCCTGCGGTAGGTTTTAGGTTGGAAGCTGTGATTGAGTGAAGAGTGCATAGGAGCTCTTAGTGGACGAACCTGATGATAGATACCCATTTGCTTTTGGATTAGACTTGGATTTACCTTCTGTCAGATTTGAGCTTGGATTTGTATTTCAGTTTTGGAACTCATTATCTATAGAGTTAGTATTTCGTTACTATCATTAGAACACCTTTGTAACCATTATGTTTATAAGTCTTCCGCTTATGTTTGTATGTTCTGATTGACACCATAATGTGGCATTTTGACCCTTGTTGGGTTAGAGTGTTACAATTATGGTATCATAGCTCAGGCTTCGACTTGTAGCACATAAGTTATGGCCTGTGAAGATTTGGACCCTTAGGTTTGCACTGTAGGAGCTTATGGAACAACCTTTGAAATTTTACCTTAGGTTTCCCCTGCAGAAACTATTAGTTGTAACCGGTGAGGATTGGGTAGTTTATATGATAAGGCATTTGTTATATATATTTCTTTCGCACCACTCTGATTTATGCCTCTGTTTTCAGTAAAGCCCTTATAAGATCATTCATTCCGGAGATTTAGAAAATGTAGTAGGATACGCAACATAAGTTTAGTGATCAAATAAGTTTAGAATGCTTTGAAATTTTTTGCAGGAATGCCTTACAGGTTTCATTTCCTGAGTTTGTCACATTCTTTCAAACTTTGATCTTTGATTCGTTTGTTATTTGTTTATATACCCTTTCGTTCGTTCAGAGATTCGTATATGTATGAATCCGATGTGTTCGACACATTCTGTGGTTTCTCTTGATTTTGCTAAGCATATTAAGGTCCCCCTTGCAATGTTAGGTTTTGCTATACCTATTTTTGTCGCTATGTGAAATCTTGTGGTTTTCGCCACGAGTATCAGAATTGTTCAGTACGTTTTGATGATATTTGAAGATAAGTTTCGTTCTGCTAATCTGTTTCATTTGGGAAAGTTTGATGCGATATTATTCTGGATATGGATTTGTTGATTGAGCATCGAGATGCTAACAACGGTCATATTAGATTTGTCATCTTTGGCGAGTTGAGAAAATCAAAATTCTGTACCATGGTTCCCAACCTGGTAAACAATTATGATAACCTTTGCTTTGAAAACTCGTACGTTAATCCCTCGCGGTTGTGAGGATACTTCATTTGATGAAACTTACCTCGAGAGTTATTCGGTTGTTTGAAATGTTCACGACGTATTCCTTAATGAACTAACAAGATTACCATCTGAATATGATGTTGTTTTGATCTGGTTATGAGAATTTGTTTAGTCACGACTCGAGGTAGAATGTGATTGCAATAAAGGCATGTGTATATGATGCAAGTATTGTGACGCCTGGCCAACGTGATAATAGTTACATCATATAACTTGAACTTATTGGAATCATAGGATGTCTTGAGAAGTACCTGAGAACAGTAAGTTGTTTGAGTTAGAACTCTATCCGTATAAGAGCGACGTTTTGCCTAATTCTGAAACTCCGTATTGAACGACATCAGTTGAATGGAAGGAATTGAAGGACCAAATTCTAGGAAGTGGTTTTATCCTTTCGAGTGTGTCTCCGTAGGGTGCTCTAGTTTTATTTCTGAAGAAGGATGATGACAGCATCAAGTTGTGTATTGAATTTTGGAAACTGAATAGTATTGTGGTTAGAATCATTATCTGTTACCTTGAATCGACAATTTGATTAATCAACTTCAGGGTGTGAAGTTTTTCTCAGTGATTGAGTTTGGATTCGATTATTTTCAGTTATGTTTAAAGGAGTGAGATGTTCCTAGAATTGCTTTTCGTATTCGTTATGATCTCTATGAGTGTTGTGATGCCAATTGTATTAGCTACTGCTCCGATTGTTCCTATGGACTTATTGAATCGTGTCTTTCATTAATACTTGGACAATTTGTCATAGCATGACATATTGGTATATTCAGAGACGAAAGAGAAACACAGGGATCATCTTCGTATTCTGTGTTGAATTTCTACGTTAGAAGAAGCGCTATGTAATATTTTCGAAAAGTAAATTTGGTTGGGATGAAGAATGAGAGGAGAATTTTGAAAAGCTGAAAAGAGATTTATTTCTGCTCAAGAAAGAGACTTAGTTATGCCCTTATGCAACACGGGAAGATTATTGGGTATACATCAATACAGCTAGAATCGTAGGAGGTGAACTATCCGACACATGACTGGGAGTGATTTGTGACGAACGTGAAGAAGCTCAGGAGCAAGACGGTGGAATATGATCTGTGTTAGAAGACTTGAAGGAAGTGGTTTTGATTGAAGCACACAGTTCTACTTGCTCTATTCATCTTGGTTGTACTATTATGCATAGAGATTTGAAGCAAAATTTTGATGGAATGGTATGAAGACGATTGTGACTACCTTGGTGGCGAAGTGTTTAGTGTGTCAACAGGTTAAGATTCAGCATCAGCGTATAAATGGTTTTCCTTAGTTTGGAAGTTCGTATGTGGAAGTAGGATTAAACTTTCAGGAACTTTGTAATGGGATTTCCGCGCACATTTAGGAAGGACAACACGAAATAAGTTGTAGTGGATCATTTGACTAGGTCGGCTCACTTGGAAGATTGGTAGAAATTTTTTCGACAGAAGATTATTCAAGCTACATGGCGCACCTGCAGTGATTGTGTCAGAGAATTTCGTTTTGCTTTAGACTTCCAGAAGAGATACAGAAGACTATGGGGATTGGATTCGGGATTTAGTACGACCTCTCATCTTCAGACGGATGGGCAGACAGAACAACTATTCGAACTTGGAAGATGTGTTGAGCGGGAAATTTGACAAGTGCTAGGTCTGGTTGTGTTGCTCATTAAGATTGATGGCATGCAAGTGACAAGGGTTTTCCTTTCAGAGTTTTGTAAGAACGGAGATGTGGAACACCTTTTGGTTGAACTAAGTCGGAGAGTTACTTATAGAAGGTCCGGAGTTGATTACAGTGACTAATGGATTAGTTATCATTGTGGAAGAGAAATTTTGAAACTTTAGACCGGGAATTTATGTGTTCCGTATGATGTTTTCGTACAGAAGAGTTAGACGTTTTGGCATATAAGGAAGATTTAGTTTGCGATACGTTAGACCTTAAATTCGTTCTTCTCCGTACGATTATTCTACCTATTCCGTTATGCATTTCGATACGTTGTAATATTCCGATATGTGCTTAGTTGATCGTCAGTACGACTATGCTACTCACCTCTTCATGAAACATTTGATACGTTTGATGATTCAATATGTGCTTTTCTGATTATTAGCAAGTTCCTTAGTCCCTTCAGAATCTTAGATAGATTTGTGAAGCTCTACCGTTTAGCACTACCTCCGTATTTGCCTCGTGTGTATATGTGTTTCAGGTATCTCTTTGTAAGATTACTACTATCATTTGTTACGTATTTGTTTTGTATCCGTTGGAGCAGATTTGTTATGATTTGTATTTTTGTTGGAGAGCCTGGGGCTATCCTAGTTTTTCTGGATCGAGTCATGAGAAAATTTTACGTTCATTAAGATCTTTTGGAAGAACCTCTCTGAGCGTGAGGCTACTTGTTGTCGTTTCTTTTCGTGATTTGGTACGTCTTTGTCTAAATTTTGCGACTTCAATTTCGCGGACGAAATTTTCTTTATAGAGGGGAAGAATTATAATAACCTGAAATACGAGACGACATACGAACTGTGGAATACGAATATATTACAAGATTTGAATTATATGTTATATGCTAAACCACAAGTACAAAATATGCAACTTAAGTATATATGAAGTTCGACTCACACCTTTCGTTCACTTTAACACGTTATACTAGTCGTATAAAGGGCCGAATATAAAATTGTTTTGGGCACATAACATCACACGTTCAACAATGGTATAGAAGATCCTACTCTACGTTATAAAATAAATAGACACAACATATATGTATAAGTACATACCACATGATGCATAAGTCTCCAAAGGGTCCAATCTCATTTTAACTTTGTACACAATTTATATACCATGTTTAATAACAGTATAGAAACGAAATAATTTTGTAACTTGTACACAACATAAACAAAGATATGATCAAAAGTATATTTGAAAAATCGGAAGATTTGGTCACCCAACTATCGCATAGAATCGGTCCTTCTTCCAGTTTATAGTCAGAAATTTGTTTCTCTTATTCCCCATTCGTATAACATTATCACACAAACAAAAATCCTAAAAAAAAAAACCTACAAAGACGGCAGTTTCACTTTTGCTATCATTTCCTCTCAAGAAATCCAGGTGGTACGAAGGGGTAACAAGGTGGCGATCGGCATTAGTATACAAGCTGTTGTGGTCGTGGTGATTAGCTTTTGTGTGATCATGTGTTTTGGGATTCGAAGGTCTTGGGTTTTTTTCATTGTCTCCGATTTCATTCGTTTGATCTGACTCAAGAGGTATCATTTAATTCGTCCTTGTGATCTTGCTTGACATATGAAGCATATATACGTATAAAACATGAAACATAATCTTGTTAACTGTATCACGCACGGTCTCAGATATACATCACACGAATAGAAATTAAATCACATAAAATCATAAGCTACGAAAACAGGCGTGAATTGAATCTAAATCGCTCGGGCTAAATCGATTCGTTTGAAAACCCGTTTGATATACGTTAATGTGTTATGGAGACATGGAAACCTAATCTAATAGGTTGGTTACTATAGTCATACGAAGGGAGTTATATATATATATATATATATATATATATATATATATATATATATATATATATATATATATATATATATATATATATATGCATGACCAGTTTTTAAAACTCGTAATATGAGCGTGACTATTATGATATTCTGTCGGGTATACGTGTCGATAGAGGGGTTGTGATAGTATGCATGAGTAGTGGTTTGAAAACTGGTAATTAACTCATAAACTATATAAGGTTAGAAGCTGCATGTTGTGACATGTTTATATGCGTGTGTGGTGGTGTTAACGTATGGTATGTGTGACGTATTGATCCAAATCTTGTTACAAAGTATGTGCATGGAAGTCCTGGTCGAAAGAAATAAGAATGAAATTGTCATTATTAAACCTTTAAATTTATTTAATTATCATTTATAATCCTAAAGTCTTAAAGTTACTAATTCGGGAAAATTACTAAATATGGAAAGTTACTAAATTTGGAAAGTTACAAAAAATGGAAAGTTTCTAAAAATAGAAAGAAACCCCAAATGTGTAATCTGATTAAAATGAGCTTGTAAGTAATACGTGATCATTAATTCGTGTAGATTCTGTGAAGAAGGAGTAGTTCCGATTTTCGTGTTTTTTCCTGATTTGTTTGCTTGCTTTGCATAAGGTACAGATATTCTATCCTTTCTCAGTAAGGGTTTATTCCCATGACTTCTCGATCCTTGACTTTGATTCGTTTGCTTTGTCATGATTTCGTTGATATGAGCCTTTGCTATGATTTCTTTGATATGATCCTTGGCTTGATATTCGTTTGCTATCCATTTGCTATAATATGATTCCGTTCAGTTGATATGCTCTGATTAGATATGATATGATGACTTGATATGATATGTTTTGTTCTGTTCTGTTCTGTTGCCCGAGCTATTTGTTTACTAGTTATGGAGGTACCATGACCATGTCATTGAGGCACCAATGGCATGATACTTTCTGTGGAGGTGTGATCGATCCACGGCGTCCCCTTCTATTCTGTTCTATTATGATATATGAAGATTGTGCACATGGCCATTATGTATATGTATGTACAGTCTCGTACTGGCATATGTATTTTGTTTTGCAGGGGGCGTATGGATGCATCATAGATTCTGTTCTGTTCTGTTCTGGATATGATTAGTGATTGGTTTATGTGAGCCATGCACCCCATTTCACTTCTGGGAGCTAGCTACTCCATTTAATACTTGAGAGGTCTCCCCCTCCTTGTACAACTTATGCTTTGACGGATATATGGATATGATATGATGTGATTATGTGACTAAGCATGATGCATGCTTTCTGTGCTCTATGGGCATTTCTGTTCTGGTATATGATTATTATCCTCTGTTTGATTCCTTTGACTTCATTATGATCTCCTTATGTTTCGCTACGATTTGCTTCTTATGGTATATGCCATTTTGTTTAGTTGATCCTTGATCTCTTATTTGTTTGACAGATGATATTCATTCAGCAGGAGCTTATGTTCCTTTTTCCTATACTTATATATGTTCGATTATGCGTTTTGTTTATATATGTTCACTAGGCTTTTTAAGCTCAGCCGCATTTCTTTTCCTGCGGCAGGTTTTAGGTTGGAAGCTAGGATTGAGTGAAGAGTGCATAGGAGTTCTTATTGGACCACCCTGATGATGGATACCTATTTGCTTTTGGATTAGACTTGAATTTACCTTCAGTTAGATTTGAGCTTGGATTTGTATTTCAGTTTTGGAACTCATTATGTATAAAGTTAGTATTTCGTTACTATCATTAGAATACCTTTTAAACCATTATGTTTATAAGTCTTTCGCTTGCGTTTTTATGTTCTGATTGACATCATAATGTAGCATTTTGACCCTTGTCGGGTTGGGATAAGTAACACCCCCAAAATCGGGTCCAGCGGAAGCATACATGTAGCTGGGGTGCTACTCAATTGGTATCACAATACAAGTACAAAGAACGGTTTTTACCTCAACCAATTAGAATAAAATTCATTAACGAAAGTGTTTCATTTACATTATTAAATTTTTGTGCGGAAGTAGGCCCACAAAATAAGTAAAGCGGTCCCCAAATCAATATCAGAGTGTCTTGATCCTATAACCATGCCATGCCATGGCAAAAGCCGCCAAATGTAAGCTAACATTTTGAGAACCTGAAAATACATGCTAAAATGTGTCAACACGAGGTTGGTGAGTTCATAGGTTTAAGTAAACAATAGGTAATGTATATATATGGACCACAAGATTTAAAGTTGGTTTGACCAGTACATTCGGTTATGTGGCCAGTTCATTCGGCCATGTGACTAGTCTATTCGGTCAGGTTACCAGTACATTCGGTTATGTGACCAGTCCATTCGGTCATGTGACCAATCCATTCGGTCATGTATGAATAATCGTTCAAAGTGCTTGTGTCCATGTGTAAAAAGAATTAAGTATGAAACAAGTGAATGTATAACGCATTCGAGTAAGTAACAATTTCATAAGTAGAGCAAGTAATGGTTTGACTAAACGAGTAGCATTGTAGGGTCCTACGAAAAACCGTTGTAATTAATCTCAATGATTAATGATAACCTTGTGTTACCGTTTAATAAAACCCATTTTTACGGGGAAATTTAAACTTTTCTCTTAGTGTTATTATTATCACTATACGTTTCATATCTATATACCAAATATACCACGAACTTGATATACAATTCGACCACGACACCACATCTTCACGATCAACGACAAATGACAATACTCGCGTTACTCTAAACTCATTTTTACAAAATATACTTAACTAATCACACTTAATATCACTTAATTAAAACCAAATTATTAATCCTAATCCTAACCAAACGGATCACCAAAGCTCAGCCCAAAACTCGGCCCAACGAGACAAGCCCAACTTCTCCTATTTTATTTCTTTCTTTCCTTATAAACCCGAACGCAACACACCCTTACAAGAGCCCTCGAATCTTCGTAATGTCAAACATAATATATTTATCTTCTTACAACATCGAATTCACCACCCAACGAACTACTCTTGTGCAAAAACCCAGCTATAGATATCGAACGATAGTACAGTAGCCATGGTCATTTTGTTTGTCCCATTTTCGAACCATACGTATAGATACGAAGACCAAAACTATACTATTTTGACTTCCGACTTTTCTACGACTTCCTAACTCTTCCCTAACATTCCTACACGTATGAAATAATGACAGAATCACAGAAAAACTAACATGGCACATTGGTTACTTATTGAACCCGATAAGAATGATAAAAGAAAAATGTATATATGTATCACGTGAGCCAAAACATTCGACTTGACCCTTCATATAATATCTTCAAAAGCCCCACAAGATCAGAAATGATGATTACAAAGTACTATAACCCACTGTAACTCCACAGTGATTCTCTATAATTGGTATGGTCAAAGAGCCAAGGCGATTCTATCTCTATATAACATACCCTTTTGAGCAACTACCCTACTCCCTCATACTTCTCTTTTCACACTCAAAAGTAGCCTTAGGGTCCAGGAAAGCTTGTCTCTCATCTAGGAGCAACACGAGTTGGAAGTAAATACGTATAAAACGTATTCGAGCTCACATCGCCTACTGCCCTATTCTTGTACTTCGTTCGAGTCACTCAGCTTCTTCACCACCTTTTCTAAGGTGTAGTAAGTATTCTAGAACCATTTCTATTTCAACTCTCAGCACGTTAAAAACACTACTCATGCATAGCTTATCATTATTCGAACATATCATATTTTACTTCAGTTATTTTCACGTTAATATAGTTACGTAAGTAGTATAGAATGGGTAACTCACGCTTAGAACAACATTGAAACATTCACTTACACGTTAACATTTGCATGCATAGCACTCTTCTTAATCAACTTCATTCGGACACGTACGCATCCATGTTATACATACATATTAAGAATGACATGAAACATGTATAAAATTTGTGAAGACATACCTGAAAGAAACTTAATGACCACTACACACTCTCCTCTCGACGTCACAGACCACAAAACACTCTAACACAACTCGTCTATAACCTAAAGCTACACGTTCATCATACATGTGTAGTATATCAAAATATAACTAAGTCTTTTAATAATAAAACGTGCCATGTCGCCTAGAAAGCCTACATATATCTCACGAATTCGCCACACAATCATGTGTTCTCTTCACACGACTTAATTGATAACCCAGCTAACTACATTTTTCATGAATACAACTTATTTTAAAAACCACAAATCGACCCTTTAAATGTATCAAAGCGTTCGCAAAAACAAAGTTTTGAAAAACTCTTAAAACATAGCGAAATGGGTTTAAGCCCAAAAAGCTATTTTAATAAACTACGAATAAGCCAGCATCATGGCACTTTTGTAACAAGTTGTAAGAGTGAAAATAAGCTATTTTGATAATCCAAACCTGCCTCAAGCCCATGGATCGAAATGTGTTAACGGGCCACACTTATAACTCGATAAAAGCCGATTAAGAGTTAAAATAAGCAAACAGCCGAATAAGCAGTTAAAATAAGTTAAAGATCACTTCAAGAAGCGTTAGGAAAAATCGCCATATTTTTCCTTACCTTTTTGTCATTTTTGGACTAAAAATGTAACGCAATCCAACTAGGAGGACCAAAACTGCCAAACCGAGAAACAAGTGGACTAAAGCTGTGAAAACAGTTTATATAGGACATAAATTGACCAATGATTTGATTCCAAGCCTTATATGTACATATGGACAAGTTTTGGACTATTTTTGGACTTTGGACTTAACGAAGGACTAACGACGTAACGCAAACGCACTTAAGGTAAAAAGTGTAAAACCGGGAAAAGGACAAGGAACTACTATTTTTACTTGAAATTCTGATTTTATTTTTCATTTTCATCTCATCATCACATCACATACATACTCGTACATTTTATTTACATATTATTTAACCTTCGTTAGTTACTATAACGATAGACGTTATGAGTTAACATCCACATTCATTCATGCAGTTAGAGAATAACATTTCGGGGTAATTGACATGAAAGGCTCATGATCGTCATGCATCAATATCTTTACTTTTAAATTGCAAGCATTCTAAGCATAACCCATCCACACTTGACGATCAAATCGTTATCCATCACTGTTGTTCATCATTCACCATTCATTTCACAAACACCACTAGTATTTATTCAGATTCTCAGACATTTATAATTACCAGGTTCCGTCTCGAAGTTGTTATCATAATCACCTCAAAGTTTACTTTCACCATCACCAGAAACACTTAAGGTGAGTCATGGCCTCACTTTTTACTGATTTAACTATTTTAAACTCCGTGAGGGGGATACATGCTATAAACAGATCACAAGTATTTTTTTTGTATGCTAACCTGACTTGATATATGCCTAAGTTACCTTATTGCCATAAGACCCTCTATCATGAGCCATTAATCACTGCGGTGAACGCGAATATAATGAATAGATCTATTGGAGGTTGACGACCTGTCCCACTAATACTTTGATGGAATGCTTTTGCTAGTCATATTAGTCGCGATGCATTATATTTGAGAAAAATAGGAATTGGCAAATCACCTATTACTCGAGGGCACATAACCATCAGTACCCTTGATGTGACTCATCCATTTTACGGTACTTTGTTAACGTTTGCGTGTCATGAGACTTAGGGCAATATATGAACTGCGATATCAACTTTTAAACTGATTGTATCTCTAATACAATCCTACTTGTGCGTCGAACTGATTATTAAACTATAAACTCTATGATTTCACTCAACATTATGTTGACTTTTAAGCATGTATCTCAGGAAATTAGCGGAGCGGGCACAAATCTATCTTAAATAAGGTTGTAAAATAAAGTTTGTAATTCAGTTAAAATAATGTTTCTTTGGAGAAACTGTTTGCACTCTGATATAAAACTTTGTAACTGAATTTCTATTATGGACCTATGTTATTTATAAACGCCTTTCTTGGGCTACTTTCTATAATTTTGACTTCGATCCTCTTGGTAATACCCCAATTAGACTTCCATTGCTATAAAGAAAATTTGGGGGTGTTACAGATTGGTATCAGAGACTATAGTTATAGAGAACCAAATGTTTTCAAACATTAAAACTATAACTACACTTCAAATGAACAAATTTTACACCATGTCATTTTACGCCCTCCGATCCTGCTTGCTACCACGCTCAGTATATTATTTAGTAGGATTATGTTATGCTAAGTTTTTACACACTTAACAATTACTACGCATATTTGACTTTTCACACTTACCTGGTTACAATAATTATTGATTATTACAGTATCATGTCATTCGTTACACATTTTAGCGTGTCGTCGGATTCTAACTCCGAAGGATCATTAGCATCGGTTACGTCACCCATACTCCCTGGAGCCTTAACACCCGAGGCCTTACCCGACGGGACAGAGCCCTTTGAGGAGGGTGGAGCTGCCGCCGCACCTCTATTCGAGAACCTTCATGTGCTAGCTACGCCAGCACCTATGTTACCACCACACTTTGTCTACGATTCCTATTCCCGTTTCTATATACCACCCCTGACGACTTGTACTTTGAGAGTCAGCAATGGCTCCCTGCAGATGATACACCATTAGAGTTCCCTCAGACTGCACCATCTTTACCCCCTGACCATCTACTTGATACGCGTACCTAGACATACCCACTACCACCTCGTCAGCAGGACCCTATTCCTGCGGAGGATATCCCTTCCTCGAGTCGACCCCGCATCTCAGACCAGATACACCCATCCTCACCCTCACTGCCTTATCCTCCTGGTTTCACACCCCCAACTCAGATCCCTGATGCTAGGGAAGGATTCAGACCAGTAGTCACTCATACTCTCATACCATCCACAGTGGTGACACGATTAGAGAGTCACGGAGAGCAGATTGACTCGCTTCTTCGCATGATCAGCCATGTACCATTAGACCACCCGGGGACTATCAGTGACACCTTGCATAGGTTAGCTTCTAGTAGAGCAGCTGTACAGCTGTGTTTGACGCAGATGCGATCAGATATCGCAGATACCCGCTCCTATGCGATATCCCTGAGGAGAGAGGGACAGGACCTAGCTTGGACGGCTCATCTTGCACAGCGTAGAGCCGATACTTTGGAGAACATGATAGGGGAGATGCAGGCTGAGCATCAGACAGAGATACGCAGACTCCGGGATCAGATCTCATAGCTTACGAGATGTACAGCCGGACCTAGCCATTAGATGTAGTTAGCAGTTGTATAGTGAGAGACATCTTAGCCTGCCACATGTGGCAAATAATAAAGATTCTTGTATCGTTTTGTTGTATAACTCAACTGATCAAGTTATTAATGATGGTAGTGATGTACTATGTATCTGTTGATTCATGTATTATGGTTGTTCGTATGTATTGTAATTGTATCCAGACATGTCGTGATGTTGCTTGTTACCATTATGATTCTCTAATCGCGTAAATACTGTGAAAACTCAAACACATAGAGAATAGAAACTTAAAATAAAAATTGACGAATGTAGAGCAAGTTGTTGAACTTCATCTTTAATAATTAATTTGTCGTTCCATAACAATCTTGTATCCATGAATTGATTGTTTGCTTACAATAACGTCCAAGGATGGTGTAATATTGTAAAAGTTCATGGATTCATTCCTCAGTTACTCTACGCAAACTCTAAAATCTATGTTCTTGTGGCATTAATAGAAAATGATGTATACCAGACGCGGAACTACCAACCATACCACAACTCTAACACCGGAAGATGTTCAGAAAATGATTGATGCCGGCATCGCCGCAGCACGCGATGCCGATGCTGCAACCCGCTCGAGCAATAACATAGGAGCAAAGACTGAAGGCGAGGCATCTACACAGCGTAAATGCACTTACAAGGAATTCATGAGTTGCCAGCCAACCATCTTTAAGGGTATAGAAGGAGTGACTGAACTGGAACAGTGGTTTGAATGCATTGAAACTGTATTCATGAGAAGCAACTGCGCGGAATACAACAAAGTCACCTTTGCTACCGGAGTCTTAAGAGGAGAAGCTCTATCTTGGTGGAATGCTATTGTTAAAACCATGGGTGCTGAAGCTGCATTTCAGATCACCTGGACTGAACTAAAGAATAAGATGTTGAAGCAGTACTGTCCTCGGACGGAAGTCAGGAAGCTAGAGGAGGAATTTCACCAATTAGTGGTGAAAAATAATGACCTGAGGACATACAATCGGAAATTCGGAGAGTTATCCCTTTTGTGCCCATCTATGGTAATTGATTTGCAAAAGACGTTAGAACGTTATGTGGAAGGCCTACCCCAAAGTATTGAGGGGGACGTCATCGCATCCGAACCAAGGACACTTGAAGCCGCAATCACGCTTGCTCAACGATTGCTGGACCGAGTGGTTAAACGAAACTCTACCTCCACAACCAACGAACACAAGAGAGGTTATGATAACCGTGGAAACAACAACCATAGCAACAGTAACAGGAACAGCAACAGCCACTACAACAACAACAGGAGCTACCACAACAATGACCGGAACAACCGCAACAGGGATCACCAACAGAGCTGCAATGACCGCCATCACCAACAATACCGCCGCCAAGAAGCCGCCAGGGCTTATGTGGCTGCACCTACTGAAGGAAAGATTTATGCTGGGACAAAACCCCAGTGTAGCAGATGTGGGATGCATCATAACGGACCCTGTACCGCAATATGCGGCAACTGCCGAAGGGTAGGTCATGTGACCAAGGACTGCAGGGCCACAGGGGCAAATGCGCAACCAGTAGCTGTGAAGTGCCACGGTTGTGGTGAAATGGGACATTACAAGAGTCATTGCCCAAAGAACACCAACAATGTTGCCCGCGGAAGAGCCTACATACTAGGGGATGGAAATGCGCCGCAAAATCCCAATGTCACTACAGGTACTTTCTTACTGAATCAACATAGTGCTAAGATATTATTTGATTCTGGAGCTGATAGGAGCTTTGTGTCTACTTCGTTTGCTTTATTGCTTAATATTGCTCCCGTAGAATTAGATACCTCGGACGAAATTGAAATAGCTGACAGAAAGTTGCTAAGCACTAATACCTTACTTGAAAACTGTACCTTAACCCTCCAAGACAAAACTTTCCCAATTGACCTCATGCCCATCCAATTTGGAAGCTTTGACGCAATTGTGGGCATGGATTGGTTATCCAAACACCGTGCCAGAATCATTTGTGACGAAAAAGTCATCCACATCCCCCTCGACAATGAGACCCTCATTGTTCGTTGCGATCATTACAAAACCTCACTCAACATCATCTCGTACATCAAGACGATAAAACACATAAACAAGGGATGTCACGCATTCTTGGTTCAAGTAACGGAAGGTGAACCAAAAGAAAAGAAGAAACAACTGGAAGAAGTGCTCGTTGTAAAGGAATTTGCAGAAGTATTCCCTGAAGACTTGCCAGGTGTCCCGCCAATTCGGCAAGTGGAGTTTCGAATTAAACTAGTGCCTGGAGCAGCACCCGTTGCAAAAGCACCTTATCGATTAGCCCCTTCCGAAATGAAAGAATTATCTGAGCAGTTGAAGGAACTGTCAGATAAAGGATTCATCCAACCAAGCTCATCACCTTGGGGAGCACCAGTCTTGTTTGTCAAAAAGAAAGACGGAACATTCCGAATGTGTATAGATTATAGAGAGTTGAACAAACTCATAGTGAAAAATCGATACCCATTACCACGGATTGACGATCTATTCGACCAACTACAAGGATCGATTATTTACTCAAAGATCGATCTGAGATCGGGATACCATCAATTGAGAATTAGGGAAGAAGACATACCCAAAACAGCTTTTCGAACACGGTACGGGCATTATGAGTTTCGAGTAATGCCATTTGGTCTTACCAACGCACCAGCAGTGTTCATGGATCTAATGAACCGAGTGTGCAAGCCATACTTGGACAAATTCGTGATCGTATTCATCGACAATATCCTAATCTACCCACGTAACGAAAAAGAGCATGCTGAGCACTTAAGAACCATTTTGGGATTACTCAAGCAAGAAAAACTGTATGCAAAATTTTCCAAATGTGACTTTTGGATCTCCACCGTCCAATTCCTAGGCCACATCATCGACAGTCAAGGTATTCACGTTGACCCGGCCAAGATTGAAGCAGTAAAAGGTTGGGCATCGCCCACCACTCCCATTAAAATCCGTCAATTTCTAGGACTCGCTGGTTACTATCGAAGATTTATAGAAGGCTTTTCCAAAATCGCAAAATCTTTAACAGAACTCACTCAGAAGAACAAGAAGTACATCTGGGGAGAGAAACAAGAGTCATCATTTCAACTCCTCAAACAAAAACTTTGTGAAGCACCAATTTTAGCGCTACCGGATGGAAGTGACGACTTTGTAGTGTATTGTGACGCATCTCATCACGGCTTAGGTGCAGTGTTAATGCAAAGAAACAAAGTCATAGCTTACGCGTCTCGACAGCTCAAGAAAAATGAGGAAAATTATACCACTCATGATTTAGAACTAGGAGCAGTAGTATTCGCTCTTAAGATATGGAGACATTACCTATACGGTACAAAGTGCACGGTTTTCACCGATCACAAAAGTCTTCAACACATAATAGATTAGAAGGAACTAAACATGAGGCAGCGTCATTGGTTGGAACTACTCAACGACTACGATTGTGAAATTCGCTACCACCCCGGTAAAGCGAATGTCATGGCCGACGCGTTGAGCAGAAAAGAAAGGATCAAACCTCTTAGAGTTCGATCGTTAGGAATGACAATCTGTTCACCACTCCCATCTCAAATTCTAATAGCCCAGTCGGAAGCTCTTCAGGAAGAGAACTGACCTCACGAAAAGATCGATGGCATGCCAGAAAGTGAGAACGGATTCGTAAGAAGAGCCGATGGAATATTATGTTTCATGGAGAGATGCTGGATTCCTCTTTACGGAGGTATTCGAGATATCATTATGCATGAGTCTCACAAGTCCAAGTATTCCATCCATCCAGGATCTAATAAGATGTATCAAGATCTTAGACAACTCTACTGGTGGCCAAACATGAAAGCTGACATAGCAACGTATGTTGCAAAGTGTTTGACTTGTTTGAGGGTGAAGGCGGAAAACCAGAAACCATCAGGACTACTTATACAACCTGAGTTACTAGTCTGGAAATGGGAAAGAATCACCATGGATTTTATTACCAAATTATCAAGGACTTCGACCAGATTAGACACAATCTGGGTTATCGTCGACCGTTTGACCAAATCCGCTCATTTCCTACCTATCAAAGAAACTGACGAGATGGATACACTCGCTCAATTATACTTCAAAGAGATCATAATCCGACACGGAGTCCCAATCTCCATCATCTCGGATAGAGACAGCCGATTCACCTCAGGATTTTGGCAATCTCTACAGAAAGCTCTCGGTACTCGTCTGGACATGAGCACCGCCTATCATCCACAAACTAATGGACAAAGTGAAAGAACAATCCAAACCTTGGAGGATATGCTTCGAGCATGTGTCATTGACTTCGTAAAAGGTTGGGATAAACACTTACCATTGGTTGAGTTCTCTTACAATAATAGTTATCACGCTAGTTTAAAAGCCGCACCTTTCGAGGCACTTTACGGGAGAAAATGCAGATCGCCTGTCTGTTGGGCGGAAGTTGGAGACATGCAACTTACCAGACCAGAACTGATTCACGACACGACATAGAAGATACTCAAAATCAAACAACGTCTCCAAGCCGCTCGTGACAGACAGAAGAGTTATGCGGATGTGAGAAGGAAACCCATGGAATTTGAAGTTGGAGATAGAGTTATGCTAAAAGTTTTTCCCTGGAAGGGAATGATACGCTTCGGGAAGCGTGGAAAACTAAACCCGAGGTACGTTGGACCTTTCAAGATCCTTGAAAGAGTTGGTCCAGTTGCTTATAAATTGGAACTTCCAGAACAACTCAGTAGGGTACACCCTACATTCCACGTATCACAACTAAAGAAATGTCTGTCGGATGAAACTCTCGTCATTCCGCTGAAAGAGATTAAACTGGACGACAAACATGTGTTCACAGAGGAACCCGTAGAAATAATGGATAGAGAGGTGAAGCGACTTAAGCAGAACCGTATTCCCATTGTAAAAGTTAGATGGAACTCAAGGAGGGGACCAACATATACATGGGAACGCGAAGACCAAATCCGTGAAAAATATCCACACCTATTCTCGTAAACCACTCTCGTTAGCTATCTTAGACTTGAATTCCGGGACGGAATTCAGAATGACGGGGGGGGGGGGGGGTACTGTAGGGTCCTACGAAAAACCGTTGTAATTAATCTCAATGATTAATGATAACCTTGTGTTACCGTTTAATAAAACCCATTTTTACGGGAATATTTAAACTTTTCTCTTAGTGTTATTATTATCACTATACGTTTCATATCTATATACCAAATATACCACGAACTTGATACACAATTCGACCACGACACCACATCTTCACGATCAACGACAAATGACAATACTCGCGTTACTCTAAACTCATTTTTACAAAATATACTTAACTAATCACACTTAATATCACTTAATTAAAACCAAATTATTAATCCTAATCCTAACCAAACGGATCACCAAAGCTCAGCCCAAAACTCGGCCCAACGAGACGAGCCCAACTTCTCCTATTTTATTTCTTTCTTTCCTTATAAACCCGAACGCAACACACCCTTACAAGAGCCCTCGAATCTTCGTAATGTCAAACATAATATATTTATCTTCTTACAACATCGAATTCACCACCCAACGAACTACTCTTGTGCAAAAACCCAGCTATAGATATCGAACGATAGTACAGTAGCCATGGTCATTTTGTTTGTCCCATTTTCGAACCATACGTATAGATACGAAGACCAAAACTATACTATTTGACTTCCGACTTTCCTACGACTTCCTAACTCTTCCCTAACATTCCTACACGTATGAAATAATGACAGAATCACAAAAAAACTAACATGGCACATTGGTTACTTATTGAACCCGATAAGAATGATAAAAGAAAAATGTATATATGTATCACGTGAGCCAAAACATTCGACTTGACCCTTCATATAATATCTTCAAAAGCCCCACAAGATCAGAAATGATGATTACAAAGTACTATAACCCACTGTAACTCCACAGTGATTCTCTATAATTGGTATGGTCAAAGAGTCAAGGCGATTCTATCTCTATATAACATACCCTTTTGAGCAACTACCCTACTCCCTCATACTTCTCTTTTCACATTCAAAAGTAGCCTTAGGGTCCAGGAAAGCTTGTCTCTCATCTAGGAGCAACACGAGTTGGAAGTAAATACGTATAAAACGTATTCGAGCTCACATCGCCTACTGCCCTATTCTTGTACTTCGTTCGAGTCACTCAGCTTCTTCACCACCTTTTCTAAGGTGTAGTAAGTATTCTAGAACCATTTGTATTTCAACTCTCAGCACGTTAAAAACCATACTCATGCATAGCTTATCATTATTCGAACATATCATATTTTACTTCATTTATTTTCACGTTAATATAGTTACGTAAGTAGTGTAGAATGGGTAACTCACGCTTAGAACAAGTTTTAAGAGTGAAAATAACCTATTTTGATAATCCAAACCTGCCTCAAGCCCATGGATCGAAATGTGTTAACGGGCCACACTTATTACTCGATATAAGCCCATTAAGAGTTAAAATAAGCAAACAGCCGAATAACCAGTTAAAATAAGTTAAAGATCACTTCAAGAAGCCTTAGGAAAAATTGCCATATTTTTCCTTACCTTTTTGTCATTTTTGGACTAAAAATGTAACGCAATCCAACTAGGAGGACCAAAACTGCCAAACCGAGAAGCAAGTGGACTGAAGCTATGAAAATAGTTTATATAGGACATAAATTGACCAATGATTTGATTCCAAGCCTTATATGTACATATGGACAAGTTTTGGACTATTTTTGGACTTTGGACTTAACGAAGGACTAACGACATAACGCAAACGCACTTAAGGTAAAAAGTGTAAAACCGGGAAAAGGACAAGGGCCTACTATTTTTACTTGACATTCTGATTTTATTTTTCATTTTCATTTCATCATTACATCACATACATTACATATTATTTAACCTTCGTTAGTTACTATAACGATAGACGTTATGAGTTAACATCCACATTCATTCATGCAGTTAGAGAATAACATTTCGGGGTAATTGACATGAAAGGCTCATGATCGTCATGCATCAATATCTTTACTTTTAAATTGCAAGCATTCTAAGCATAACCCATCCACACTTGACGATCAAATCGTTATCCATCACTGTTGTTCATCATTCACCATTCATTTCACGAACACCACTAGTATTTAGTCAGATTCTCAGACATTTATAATTACCAGGTTCCGTATCGAAGTTGTTATCATAATCACCTCAAAGTTTACTTTCACCATCACCAGAAACACTTAAGGTGAGTCATGGCCTCAATTTTTACTGATTTAACTATTTTAAACTCCGTGAGGGGGATACATGCTATAAACAGATCACAAGTATTTTTTTTGTATGCTTACCTGACTTGATATATGCCTAAGTTACCTTATTGCCATAAGACCCTCTATCATGAGCCATTAATCACTGCGGTGAACGCGAATATAATGAATAGATCTATTGGAGGTTGACGACCTGTCCCACTAATACTTTGACGGAATGCTTTTGCTAGTCGTATTAGTCGCGATGCATTATATTTGAGAAAAATAGGAATTGGCAAATCACCTATTACTCGAGGGCACATAACCATCAGTACCCCTGATGTGACTCCTCCGTTTTACGGTACTTTGTTAACGTTTGCGTGTCATGAGACTTAGGGCAATATATGAACTGCGATATCAACTTTTAAACTGATTGTATCTCAAATACAATCCTACTTGTGCATCGAACTGATTATTAAACTATAAACTCTATGATTTCACTCAACATTATGTTGACTTTTAAGCATGTATCTCAGGAAATTAGCGGAGCGGATCAAGGCATGGAGCGGGCACAAACCTATCTTAAATAAGGGTGTAAAATAAAGTTTGTAATTCAGTTAAAATAATGTTTCTTTGGAGAAACTGTTTGCACTCTGATATAAAACTTTGTAACTGAATTTCTATTATGGACCTATGTTATTTATAAACGCCTTTCTTGGGCTACTTTCTATAATTTTGACTTCGATCCTCTCGGTAATACCCCAATTAGACTTCCGCTGCTAAAAAGAAAATTTGGGGGTGTTACAAGCATATTCAAGTAAAACAAGTATTGCATTTAGATGAAAACGAGCATGTATTCTCCCACAAAACGTTTATAAAACAAGTAAAAGTAGGGGCCATGAACTCACCTGGAACAACTAATACGATAACGAAAGGACAGTGTACGGATTTGAGGCTCGGAAAACTACCCGCAACCTACTATGAATGATATGCCTTAGGTTCGAAAACAAGGCCATGCACGCAAGTTCATACTTTATCACTTGTACATGTTGTTGTATTATTTGTCGTCAAAATATAGTTGCGTCAATTTGATCCTTTATTTAGAAAATTACCACTTTAGAAAACGTAACTTGTAAACCTTGCGACCAAATTTTAGTCGTCATGTTAATGGCTATTTCAAAAATCTCTAATGCGCCTAATAAGTATATACATTGTTCTACCATTTCCGTTTACATCATTTTAACCGAAATGTACTCCAAAAGGTCTAAAAATCCATTTTACACATTTTATCAGCTTTCTAATAGAGAAAAATAATAGGCTGTCAACGTATATGTTGACGTAAATCTTTGTTAGGCCATAACTTTTGCGTCGTAGCTTCGTTTCTTAAGTTTGACCTATCCCCGCGAAGGTATTTAAGTGTACTATCGGATTTATATGGTCTCGGCTAGTCTAGATACCATTTAGCATCAGTTTTTATTACTCAAAATCCTTAACAGCTTTGACAATTTTCTGAAAATATAGTTTTCGTTGTAAAAATTAAAACTAGCGTATCTTTTTCGTTACAAGCCCGTTTTAACTCATTCAAGCAGCTACGTTTTCGTTATTGAGTCTATTTTCTATATTTCTAGCCTAAAATGGTTACCAAGTTACTGAGTTTTCTATATTTATCAAAACGGGACAGAACCTCTTTTAAGAATGCCAAACTATTTTTACGAATCTTCTAGTCATTTTAACCACTTAACCACAACTTCAATTCTAGTCCTAGTTCCACCATCAACTTCTCAACATAATAGTAATGATCTAACCATAAACTCAACAATATTCTAAGGTCCATGTAAATAACCATCAAGAATGTTTAAAACTACAAGTTTACTAGCATACATGTATATATAATGTTTTCATCTTCATTCTTGTGGAAATTTTTACTAGCTAGTTTTCTTGTAACCAAAAATTGTTCAAAATATAATCTTTTGTTAAAGGATCATTGTAAATGTAAAACTTTATCAACATGAACCAAGTGATAACTAAGTATATCTACTTGACTAGCAATATGACATAAAGAGAACATGAAATTTTTGTAGTGTAAGATTACTTATGAAAGTAATTAGTGATATGAGAGTGTAAGATACTTGTTTAACCCCAAGATTTGTGTTCCAAATCCATGCTAGAATGCCCTAAGTATACTTGATCTTAACCACAACAAGATTTCTCCTCTCCTTGGCCCCAAGAGTGTGTCGAATGGTAGTATATATATATGAGGTGATATGTTTTTTTCTTTTCTTTACTTGCACTAATAGAAGTGAAATGAAGGTATTTTTCATCTTCATTCTTGTGGAAATTTTTACTAGCTAGTTTTCTTGTAACCAAAACTTGTTCAAAATATAATCTTTTGTTAAAGGATTATTCTAAATGTAAAACTTTATCAACATGTACCAAGTGATAACTAAGTATATCTACTTGACTAGCAATATGACATAAAGAGAACATGAAATTTTTGTAGTGTAAGATTACTTACGAAAGTAATTAGTGATATGAGAGTGTAAGATACTTGTTTAACCCCAAGATTTGTGTTCCAAATCCTTGCTAGAATGCCCTAAGTATACTTGATCTTAACCACAACAAGACTTCTCCTCTCCTTGGCCCCAAGAGTGTGTCGAATGGTAGTATATATATATGAGGTGATATGTTTTTTTCTTTTCTTTACTTGCATTAATAGAAGTGAAATGAAGGTATTTTTGGTCTATTTATACTTAAACATGTTCAAACTTTAAATAGTAAATTAATTTATATTATTTTAGCTAGGAGGGGGGGGGGGCCGAATGGGGTATTAGGGGGGGACAAAAGCTTGCTCAAGCCACCCTAATGTTGGCAACTCCATGTTTTCTTCAAACTTGTCTAGTATTAATTGTAATGGTAAAAGTTGTCTAGTAATGATTATGGTAACAAGGGGGGGGGGGGGCACATGTATAATACTTGGAGTAGAAGAGTTATTTTGATACAAGAGGGTATATGTTGTATGTATTGGGTATTGGAAATAGGTATCGGTTATTGATTTGGTGATTAACGGTAAATACGTATATTTAAATAACGTTTGGAAAAGAATTAGGAAAATGTTTGAGAATGATTTTTAGCACTCTTGAAATAATTTAAGGAGTATGAAAAAGCATGAAAAATAATTGTTAGGGGTGTCGGGTGCATTGTCCATTTAAATCGCGAAATTCGTTTGTTTAAAGTAACAATCGTAAATAAATAAAAGGGATTTGTTTTAGGGATTAACATTTCGAACCGGAGTAGGAGCAAGGCATTTGGGACGATGTGGACTAAATGTAGTCTAAGTTCATAGTGTTCAAGAGGGTTGTTCCTAGTTTTTTTTTTATGTTTATTTAACTAAATAGTTAGGCGTAAAAAGTGTTCTTGTAAAGTCTCAAAGTCGTAAATTGGAGTTTGAAAATAAATGTTGACGTGGAAAATTACGGGTTGCTACAGTCTCCACTCGTTTAAGGAATTCAGTCCCGGAATTCAGCTCGTTCGTTCTACAGATGTATGTTCTCACTTTAAGTGATCTCAGGATTTCCTTGATAATTCCAGCGAACCTTAACGATAGGAATTCGACTTTGTTGGCTTGGAACGATATGAAATGGGATTGGATTTTCAAGACAAGGTGGAGTTAGAGGTAGTGAAATAGAAAGTTAAATGGACGAGGCTTGTCGCATTGTGGCGATAAAAGATAAAACATTCATTAGATAGGAATTCGTAATAGTACATGAAACTTATACTATAGAACTTAAAGTGAAACGAAAAGAAATACAACACTAGAGAGTTTAGGCTTCGGTTTATTTTTAAGGCAGGAGTTCTCTTCTTAAACATTGTCATTGTCGTTGTTGCCCTGACGAGCTTCGTACTTTAACGAGCACTTCCTCCATTCTGGTTTCTCAGTTCTGGGCATTCACTCTTGAAGTGTCCAATTACTCCACACTCATGGCAGGTTACCGTGACTTTCTGATTCATTACGAGGGTGGGAGCCTTGCAATCCCTGGCCTTGTATCCAACCTTTTGGCAGTTCCCACATTGAGCGGGGCAACTTCCATTATGGTGAAATCGACACTTATAGCACTTGGGTAAAGTCCTTGTATATCCTTTCTTTTCACTTGGTCCAGCAACGTAGGCCCTAACCACTTCATGTTGTTTGTGTGACGGCCGATCTTGTTCGTCTCCTTTGTTGTCATCCCTTTTCCTCTTGTTGTCGTTGTTGCTATGGTTGTTGTTATCTTCTCGAGCATTCCTTGCTCGAACAAATTGGTCCATCAGACTGTGAGACATTTGAATTGTCTCTTCGAGAGTGTTAGGTTTTGACAAGGTAACATTTCCCTGGATACTGGGTGGAAGTCCCCAGATGTACCTTTCGATCCTCTTACGGGTAGTAGAAACCATTTCCGGGCAAAGAGTAGCCAATTCATGGTATCGCTCAGTATAAGCTGCAATGTTGACTCCCTTCACAGTTAAGTTCCAAAACTTTACTTCCATCTTCTGAACCTCATTTCTTGGACAATACTCCGCTTTTTATCATTTCCTTGAAATCAGCCCATGGTGTTTCGAAGGTAGTATCAATTCCCACTGACTAGGCATAAGCATTCCACCAAGATAAGGCACCCTCCAGGAAGGTACCCGTAGCATATTTCACCTTATAGTCCTCCGCGCAGTTACACCTGCAGAAAACCGACTCTAGTTTCTCTAACCATCAAACTAAGCCGACAGCCCCTTCCTTGCCACTGAAATGCTGAGGCTGGCAGTACATAAATCCCTTGTAAGTACAACCACGAGGCACGGGTTCAACCCTGGTTTCCGTTCCACTGGCTCCCCTGCTGTTACTACTGTTGCGGAGGGTCTCGTATTCAGCCATAGCAGCGGCAACTTGTGCAGTGACTCGCTGAGCAACAAGTCTATCGATAGCAGCTGCACTCATGCTTTGTTTCTTTGGCGGCATTCTCTTCAAAACAAGAAAAGAAATGTGAGGCGTAATAAAGACGTTTTCTAAAAGCAGGTGTTCTAAAGTGGCTTGTCATAAAATGAAAGCTTGAGGTCGTGTTATGATTAGCTGACGTGCTTCTAGGCGGTGGTTCACGAGGTGATGTAGACATTCTAAATTATGGGACGTGTGTTCAAACTAGCTGTCAGAAATGGTGAGTAAGGTAATCGGGAAATTGGTAGACTGTAGCGGGTTTTAAGGTCATGTAAAACGATATTACGTATGATTGTGAAATTTTCGGAGATCATTCGTATTAATCAAGATATCTTGGAAATATTTAAAGGACCTTTAAAAGTACGAGGGAAAGAAAAAGTACCGTGACGAGAAACTATTGTGGTGCTAATGTGTTGTAGATGTGAATGTTCATGCAACGATTGTATATATGCACAGAATTTTTTGAAACCGTTAGAAATCGAGTAGGGAATCAATCTGGACATACGTCTATTATAACCATTCTCAGTATCGCAAAATTCACCTCTGAATCGGACATAGGTGATCAGGCTATGTCCCACTGTCCCTGGTCGAATATAGGTGATCAGTCTATATTCCACCGAGGTTCAATGAATTTTGAAATACTCAGCTCAGTTATACTAATAATATGTCCCTCACATTTAAAAGCCGTTTTGAAAGACTAAGGCAAATGACCAAACTCGAGGTCGAATGGTGAGATTATGTAAGGAAAAGGCGTAACGTTGTGACGTGAACGATACGTAAGCATACTTATATGGAAGATAATTATAGTAATCAACGAAAATAAGTGGGTATAATTAATCTGATAATAAGATACAAATCTCATCAAATATGTCAGCAACAAACCACAAGTGAGGCATCAGCTTGGCAGGCAGGCACGTGGCGGTCATAGGGTTAAGTTTTAGTAAAAGTAGTTATAGTTTAGGTTTTAAAAATACCAAGTTCTCTATAACCAAGGCTCTGATGCCAATCTATAACACCCCCAAAATCGGGTCCAGCAGAAGCATACATGTCATTGGGGTGCTACTAATTGGTATCACAACACAAGTACAAAGAACGGTTTTTGCCTCAACCGTTTAGAATAAAATTCATTAACGAAAGTGTTTCATTTACATTATTAAATTTTTGTGCGGAAGTAGGCCCACAAAATAAGTAAAGCGGTCACCAAATCAATATCAGAGTATCTTGATCTTATAACCATGCCATGCCATGCCAAAAGCCGCCAAATGTAAGCTAACACTTTGAGAACCTGAAAATACATGCTAAAATGTGTCAACACGAGGTTGGTGAGTTCATAGGTTTAAGTAAACAATAGGTAATGTATATATATGGACCACAAGATTTAAAGTTGGTTTGACCAGTACATTCGGTTATGTGGCAAGTTCATTCGGCCATGTGACCAGTCCATTCGGTCAGGTTACCAGTACATTCGGTTATGTGACCAGTTCATTCGGTCATGTGACCAATCCATTCGGTCATGTATGAATAATCGTTCAAAGTGCTTGTGTCCATGTGTAAAAAGAATTAAGTATGAAATGAGTGAATGTATAACGCATTCGAGTAAGTAACAATTTCATAAGTAGAGCAAGTAATGGTTTGACTAAACGAGTAGCATATTCAAGTAAAACAAGTATTGCATTAAGATGAAAACGAGCATGTATTCTCCCTCAAAACGGTTATAAAACAAGTAAAAGTAGGGGCCATGAACTCACCTGGAACAATTAATACGATAACGAAAAGACAGTGTATGGATTTGAGGCTCGGAAAACTACCTGCAACCTAATATGAATGATATGCCTTAGGTTCGAAAACAAGGCCATGTACGCAAGTTCATACTTTATCACTTGTACATGTTGTTGTATTATTTGTCGTCAAAATATAGTTGCGTCAATTTGATCCTTTATTTAGAAAAGAGAAAATTACACCGTTCGTCCCTATGGTTTACCCAAAATAACACTACAAGTCCCTATGGTTTCATTTTTGCATGGTGAGTCCTTATTATTAAGTTTTATTGCGCTGTTAGTCCCTATTACTAACTCCCGTTATCTGTTAGTCCAAAATGTTTGCACCGTTAGTCCTATGGGTTAAGTCTATTTGCACCGTTAGTCCTTTGTTACGTTTTCGTCTGTTTTTTTACGTTTTCGTCTGCTTTTTTACGTTTTCGTCTGTTTTTTTACGTTTTCGTCCGATTTTTTACGTTTTCGTCCGATTTTTTTCGTTTTCGTCCGATTTTTTACATTTTCGTCCCTTTTTTTACGTTTTCGTCCGATTTTTTACATTTTCGTCTGTTTTTTTACGTTTTCCTCGGTTTTTTTACGCTTTCGTAAGCTTTTTTACGTTTTCGTCCGATTTTTTACGTTTTCGTCTGATTTTTTACGTTTTCGTTTGTTTTTTTACGTTTTCGTCCCATTTTTACGTTTTCGTCTGTTTTTTTACGTTTTCGTCTGTTTTTTTACGTTTTTGTCCGATTTTTTTCGTTTTCGTCCTTTTTTTTACGTTTTCGTTCTTTTTTTAACATTTTCGTCCGATTTTTTAAGTTTTCTTCTGATTTTTTACATTTTCTTCTGTTTTTTTACGTTTTCATCCATTTTTTTACGTTTTTGTCCGCTTTTTTATGTTTTCGTACATTTTTTTCGTTTTTGTCCCTTTTTTACGTTTTTGTTTGTTTAATTACGCTTTCGTACAGACGAAAATGTAAAAAAATAGATGAAAACGTAAAAAAAACAGACGAAAATGTAAAAAATAGGAAGAAAACGTAAAAAATCAGACGAAAACGTTAAAAAAAGAACGAAAACTTAAAAAAATGGACGAAAACGAAAAAAATGTACGAAAACGTAAAAAAGCCGACAAAAATGTAAAAAAATGGATGAAAACGTAAAAAAAAAGACGAAAATGTAAAAAATCGGAAGAAAACGTAAAAAATCGGACGAAAACGTTAAAAAAGAACGAAAACGTAAAAAAATGGACGAAAACGAAAAAAAAATGTAACGAAAAACGTAAAAAAAATGGACAAAACGTAAAAAAATGATGAAAACGTAAAAAAACAAAAACGTAAAAAAAATCGGACGAAAACGTAAAAAAAGGGACGAAAACGTAAAAAATCAGACGAAAACGAAAAAAATCGGACGAAAACGTAAAAAATCGGACGAAAACGTAAAAAAACAGACGAAAACGTAAAAAAGCAGACGAAAACGTAAAAAAACAGACGAAAACGTAACAAAGGACTAACGGTGCAAATAGACTTAACCCATAGGACTAACGGTGCAAACATTTTGGACTAACAGATAACGGGAGTTAGTAATAGGGACTAACAGCGCAATAAAACTTAATAATAAGGACTCACCATGCAAAAATGAAACCATAGGGACTTGTAGTGTTATTTTGGGTAAACCATAGGGACGAACGGTGTAATTTTCTCTTTAGAAAATTACCACTTTAGAAAACGTAACTTGTAAACCTTGCGACCAAATTTTAGTCGTCATGTTAATGGCTATTTCAAAAATCTCTAATGCGCCTAATAAGTATATATATTGTTCTACCATTTCCGTTTACGTCATTTTAACCGAAATGTACTCCAAAAGGTCCAAAAATCCATTTTACACATTTTATCAGCTTTCTAATAGAGAAAAATAATAGGCTGTCAACGTATATGTTGACGTAAATCTTTGTTAGGCCATAACTTTTGCGTCGTAGCTTCGTTTCTTAAGTTTGATCTATCCCCGCGAAGGTATTTAAGTGTACTATCGGATTTCTAAGGTCTTGGCTAGTCTAGATACCATTTAGCATCAGTTTTTATTACTCAAAATCCTTAACAGCTTTGACAATTTTCTGAAAATATAGTTTTCGTTGTAGAAATTGAAACTAGCATATCTTTTTCGTTACAAGCCCGTTTTAACTCATTCAAGCGGCTACGTTTTCTTTATTGAGTCTATTTTCTATATTTCTAGCCTAAAATGGTTACTATGTTGCTGAGTTTGCTATATTTATCTAAACGGGACAGAACCTCTTTTAAGAATGCCAAACTATTTTTACAAATCTTCTAGTCATTTTAACCACTTAACCACAACTTCAATTCTAGTCCTAATTCCTCTATCAACTTCTCAACATAATAGTAATGATCTAACCATAAACTCAACAATATTCTAAGGTCCATGTAAATAATCATCAAGAATGTTTAAAACTACAAGTTTACTAGCATACATGTATATATAATGTTTTCATCTTCATTCTTGTGGAAATTTTTACTAGCTAGTTTTCTTGTAACCAAAACTTGTTCAAAACATAATCTTATGTTAAAGGATCATTGTAAATGTAAAACTTTATCAACATGTACCAAGTGATAACTAAGTATATCTACTTGACTAGCAATATGACAAAAAGAGAACATGACATTTTTGTAGTGTAAGATTACTTACGAAAGTAATTAGTGATATGAGAGTGTAAGATACTTGTTTAACACCAAGATTTGTGTTCCAAATCCTTGCTAGAATGCCCTAAGTATACTTGATCTTAACCACAACAAGACTTCTCCTCTCCTTGGCCCCAAGAGTGTGTCGAATGGTAGTATATATATATATGAGGTGATATGTTTTTTTTCTTCCCTTTACTTGCACTAATAGAAGTGAAATGAAGGTATTTTTGGTCTATTTATACTTAAACATGTTCAAACTTCAATAGTAAGTCAAGTCTTATTATTTTAGCTAGGCGGAGGGGGGGGGGGGGGCGAATGGGGTATTAGGGGGGGGGGGGCAAAAGCTTGCTCAAGCCACCCTATAATGTTGGCAACTCCATGTTTCCCTCAAACTTGTCTAGTATTAATTGTAATGGTAAAAGTTGTCTAGTAATGATTATGGTAACAAGGGGGGGGCACATGTATAATACTTGGAGTAGAAGAGTTATTTTGATACAAGAGGGTATATGTTGTATGTATTGGGTATTGGAAATAGGTATCGGTTATTGATTTGGTAATTAACGGTAAATACGTATCTTTAAATAACGTTTGTAAAATAATTAGGAAAATGTTTGAGAATGATTTTTAGCACTCTTGAAATAATTTAAGGAGTACGGAAAAGCATGAAAAATAATTGTTAGGGGTGTCGGGTGCGTTGTCCACTTAAATCGCGAAATGCGTTTGTTTAAAGTAATAATCGTAAATAAATAAAAGGGATTTGTTTTAGGGATTAACATTTCGAACCGGAGTAGGAGCAAGGCATTTGGGACGATGTGGACTAAATGTAGTCTAAGTTCATAGTGTTCAAGAGGGTTGTTCCTAGTTTTTTTTTATGTTTATTTAACTAAATAGTTAGGCGTAAAAAGTTTTCTTGTAAAGTCTCAAAGTCGTAAATTGGAGTTTGAAAATAAATGTTGACGTGGAAAATTACGGGTTGCTACAGGGTGTTACAGAAAGGATGACAAAAAAAAATACAAGTCTATTTTACAAGTGATTGAGATTCTTATGCCTGAAATTGGTAAAATTCTTGCGTCGCTATGTTTTGTTACATTGACAGCAACTATTTTAGTTTAGAGAACAGAGGAGAATGCCTTCTTATTAGTATCTGCAGGAGTTAATAACCAAACGACCTATTTTGTTTGCCTCTTTTGATACCATTTTACAAAAATATATAGTTGAACATTTTAGATATGTAAGTGTGTTTCTCTTTTGCTACCTGGAAGTCGTCATATTATGTAGTATCCTAATCAAATGGTAATTTAGAATCAATATGACTTGCTGTTTAAAGAGCTAAAAATAGTGTGTTAGACTTTCTTGAATGGGATGCATATTCTGTGAAGTTAAAGAGGCTGACTTGAATTCCACTCTTAGGTTATTTAGCGTATCAACAATGTATTCTAACAGGTGGATACATAAGATCTCGTTTATGTAGCATGGTTCATATAAATTAGCACCTAACTCCACTCTTAGGTTATGTTTTATCGAATTAGTAGATTTGAAGGTAAGCATTTAGAGTATGTACTGATGCTCTAGAATCAATCTTTAGCATTAGATTAATCAAGAGTAAAGCAGTCAAACTTCAGTAGTTCAAGAAAGTTTCTGTTGTTCAACAATGTTGGGAATTGGCTGTTAGTGCTAAAAGGAAAGTCATGCTCTTGAGAAGGTGCTTTATGCCTTTGTCTTTTGGTTACTGTCACATCGACTTCATTAGTATAGGATTGTTGAGTATCCTCAATCTGAATTTGTTGTTTGAATTTGAAAACCCACAAGTTTTAGTATTTACCGACTGTACTGGTAGCTAAATGGAAGAATGGGATCAATGAGTACAAGTCTAAGGCAAGAATTGTTAGTTTTATGGACATAAATTAGTAGATGTGTGTTAGGATCGAACTCGAGATCACAGGATTGCACACTTTACGTATGAAGAGTTAATAAATAATAATATATAAAATGTTATATATTTATTATTAAAACACAAAATAAATAACTAACGGACGTTAAGTAATTAACGATAATTGACTAACGACCGTTAAGTGGAAAAAGAAAAGTTTATAGATGGAATTAATTAAGAGATCAAGAGGCTTCTAGAACACCTCTAGGAGGTGTGGCCGATCGGTGGGATTAGGGTAATCCTAATCATACACAAACTTGTTCTCTAAGTTTTCCAAATCTATAAATAGAGGGCCTAGGTTCATTGTTTGTGCACTCTTGTACACATACAAAACCTACAGTTTTTCTCCACTCTTTTCCTCTTGTGGCCGATCGGTTCTACCCTCCTCATAGGGTCGATCGATTTGGGTCTTTACAAACCAAATTGTTTTGTGTTTTGTTTACTTGCATAAAGTTAACTTGGTATTAGTACGTGTGTACAAGAACGTGATTCAAACACAATATTGTTTGAATCTTTGATTGAATTAGAAAATGCTAAGGGGTAATTCTTATAATCCACATAAACCCTAATTAGGGTTCATTGATTGAAGAATTGCTTGAAATTGATTCTTGTTTTGCTAGAATCAAAAGGTACGCATACTTTTATGTTTGGTTAATTAATTTACATGTTATATGATTCTATACGCTTCCGCATGTGTACTTGATGTTTATTGTTTATATTTATGATTAGTCAGGTTATATAATTCCAACAGTGGTATCATGAGCCAGGTTTAATGTGTAATTAATCACCAAAACACATAAAAAACGAATCTTGTATTGTTGTTTACATGTTAGTCGATTTAGGGTTTAGTCCAAATCGAACCCTTATTTTTTTAGGTCGATTGCCTTTCAATTTTTTAGGGTTTTGGTTTTGGTTATTTAATTTGATTAGAAACCCTAGGATTAACATGTTATGTGTTAATTGTATGCGATCTTGTGACAACTTGTAATAATTGTTATGAAGAATCCATGAAAACGTGCATGTTTGGCATGGATTATTGTCTATTTATTTAATTGTTAAGATGACTATTCTAATTAATTGTTAAGTTTACATATGTTTATTTATTGATAAATCTTGAATTGGAGAAGACCTCGATATAATTAATGAATCAATTACGTGCTATGTGGTATATATTTAATTATGGCTTACGCAATCGATTCGTCGATGCATGTGGATCTACTTGCTTTTCAAGAGAGAGCCTTAGTTAAATATATGCATTATATACCTAGAATTGATTATTAATAGGTTTTATCGAATAAAATTTGCATGTGGCTATATGTTTTCACATATTAATTGTTATGTTATGTGTGCATTATTTAGTTGTTTATTTTTTATTATTACTTATTTGTTTATTTTTGTTATGACATGTTTATAAACAAAGGGTAATTTTGAATAAAAAAATAATATGGACTAAATAATGGTGAAACAATGAATTGTTTTAGAAGAGTTAAATTTTCAAGAGTTTAATTGAGTGATGAGTTTTGTACCAATAGTAAGAACGACTCACCCAATTGTGACAAACTATAAGAGGGGTATAAGGATGGTACGCATTAAATTGTGACCTTAAAGAAATGGATTTTTAATTGGCATTATGCTAACCTTAGTTTCTCCGCTACTTTGTACGTCAAATTGGAGCTACCAAGTACGACTATTTTTTAGTACAAAATCATCTTAAGGGCGAATTAGCTTTAATTCCATGCGCCATTTTGTGGTAATTATCCGAAACACTAAGTCTTTGGATTTATGCAAAAGTACGATATAATGGACGATAATTAAAGGTAAATTCTTTGATTGGTGAACCCAATACCTCAATCAAAACTTTGTTAATTTAATCTTAGTGAATTGGTTTATAAAAAGTTTTTATTAAAACCTATGTTATGAAATTGTATGCATGCTTCTTCATACATATTTTTTGATTTTACACATCAAAACTAGTACCCTTAAAATTAAGTTAATGCCATCTATTTAAAAGAACACTTGAAGTTGTAATTTACGTCATGTGAGAGCTTGGCTAGATTGCAATGGAAAGGTAAATCTTCATGTTGTGTGAGAGCTCAACTGGACACATTTGCAGTTCTTTAAATTAGACGACTTAATTGAGTTGTAAGTGAGAGCTTGGAGTCAAGGCATAAGATGAGGATAAAACATGCTTACATTGCAACTAGGTTTGGCAATGTAAATCCCATAATGATCTAGGAATTGGAAATTGTTTGCCAATTATTGTTCAACAGATTACCTTATTTTATACTTTCATTACTAGCAGATCAACTGATGTAATGGAACTATGTTAGTTTGGGTCCTAGTTTTCAAGAAAATTCTATGGTTATATGAATATTTCCTTGGGTATTTTATTTTCTTGAAAAATTGTATTATCGAAAATACTAATATTTGAACTTTTTTATCTGTAGAAATGGCTCAAAATGATTACACTACTTTGGGTTCTGCGTTCAAAACTTTCTTTGAGCGAGAAAAATTGACTGACTCACAAAATTTCAATGACTGTTTTCGTTCACTCAGGATTGTCTTGCAAGTGGCTGAGAAACTGGAATATTTGTATAAGCCTTGTCCTGCTGAACCTGCTGCAACTGTACCTGATGCAGAAAAAGCAGAGTGGAAAGTTGAATACAAGAAACATAATGATGTGGCTTGCTTGATGTTGGGAGCAATGACACCTGCTTTACAAAAGCAGTTTGAGAATTTCTTCCTTTATGACATGCTCAACGAACTCAGACGTATGTTTGAGAAGCCACAAGCTGTTGAAGTTTATGATTTGATCGATGCTCTTCATAGCTGTAAGCAGGCATAAGGTAAACCTGTAAGTGCACATGTGTTGGAAATGAAGGGTTACATGGACCAACTACAAGCACTTGGCAAAATCTATGAACAAGATCTTGCTATTAACTTAATCAATAGATCCCTGAATAAGGAATTTAGTGGTTTTGTTCGTAATTTCAATATGCATTGTTTGGGGAAGACAGTAAGTGAATTACACGCATTGCTTATTGATTACGAGAAAGGTTTACCACAGAAGGCTCCTACACCCCAGGTACTTTCTATTCAAGGGGGTAGAATTAACAAGCCGAATGCAAACAAGAAGGGTAAAGGAAAGGGAAAGGCTAATAAGGGCAAGCAAGTTATGGCCTATCAACCTGAACCTAAAACATACCCTCCTAAGAAGAAGGATAATCCAAAGAAGGATCAGGCTTGCCACTACTATCATGTAGTTAGTCACTGGAAGAGGAATTGTCCTCTCTATCTCGAAGAGTTGCGAGCAAATAAGAACAAGAAGTCTGGGCACTTGGGCGCCAGCACTTCAAGTAACTTATTTATGATTGAATTATTTACTCTAAATCAAAAAATTAATTCCTGGGTATATGATACTGGATGTGGTATTCACATTTGTAATACACTACAGGGGTTTAGAGTGGAAAGGAAGCTTGCCTATGGGGAGCAATATCTGCACATGGGAAATGGAGCACCTACAGCTGTTGAAGCCATAGGAGTGTTTAATTTAGTTTTGCCTTCGGGCTTAATACTGTCATTAAACAATTGTCATTATGCACCTTCTATTATTAGAGGTGTTGTTTCCTTTTCATGTTTGTTGGATTTGGGTTTTATACACACTATCACTAGTAATGGAATTTTAGTTTCCTTAAATGGTAGTTTTTATTTTAATGCTATTAATGTGAATGGTGTATTTGAAATTGACATGAATGATTATGTATCCAATAATAATAATTAAATGTATAGCATTAGTAAGATAATAAAGTCAGACTTGAATTCTTCTTACCTTTGGCACTGTAGACTTGCTCATATAGGCAAGACTCGCATGAAAAAGCTACAATGTGATGGGCTTTTGAAAAGTATCAATGATGAATCATATGATAAATGTGAGTCTTGTATATCTGGAAAGATGACTAAGAAACCTTTTCATAGTAATATGGAAAGGGCTTCTGATCTACTTGGTTTAATACATATTGATGTGTGTGTAACACTTAGACATGTGTCAAGGAGAGGTGCTAGCTACTTCTTAACCTTTACAGATGATTTCAGCAGATATGGTTTACTTGCTTAAGCATAAACATGAGGTGTTTGAAACATTTAAGTTTTTCAAAGCAGAAGTAGAATTGCAACTAGGAAAGAAGATTAAAGCTCTTCGATCTGATAGAGGTGGTGAATACTTAAGCCAAGAGTTTAAGGATTATTTAGCTGAGAATGGAATTGTCCAGAATCTCACATCTCCATATACTCCATAATAAAATGGTGTATCTGAGAGAAGAAATCGTACATTGTTAGACATGGTGCGATCAATGTTTAATCTTACAACTCTTCCTTTATCTTTTTGGGATTATGCCTTAGAATCTGTTGTTCGCATTCTAAATATGGTTCCCACCAAGAAGGTTGATAAGACACCATATGAAATATGGAATGGTAAAGCTCCTAACTTGTCTTATTTAAAGGTCTGGGGTTGCGAGGCATTTGTTAGACATGACTTAGCATATAAACTCCAACAGAGATCTGTAAAGTGTATCTTTGTAGGATACCCAAAGGAAACAATGGGTTACTACTTTTACTACCCACCTGAAAATAAAGTAATTGTTGCTAGATATGGAGACTTTCTTGAAAAGGAACTTATATCTCAAGAATTTAGTGGGAAAGTTTATGATCTGGAAGATGATCATGTAGATACATTACATTCTGAAAACACTAGCGTACTTCCTGTGGAACCTGATAGTCCGGGTCCTCCACCTGAAGTTGAAGTTGTTCCCATTCGTAGGTCTGTAAGGACTACGCGTGCTCCTGAACGTCTATGTCTTAATGTAGAAGTTGAGGAAACTATATTAGGGGATCTTGATGAAACTACTAATTATACAGCTGCCATTAATAGTCCTGAAAAGGATAAATGGGTAGTAGCAATGAATGGGGAAATGCAATCCATGAAAGATAACGAAGTCTGGATTGAAGTAGACCTTCCTCCCAATGCTAAATTCGTTGGAAGTGGCTCTTCAAGAAGAAAACTGACATGGATGGCAATGTACACACCTATAAGGCTCGTCTAGTGGCTAAAGACTTTACTCAAACCTTTGGGGTTGACTACGAGGAGACTTTATCTCCTGTAGCAGACATTAGAGCTATTAGGATTCTTATAGCTATAGCAGCGTACTATGATTATGAGATTTGGCAAATAGATGTCAAAACTGCCTTCTTAAATGGTCGCCTAGATGAAGACATCTATATGGCGCAGCCTGAGGGGTTTGTGAATCCACAGTTTCCAAACCGTGTATGCAAACTTCGAAGATCCATTTATGGATTGAAGCAAGCATCACGACAATGGAATAAGAGATTTGATGCAGAAATCAAAAAGTTTGGATTTACTCAGAATCTTGATGAGCCATGTATATATCACAAAGCTAGTGGGAGTGATGTAATTTTTCTTATCTTATATGTTGATGACATATTGATTATGGGAAAAGACATTCCAAGTTTGCAAAGTGTTAAGGCATATCTTGGAAAGTGTTTTTCTATGAAGGATTTAGCGGAAGCTGCATACATTCTGGGAATCAAGATCTATAGAGATAGATCATGGCGGTTAATTGGATTAAGTCAAAGTGCTTACATTGATAAAATATTGAAGAGATTCAATATGCAAAATTCCAAGAAAGGATATTTTCCAATGGAAGTAAAACATGGCTTAAGCAGTGAGTTATGTACTTCAACACCTGTAGAGGTGGCACGCATGAGTAAAGTTCCTTATGCTTCGGCTGTAGGATATATTATGTATGTGGTGAGATGCACAAGGCCAGATGTGGCGTATGCTCATCACCAGTCAATTTCAACGGAATCCAGGTGATCATCACTGGATTGCTGTTAAACATATTCTCAAGTATTTACGAAATACAAAAGATATGTTTCTAGTATATGGTGGAAATATAGATGCAGAACTTGATGTTACAGGTTTCTGTGATGCATCCTAGCAATGTGACAAAGATGATGCGAAGTTTCAGACGTGTTATGTCTTTTTTATAAATGGAGGAGCAGTAGACTGGAAGAGCAAGAAGC
This sequence comes from Artemisia tridentata subsp. tridentata, assembly GCA_021014915.2. Classification (NCBI taxonomy): domain Eukaryota; kingdom Viridiplantae; phylum Streptophyta; class Magnoliopsida; order Asterales; family Asteraceae; genus Artemisia; species Artemisia tridentata. Next base: position 214,643,061 of record CP139506.1, read on the forward strand.
AGAGTACAATTGTGATGTCTGCGACAGAAGCTGAATACATAGCTGCTTCAGACTCTGCTATGGAAGCTGTTTGGATTAGGAAATTCATTTCAGGGCTTGGTGTTATGCCTTCAATTGAATTGCTGTAACACCCCCAAAATCAGGATTTGCGGAAGCATACATATTTGGGTGCTACTAAATCGATAATCACAACAAAAAGATATAGAGAATGGATTAAAAATCTGTTTTAAAATAGTTTACATTTCCAAAGTTAATTATCATACATCAAGTTCAATTCAATTAAAATGAAGCCCATTTAACAAATCTGTCCCAATTCAGAGTTGAACGCATAAGTAAAAACATTTCTAGAAAACTTATGACCACTACCATGCCCTGCCTTCAATGAATACAATCTCAAAACCAGAGAAAAACATGCTAAAAGTCAGCTAACGCTAGTGAGTTCATAGGTTTAAAGTAAATAAGCACATATGGACCATAGCAAATAATTCAACAATCACACTCATTCTGTATGCTAACACTAAGCTCATCCAACCGAAACTAGACAAACAATATGCCTAACCGGCATAGCAAACAAAGGGTGCGCTGAGTGTTAATCCCTAGACAATCGACAAAATCCGACATGGTATAAGTTCGCGTAGACCTGCCGGGCCAACCGAACGGGGGAGTCACCCTCAATAGATCTATTAATATCATACGCGCTTCCAAGCAGGAATTGACGGTTGAAGATAGTGAGCGCAATGGGATTCAAACATACTTAGGTTAAACCGCATACGAGTGTGTATTAAAAAAAAAATTTCATTTTGGTCCATGAAAACAGTTTTGCATATTTCTCACCCCAAGGTTTATAAAAATAATAAGTATAAAAACGGGGCTATAAACTCACCTTAATAACAATAGCAATTTGCTAGTCAACAACAACACAGTGCAACTGCTCCGTGCTTAGTGTTTGTCGTCGCAAAATGCGTAAGTGATATATATATATATATATATATATATATATATATATATATATATATATATATATTATATATATATATTATCGCATATATATTTAATAATTAAGTATTTTGTAATAACCCGAAAATGTTTGAGTTAATAACTTTCTGTAAACCCGAAGCAATTGATTATGAACTTTAATCAAGTTATTTTATTCACCTTGGCATTCGAAATATTACTACATATTTTTTTTTCTTTATGAGAAATAACTAGTGAGATTACAAAGCGAACAATGTGGCAAAACTCACGTTCCATTTTCACTGGGAACCACACGCGTACCGACACCGTGATAGTATGGCATAAGTTTAATTGATCAAAACGAAGAATGTATAGAACAGATCGTAAAAATAAATACGAACTCGGAAATAAAAACGAATAATTTATGACGACTCTAAAACTCTCGAGCTAGAGATATTTAAACGGAGCCAGATCCGACACCGTCTAACGAGACCCGGGCATTTAAAACACCTCTAAATAAAAAGCACTACTACATCTATATTATTTATTTTCTTCTCTTATTTTTGTCGCCACTTGTTATTGTTTTTATAAACAATTCTGCTGCTTCTTTTTAACACATTCCCAAGACAATTTTTTTTTTTATTATTCTGCTGCTGCTCTCCTTCTTGAACCCAACAAAAACCCAAATCCAGCCATAACCATCAACAGCTTTCCACCTCCACCTTCCACCCTTATCAAATTTTTTGGCAACCCACCATCCTCAAAGGCACCACCCTACTCTTGCCTTGTCGCTTGTACTACTTCCATCGAGAACCCAAACCGAACCATCCCTATCAATTATAGTCAACCCACAACCCTTGTCCTCTTCTAATTCACGAGATCCCTTAAGATTTAGCACCATGTTCATAAACACTAGACACCATTTAGGAAAGATAACTTTTCCCCAAACCGAAAGCAAAATGGAGCTTAACTCCACTTTCCTCCTTAAATCCACCCATCCTGGGCACCATTCGAATCACACCAACACCATCAACACACTACAATTTGAGAGGTTCTCAAGATAAGAGTTGAGGTTGTGATTCGAATCGGGGAAAGGAAGTGGTTTTGGAGCTTTTGGATTTGATAGCATTCGACACCTTCTACAAAATCTTCAGGTTCATTTTTTTGTATTTAATTAAGATCGACATTTTTTTTCTTCCATTCGAATTAGGATTAGATAAGATTTTGAGGTTATGATGATAAAATGGAAAGTATGTTGCGAATACAGTTTTGAGGATTAAGATAGGACGAATTAAGTTTAAGTGAAATTATGTTGATTGTTGATATATATATATCGAATGGTAAGAGGCTGTAAATGGTTAAGTTTGGTACTAGTCGTAAAAATGGGTCGAACTAGGATTTTGTGGTTACGATGATAGAAATACGAATTGATATTGTGAATGAGTTGCGGTTTAAAAATGGGCAAATATGGTTTTGTTGTCAAACGGGTCAAAAGAAAAGATTGACTTAAAAGTCATGGGTTAGCTTTGATTTCGGATTTGTTAAAAATTATCAAGGGATAACGGTTAAAGAGTAGTCGAAGTGTACGGTTTGTCAAAATGGCATTTTGAACTTAGAGCAACAACTAGCGAGACCTTAGATTCAAATTAGTAGCATACGATCCCTCGCCAAAGTCTCGTTTGAGACAGTCTGTTTTTCTTAAAACCTGCGAATGGCAGTTTTTGTTCCAAACTGAATTACCAGGCAAACCCCAATCTCAAAACAAAAGCAAAACACTGCATGTTTTAAAAATGAAATAGTGATTAAATTTAACACTGGGCCGAGAATGAGGTCTGTTTGAGCTTAGAACCAGGCCCACAAAGGATTTATATTAATTTGTGAATTTGGGGCAACAACCACTTTGGTTTAAAAAAAAATGTAGGGTGCGTTTGAGTTAGAAATTAATAAGTGAATGTATTATTTTTGTTTATTGATGTCACTTAATAAAACCCGAACTAACAATATGTCGGATATTAACTATTAAAAATTGTGACAAAAACGACTAACCGAAATACTAAAAATTGTTATACGACAATGATAATTACGCCATAAAATAAATAGTTAAAACGTGCAACAATGACATGATCGTTTTGGAAATATATATATACTATTTTACGTTCATCGAATCTTAAATCATAAATGCAAACTAAATTATGCCATACTAATCTAGGTCACGCTTTGAAGTTACTACACACCATTTGATTCCATTGCATCACAGATTTCTACTACTACCAAGGTGAGTTCATAGTCCCACTTTTTACTATGTTTTCAAATCCCGTGGGGAGATACATGCTATAAATCTGAACACAAATATTTTGTATGCTATCCTGATTGATATTGCTAAGTTAATATTGCCTAAGTTACCACCCTGCCAAAAAGTCCCTCATATCATGAACCATTAATCACTTGCGAGTGAACGCGAATTCAGTGAATAGATCTATTGGAAGTTGACATCCCATTTGTACTAGCCGGATAGATAGCCATAGTGTTAGCCGGATTGATAGACAAATGCACTTTATTCGAATTTGAGTATGGCAAAACTCCTACACCAGGGCATTTATCACCCATATCATTGCTATGATTGGGATATTTATTATTACTACCCCTACACGTTAAGGTTTGCGTTTCATGAGGCTTAGTGCAATATTTATCTATTTATTACCCCTGCAATATCATTGTTTTCACTATTATTTACCTTGTGTTCAAACTATTACAAATTAAACACTATGGATTCACTCAACCTTTGTGTTGACATTTTAAGCATGTTTATCTCAGGTAATTAAAGAAATCTCAAGCACGGAGTTGGCACGGGCATGGAGAAAAGACCCACCTTTGTTCCAAATAACAATATCATTCTTTTCAAACTCATCATCACTTTTGTGAACTACTACCCCTTTTGATAACAAATATGTAATCTCTGAATATTGAGTTTTCATTGAATGATATAAAATTTCCCTTTTTATCAAAAATCTATACTTATGACTGTGATCTATTTGGTAATACCCCGTTTAAGTCTTCCGCTGCTTCATTACGATTTTCGGGGTGTTACAGATTGGCATCAGAGCCAAGGTTATAGAGAACCAAATGCTTTTTCAAAAACATTGGACTATAACCGCGATTTCTAAAAGGACCATTTTAAACCTTACCACCCTATGCCCTCCGTGCCAACACTTTGCTACACTTTTGCATTGAGATTTGCTTGGCAGATTATGCATGACAAACGAATTTTATCACTATAGAAAATAGCATCGAGATTTGCTTGGCAGATTATGCATGACGAATTAGTTTTATCACCTACGAATGTTATTACAACTAATGCATGTTATTATTATTAGCTAACTTACACTTGTTATTATCGGGATATTACAGTACCATGGCTTTTAATTCACTTTACTCTACCGAAATCATTCCCCGTACTATTCGCACTTCCTCAGTTATCCAACTCATACCAAACTCAGACGATTCTTATGTGCTAACGGAGTCCACATCCACGTTACCCGATTCGACATTATTCTTTCCCTTACTCCCACACTCACTTATCCACTTACCACCGTCAGGGAGAGCCGTCATGCCTCAAAATAACGAGATGTTGGAGGGAGTGCCCAGTACATTCGAGGTTGACCAGGGTTCCAGGAGAACTCAAATGGAGACAGAGGATGACATGGTGTGGAGAGATATACCGTGTATAGACGATCGCATTGCCACCATAGAGACCTGGGACTATATGTCTCATTTATCATCATTCGAGTCTTCGGACACTCCATACCCTGGGGCACCACTAGAGGACCCAGAGACGAGCGTTGTTGCTCAGATGCAGAACCAGTTAGACTCGCTGACTAGAAGAGTAGAGCTTCACTCCGAGCACCTCGATGAGCTACCAACTGATCAGTTTGAGTCGTACGACCAAGACCTCCGTATATTGTTCAGGAGGATGAACATCAGAAGACAAGAGATCTCTGATGTGAGTTTTAGAGTTGATGCCGTTGAGCATGCGCGGACGGTAGCCCAGGAGACAGTCCAGGGACTACAGTGTAGGGTAGGAGATGTTGAAAGAGCCCTACGAGCAGCCAGGGATACTGAGAGAATCTAGAGTCAGAGGATTACCGCTTTAGAGGCTATGTTGGCAGCACAGTTGAGTATAAACCAGGATTTCCAAAGGCGTTTTATAGAGATGGATGACTTGGCTGAGATAGTTAGAGGTTTGAAGCACGGACCTGGAGATGCACCCGGCACTTCATAGATTAGCCACGTATTGTTGTAGTAGTGACATCTTAACTTGCCCAGCGTGGCATTAATAATTTTGTATTGTATTGTTCTTTTGGAAACAATGTATTAAATTATTAAAACTCATGGTTAGTTATGATTACTATGTACCAATATTGATCTATGTTATGGTTGCTTTCCTCATTTATGTGTTGTGATTTTCTTTTATACGTCACCATATTATTCCATGCGTGTTGTGATTGTATTCAGACATGTCGTGATGATTGATTATGATGATTTTGTTTATAAGGATGTTGTATGCTACTATTATGAGGACAGTTATGACACCTCACTTGATTATATTAACCGTAAAACCTAAATATATGTTCTTGTGTCATTGTTAGAACATGGCTACCCGCAACAGAACTACAGAAGCAGTCACCGGATCGATCATGACTCCGGAGGAGATTCGCCGATTGATCACGGAAAGCGTGACCGCTGCATTAATAGCTCAAGCTGCAGCCACGACTCCTACCGGCAGTGCAACAAGGCCCACTGCCGAGAGTGAGCCAGTTACAACCCGCAAGTGCACGTACAAGGAGTTCATGAGTTGCAAACCACCAACCTTTAAAGGTACTGAAGGAGTGACAGAGTTAGCTCGATGGTTTGAGCGTTCAGAGACTGTCTTTACAAGAAGTGGTTGTGCCGAAAATGACAAAGTCGCCTTTGCTACTGGCACTCTAACAGATGATGCACTGTCGTGGTGGAACGCCACTGCTCATAAAATGGGTAATGATAGAGCTTACCAACTTCCTTGGGCTGAGTTTAAACAGAGGATGTTGAAGAAGTATTGTCCTCGCACTGAAATTCGAAAGATGGAAGATGAGTTTGACCGCTTAGTGGTAAAAGAATATGATCTTAGGGCTTATGATAGGAGATTCCAAGAGCTCTCCATACTATGCCCAACCAAGGTGCCGGATTTCGAGAAGACACTGGAAAGGTATGTTGAAGGATTACCCAGAAGCATAGAAGGAGATGTCACGGTGTCCAAACCACAAACACTGGAGGAAGCCATGGAGACTGCTCAGAAGTTACTGGAAAGGGAAATCAGGCGTAATCAAGCTCAGGGAAGCAACGATCACAAAAGAAAATTTGATGATCGTAGAAACAATCACAGCAACAACAACTCTCACCATAACCAAAGCCACAACCGCAACAACACACAAGGCTATCAGCAAGACCGGAACCGCCACCACAACCAACAGAATCACCGGCAGGAAACTGCTAGGGCTTACATTGCCACACCTACTGGAACTGGGGGCTATGCTGGACCCGCTCCCATGTGCAACCGATGTAAGTTGCACCATCATGGACCCTGTTTCGCTAGATGTGGAAAGTGTCAGAAAACCGGCCACAAGACCCAAGACTGCAAGGCCACAGGAGCCAACCTGCAACCAATGGCCGTAGTATGCCATGGATGTGGTAAGAAGGGGCACTACAAGAACCAGTGTCCGAATCAAGTTGCCAACCTCGTCAACAATGCTCGCGGGAGAGCATATATGTGGGAGGGAAGAGAAGCTCACCAAGACCTCAACAACACGACGGACTAATGAAGTTTAGAATTTAGCAGTCCCATTCCCTTATGTATTATGTTGTACTAAGTCTACGACATCCCTAGTATCCGGATTTTTAAGACTACTTTCTGTTCTAAAAACAACTTGCTGTGATAATTCCCCATCTATTGTACTTTCTATTCCTTTCTGATTTCCATATTATCACCAAACATTTGTTATCAATCATAACATCTTTCCTTAAATTGCCATTTTGTAAACAGCATGGGTTGAATCTATTTAAACACTGAGAATTATAACGACTAAACCGAACATCACATCATTGTTCCTAAATTATACATAGCCTAGCTACATATGTCTAATTCAGGAGGGATCATGTTATGCTGGGAGCAGTTATTTATAAATCCTAACACAAACAAACTGATTCATCATCTACAAAAGCTGAAGATTAGCAACTTTCTCTACATTCACCAAGTTCTCGATCGAAACCCTCATTGTTAAAATTTGTTATTAACAAACTCCTTTGTCTAACGGGTAGGTTACCCCCACAGATTTTTGATATTCATGAAACCCTGGTCGTACCTTTGAAAGAAATTCGACTTGACGATAAGCTAAATTCTGTCAAATAACCAATGGAGATTTTGGATAGAGATGTCAAACAATTAAAACAAAGCCGTATCCCTATTGTCAAAGTTAGACGGAACTCTAAGAGAGGACCAGAGTACACATGGGAACGCGAAGACCAAATTCGAGCTAAATACCCTCACCTATTCGATAAGACAACCCCGACCACTACCACATCTTAGGATTCGGGACGAATCCTGTCTAACGAGTAGGTACTGTAATAACCCAAAAATTTTTGAGTTATTAACTTTCTGTAAACCCGAAGCAATTGATTATGAACTTTAATCAAGTTATTTTATTCACCTTGGCATTCGAAATATTACTACATATTTTTTTTCTTTACTGAGAAATAACTAGTGAGATTACAAAGCGAACAATGTGGCAAAACTCACGTTCCATTTTCACTGAGAACCACACGCGTACCGACACCGTGATAGTATGGCATAAGTTTAATTGATCAAAACGAAGAATGTACAGAACAGATCGTAAAAATAAATACGAACTCGGAAATAAAAACGAATAATTTATGACGACTCTAAAACTCTCGAGCTAGAGATATTTAAACGGAGCCAGATCCGACACCGTCTAACGAGACCCGGGCATTTAAAACACCTCTAAATAAAAAGCACTACTACATCTATATTATTTATTTTCTTCTCTTATTTTTGTCGCCACTTGTTATTGTTTTTATAAACAATTCTGCTGCTTCTTTTTAACACATTCCCAAGACAACTTTTTTTTTATTATTCTGCTGCTGCTCTCCTTCTTGAACCCAACAAAAACCCAAATCCAGCCATAACCATCAACACCTTTCCACCTCCACCTTCCACCCTTATCAAATTTTTTGGCAACCCACCATCCTCAAAGGCACCACCTTACTCTTGCCTTGTCGCTTGTACTACTTCCATCGAGAACCCAAACCGAACCATCCCTATCAATTATAGTCAACCCACAACCCTTGTCCTCTTCTAATTCACGAGATCCCTTAAGATTTAGCACCATGTTCATAAACACTAGACACCATTTAGGAAAGATAACTTTTCCCCAAACCGAAAGCAAAATGGAGCTTAACTCCACTTTCCTCCTTAAATCCACCCATCCTGGGCACCATTCGAATCACACCAACACCATCAACACACTACAATTTGAGAGGTTCTCAAGATAAGAGTTGAGGTTGTGATTCGAATCGGGGAAAGGAAGTGGTTTTGGAGCTTTTGGATTTGATAGCATTCGACACCTTCTACAAAATCTTCAGGTTCATTTTTTTGTATTTAATTAAGATCGACATTTTTTTTCTTCCATTCGAATTAGGATTAGATAAGATTTTGAGGTTATGATGATAAAATGGAAAGTATGTTGCGAATACAGTTTTGAGGATTAAGATAGGACGAATTAAGTTTAAGTGAAATTATGTTGATTGTTGATATATATATATATCGAATGGTAAGAGGCTGTAAATGGTTAAGTTTGGTACTAGTCGTAAAAATGGGTCGAACTAGGATTTTGTGGTTACGATGATAGAAATACGAATTGATATTGTGAATGAGTTGCGGTTTAAAAATGGGCAAATATGGTTTTGTTGTCAAACGGGTCAAAAGAAAAGATTGACTTAAAAGTCATGGGTTAGCTTTGATTTCGGATTTGTTAAAAATTATCAAGGGATACCGGTTAAAGAGTAGTCGAAGTGTACGGTTTGTCAAAATGGCATTTTGAACTTAGAGCAACAACTAGCGAGACCTTAGATTCAAATTAGTAGCATACGATCCCTCGCCAAAGTCTCGTTTGAGACAGTCTGTTTTTCTTAAAACCTGCGAATGGCAGTTTTTGTTCCAAACTGAATTACCAGGCAAACCCCAATCTCAAAACAAAAGCAAAACACTGCATGTTTTAAAAATGAAATAGGGATTAAATTTAACACTGGGCCGAGAATGAGGTCTGTTTGAGCTTAGAACCAGGCCCACAAAGGATTTATATTAATTTGTGAATTTGGGGCAACAACCACTTTGGTTTAAAAAAAATAAAATGTAGGGTGCGTTTGAGTTAGAAATTAATAAGTGAATGTATTATTTTTGTTTATTGATGTCACTTAATAAAACCCGAACTAACAATATGTCGGATATTAACTATTAAAAATTGTGACAAAAACGACTAACCGAAATACTAAAAATTGTTATACGACAATGATAATTACGCCATAAAATAAATAGTTAAAACGTGCAACAATGACATGATCGTTTTGGAAATATATATATACTATTTTACGTTCATCGAATCTTAAATCATAAATGCAAACTAAATTATGCCATACTAATCTAGGTCACGCTTTGAAGTTACTACACACCATTTGATTCCATTGCATCACAGATTTCTACTACTACCAAGGTGAGTTCATAGTCCCACTTTTTACTATGTTTTCAAATCCCGTGGGGAGATACATGCTATAAATCTGAACACAAATATTTTGTATGCTATCCTGATTGATATTGCTAAGTTAATATTGCCTAAGTTACCACCCTGCCAAAAAGTCCCTCATATCATGAACCATTAATCACTTGCGAGTGAACGCGAATTCAGTGAATAGATCTATTGGAAGTTGACATCCCATTTGTACTAGCCGGATAGATAGCCATAGTGTTAGCCGGATTGATAGAAAAATGCACTTTATTCGAATTTGAGTATGGCAAAACTCCTACACCAGGGCATTTATCACCCATATCATTGCTATGATTGGGATATTTATTATTACTACCCCTACACGTTAAGGTTTGCGTTTCATGAGGCTTAGTGCAATATTTATCTATTTATTACCCCTGCAATATCATTGTTTTCACTATTATTTACCTTGTGTTCAAACTATTACAAATTAAACACTATGGATTCACTCAACCTTTGTGTTGACATTTTAAGCATGTTTATCTCAGGTAATTAAAGAAATCTCAAGCACGGAGTTGGCACGGGCATGGAGAAAAGACCCACCTTTGTTCCAAATAACAATATCATTCTTTTCAAACTCATCATCACTTTTGTGAACTACTACCCCTTTTGATAACAAACATGTAATCTCTGAATATTGAGTTTTCATTGAATGATATAAAATTTCCCTTTTTATCAAAAATCTATACTTATGACTGTGATCTAGTTGGTAATACCCCGAATAAGTCTTTCGCTGCTTCTTTACGATTTTCGGGGTGTTACATATTTCATTAATTAGGGCTTATAATTAATTAAATAGGTATTGGAAAATTTATATGATAATGGTGATCGTGGGGTATTATTATATTATAAATATTATAATTATTTATAATATAATGATAATTATAGAGAAATTTATAAGTATTTAATTTTTAAAAATTAAATAAGTGTAAGTGTATAAGTATATAACATATATTTATAAGTCTCATAAGGTCTAAAAATATTAATTTAGAAGAATTAATATTTTTAATAATAAAAATAATTCGTTTTGTCTTTTAGTAGGTTTTCATCCGAAAATATTCTAAGTGTCGAAACTTTAGAAAAATCGGGCATGACCCATTTGTTTATTCAAATTTTTCCATTTTTCCCAAGTGTTGCCATTTCCTCAAATAATCATTCACGTTAACTATATTTGCAAAACTAGTCCAAAATGTATATTTATCGTTATAACTATATTTATCGTTATGTTTACTTCTTAATTATAGTTTTCGATAAAAAAGTCAACGTTTAGTCATAATACTTTTAAAAGTCAACAAAAAGTCAACTTTGGGCCGAAAAGCCCATTTATTTGTCTTATCGGACTTAAGGTGTCAAAACGAGTTCAAAACGGTTTCAATCGATATATAACGTTTTAATAAGTCAAAATATTTATGAAAGGTCGAAAAATGTTCAAAAACTCACTTTTGTCATCCGAAATATTTATTGGGCCGAAAAGTCCATAATGGGTCCAATAGTCCAAGTTTAGCCCAAAAGTCATTTAACCTTTTTAAGTTACGATGTATACATCGTTAAGTTTCTAAAAATCAATTTAGCACATCAAATAAGCTGTTTGGTCAAAAAGTCAAACCAAGACCGAAAACACATGGGCTCGGCCCATTGTGTGTCGAGACCATCATAAGCCCAAAAATTGTTTTAAACCTTTAAGCCCTTTTAGTCCGAATAGTTTTCGTAACGATTTTTAAATAAGCCAAATAAGCACTTATAAATAAGCCATTAAGTCAAATGGTCAACCAAGGCCAAAACATATTGGGCTCGGCCCAATATGTGTCGTACGACCCCTTTGACCCAAAATAAGCTAGAGCTTATTCAATAAGCTATTCAAAATAATCTATTTAGCACTAATTTCACCATTTGACCACTAGAGCCAAAATTTTATGTTTTTCAAAACCCCAATAATTATTTATTTTTCTCATATGCCGATTTATATATACACACAAACAAGTGTATATTTCGTTTTAAACTCGCGTAATTAACGCTAATCACATTTGTATCATCAAACTAGTACCGCAAGTAACAAGATTTACCACACAAGCAAGAAATAACATAACTTGTATAAAAACTTCAAAAAAAGTCGTGCAACCATAATATGTATATCAAACCCTAGCTTTTTCATTTTAGCAAAACATACATAATAAGCACTTGGTAACACTTTTAAACATCACAAGAACACGTAATGAACAAGATTAAAAGAGTTTTGAGGATCCTTACAAAATCTTGAAAGAAGTCGAGAGGTAGAAGACCTAAGAATAACTCAAATTGCACCAAATTTACCCAAGACACGTTCCGATTAACCTAAAACACTTGAAAGTGCACCCCGATTAGTTCAAACTTCACTAGATTTTTGTAGATCTTGATTTTTAGTTGTGTTCGAGAGTTTTGAGGGTTCTTGGAAGAGAAAATGATCTAGGTAAGTGTTTGAGATGAAAATGAGTGTGTGTTTAGTTGTGTGTTACTAATCAAGTAACCAACAAATATATTATGTGTCATCATCCACTAATAATATCAAAACATATAAAAATCTTTGTCCCTCTGTGCTTGGTTGGCGGTAAACGACAAGAGGGAGGGGGAAATAATGGGTTTTTGATCCTTGTTGGTGTATTATGTGTCGGTTTAAGCTTAAATGTTACCGTAAAGTCTCGTCCCGGATTTCAATTCGTGTTACTCGATGAATTCGAAAAGAGATGAGGATACTTTCGCTTGATTTCATCCTCTCGCTCCCAAGTGTACTCGGGACCTCTGCGAGAGTTCCAACGGACCTTCACAATTTGGATACGACTCTGCTTTAGTCGTTTAACTTCCCGGTCCATGATTTCAATCGGTTCCTCGATGAAATTCCGTTTCTCATCAAGCTGAATCTCATCCAAGGGAATGGCAGCATTATCATCAGATAAGCACTTTTTCAAGTTGCTGACATGAAAAATGTCATGCACAGCACTGAGTTCGGACGGAAATTCGAGTCGGTAGGCTACCGGCCTGATTCTGGTAAGAATCTCAAAAGGTCCAATATAACGAGCGTTCAACTTCCCACGTTTACCAAATCTTATCACGCCTTTCTATGGCGAGACCTTTAACATTACTTTATCACCCACTTGGAACTCAAGGGGTTTTCGCCTCTTGTTGGCATAGCTCTTTTGATGGTCACGAGCCGCTTGCATTCGGCTCTTGATCTGCACAATTTTCTCGGTAGTCTCGTGGACTAGGTCTAGTCCGGTAAGTTGGCTTTCGCCGAATTCAGCCCAACATATTGGCGATCTACACATACGACCGTAAAGTGCTTCATACGGTGCAGCCTTGATGCTGGTGTGGTAGCTGTTGTTGTAGGAAAAATCGGCTAAAGGCAAATGCCTATCCTAGCCGTTCCCGAAGTCAATCACGCAGGCTCTCAGCATGTCCTCTAACGTCTGAATGGTCCTTTCGCTCTGACCATCAGTCTGAGGATGATAAGCTGTACTCATGTCGAGGTCTGTTCCCAATGCATCTTGAAGCGACTTCCAGAAGTTAGATGTGAAACGACTGTCTCGATCAGAGATGTAACACTCCCTAAATTATGTTAAAGCAGCGGAAAAGTAATTAGGGTATTACGTTGAGGATCGAAGTCATAATCACAGAAAACGGCTCGAAAGAGGCATTTTGAAAGTTATTTGTCATTCAAATAATATTTTTGATATAAAGGTGAAATATCTGATTTGTAAATCTCATAAAAGAGTATGATAATTTGAAAAGAATGACATATTTGATTTTTACACCATTTAATTTATCAGAGTATATAATGCCCTCTCCGTGTCTTGTCCTACTCTGTTAATTACCTAAGATAAACATGCTTAAAGCGTCAACACAAAGGTTGGTGAGTTCATAGAGTTTAATGGAAAACCATTTATTTCAATGAATTCAGTAATATTTGAAATAAATTCAAGTATGAGTAAACAGTCAGTTTTCAATAATTTCAGAGGTGAAGTGATATTCGAAATAAGTTTCAAGTACTGATAAATAGTTCATTTCAATAATTTCAAGAGCGAGGTAATAACTGTAATAAATGCTAACAGTGATGAAACAAGTAATGAGTGGTGTTGAGTATAACCACAAGTAAATCATATATGTATTCAGTTAAGTTCAAGTATAGGATCATAATCCTAGCATGAGATGGAACCAATGATGTTATGCCTGAAATCTATAATCAAGGTCTGGTGAAATACTAATACAGCTGTATCTAGATATATGTGAAGACACATAATATCTTATGGATATTGCTCTAAGCCTCATGACAAGCAAACGTTAACAAAGTACCGTAAAAACGGAGGTGATCAACATCAAATCAATGATGGATATATGCCCTCGAGTAATAGGTGATTTGCCAATTCCTATTTTTCTCAAATATAGTGCATCGCGACTAATATGACTAGCCACAAAGGCATTCCGTCAAGTAATTAGTGGGATAGGATGTCAAGCCTCTAACAGTTTTCGAAGCTGTCCACTATATTCGCGTTCACTACTAGTGATTAATGGCTCATGATAAAGGGACTTTCTGGCAGTAAGGGTGCTTAGGCAATATCAAGGTAAAGGTGTACCTAAAGTACGTATGCTCTTTTCTAGAAAGTATTCCCGTTGAAGTTTGGAATTAACATATAACAGCGGGATGTACATTCATGATGTTACTTGAATATGTATCTTAAAAACCAATATCATGTTACAACAAGCAGTTTGAAAATGCTATCTTCTGAGTTCAGTATTCAAGTTAAGCAAGCAATTTGCCAATAAAACAAGCATATATTTCTCCCAAGGAGTGATTCAAAACAAAAAAGTAGGAGTTATATTTCCAAGTAAATCATGATAGTTTTCAATGTACTTTTACAAATAAAAGTATGTAATTTAGCATTTATCTCCCCCAAAGAGTATTTATAACACAAGTATAAAAACGGGGCTATGACTCACATTATATGATACTGAGGATGATGAAAAGTAAGTTCAGATGAGATTATGGTAACGGCTTCCAAATACAACCTGAATAAATGGGGAAGTCTAAGAATCTGACCAAATAAGAACGGTGGAAGTGATAACGAGAACGAATAACGATTTGATCGTTAGAGTGAGAATGTGATATGCTTAAAATGCCTAAAGTTTAAAAATAATATTATTCATCATATTATCTTGTTTTTATGTCAATTATTCCAAAATATCATTTCTCGAAAGTGGCGAAACGAATCGTTAAGTTAAATCGTTTAAACCTCGTTATATAAGAATATAACGGACGTTAAATATTAAGTAAATGAAAAATGCAAAATTGTATGTGACCTGACAGGAATTCGTAAAATAAAATATGGAAATGAAAATATGTATTAAGTTCTGTTTGTCCTTTCAATTTCACTGTTTTTACACTTTACACCCTAACGGCGTTAGCGTTGCACCGTTAGTCCTTAATTATATAATAATTGCATTTACAGTCCACTACATGTCCAAAATAACTTTCTGAGCTTGGAATATGATAATATATCAATTTCTATCCTAATGTTTATGTTTTGGCAGTTTCGGTCCAAGTTTAAAGGTTTGACATTTTTAGTCCCTCAAGGTGTAACTAGTTTGCAAATTTAGTCCAAACGTCCAAAAATTATGGGGAAAAATATTCCGAGATTTTCTGTAGCTTAAGGAAGCTTATTAAAACTTATTTCAATAGCTTATTAGCAAAAAATAGCTTATTTTTCACCTAATAGGCTTTTAACGAGCTAATTAAAGGCCCGTTAAGGTTTTTAGAGCCGGGGGGTTTTAAGGAAAGTTGGGCTTGGTCTTGGGCTTGTTTTTAAGTGAAAATTTCATATTCAAAAGGCTTATGGGACCATCTTATCAAATAAGCTAAAATTCAGCTTATTGGGCTTTAAGTCCAATTTGAAACTAATTGACTGTTTTGAGAATGGTTTTGGTCGACTAGCTTTGACTAATTTCAAAGGGTCAAACGAGCTTATCTTTACGAAGTATAAATACGAAACTTGTAGTTTGTAGTAAGGAGAAGTAGGTTATGTAAAAATAATGGGTCTTTGTTAAATCGAATCGAGTTTTACAAAGTCATTTATGTGGTCGCTTGGAACAGTTTTTAAACTAGTAAAAGACTTAGAATATTTTTCTAAGTGTTTGTGTTATATACGTGTTGGTTGGTTTACTTTAGCCAAATTAGGACTAGCAAATGAGTTTGTATTTACGAATTATAGACACGAAACATTTAGTTTGCAATATGGTCTATTAGTTGGTGTAAAAATATAGGGTGGTCGTTAATCTAGATTTTGTTTTACGAGGCCATTCTTGAGGCGACTTGGGACTGTTTATACAAGATGACACTTAGTAACTTTTTGATGTTTTTGTGACTTGTACGTATGAGGTATAATTAAAATGGGTGTCGAATGAGTATGTATGCATGATATAAACGTGAAGTGAGTGTCGTTAGTGATTCCTAGGCCTTCCACAAGGGAGGCAAATCACTGATTTGGTGTTCTAGAGTAACATGTGATACGAAAAATAAATAGACAATGTATACGTTCGACATTCGTTATTATGTGATGCATGGAAATATAAAGACGCGAGAAATAAATTAGAGAGGATCAAGGAGGAATTACAAAACCCCTTTAGGTGGGTAGTGAACGAGTACAAAGGATTAGAACACACGAAAATCCCGTAGCCTTGCTAAAATCAATATATATGTTTTATTTGTAAAACACTTGTGTCGAATTGATCCCAAACAAGAAAGGAAGAAGCTTATGGCCTCTTTGTGGTTTCTAAATGATGAAAGGAACTGAAAAATATGTAAAGGAGGTGAGGGTGAGAGGTGGTGAAGGAGGGGAAGGTTATGTGTATTATATGTAATACGTATGTGTTGTAATATTTAGAAAACATCTCCCACTTGTGTAAATTATTGAATGTCAGAAATATGAGGACTTTGAGATAGCTCTCCTGACATTTTAGTAGACTTTAGGGAGTTTGCAATTGAGGGAAAACAATATGTGTCGACATATTTTTATATATGTTGACTAGAATTTAAGCATGTACCAAAAATCGAGTTCTAGCGGGTAGCCTTGTGATCTCGGGTGAGGAATACCTTCATTAACTCCTAAATGATCAAACATAATCATTAGAATGAGGTCAAAACAAACCCGGGTCAAAACGGTTGAGTTTGTGAAAAATATATGTACCGATTATGTGCTAAGTGGCCAAACACTTTGTCTTTCGAGAACGTATCAAACCTTCATATCACGAGCAAATATTTTGCATCCTAGTTCCTTGGTGGGGGAACAATTAGGTGGTACAAAAATAGGTATATGTCGTGTTCAAAAATTTAAAGATACGAGGGCGTTTTGGAGGTTGTTTGCTCGATTGAAATGAAATAGAAAGGGAGATTTGGGCTTGAGTTGTTGGGCTGGATGAACAGTAACCGAGAATGATAAATGGGTTGAGTTGTTTTTGGCCCGTGTGATTTTTTTATTAGTGTGTAGTTTGTGAAATGTTTTATCCGTGGTTCGCGTACGTGCTCGTCCCGTTATTTGGTAATTTATGAGATAATGTTTCCACGTTAAAATAATATAATAAAGAAAAATTTTAAATTTTCCCGTAAAAATGGTGATTAAAAATAATGACGAAGATTAATATATAATTAAACGTCGTTAATTATAGGAAATTTTGCAGTTTACTATAAGAGATGATAGAAACAGGCACACCATGCCTTGCGACAATTGCCTTCACGTATAGTCGTGCAAGTTTGTCCATGCTATCATTCTCCTTTATAGAAAGGAAATGAGCAGATTTAGTGAGACGGTCCACGATTACCCAGATCGTGTCGTAACCGCTCGATGTCTTAGGCAGCTTGGTGATAAAATCCATAGTGATGCGCTCCTATTTCCATTCTGGAATTTCAGGTTGTACAAGTAGACCGGATGGTCTCTGGTGTTCAGCCTTGACTTTCGAACATGTTAAACATTTACTGACGTACTCAGCTATATCGGCCTTCATGTTTGGCCACTAATATAGCTTCTTCAAATCCAAGTACATCTTGTCGGATCCTGGATGGATGGAGTATTTGGATTTGTGGGATTCGTGCATGATCAAATCACGAATTCCTCTATATAGCGGGATCCAACTCCTGTCCCCATAACACAAAACTCCATCGGATCTCTTTACAAAGCCATTGTCACTCTCTGGCATTCTGTAAATCTTCTTACGCGGTCGGTTCTTTTCCTTGAGTGCCTCGTCATGAGCCTCAATAATTTTCGCTGGAAGCGGTGAACTGATTGTTATTCCTAACGATCTGACTCTAAGAGGTATGATCCGCTCTTTTCTGCCAAGGGCATCGGCAACCACATTTGCCTTGCCTGGTTGGTAACAGATCTCACAATCGTAGTCGCTAAGCAATTCCAACCATTGACGTTGTCTCATGTTCAGCTCCTTCTGGTTCAAGATATGTTGTAGGCTTTTGTGGTCGGTATACACAAGGCACTTTGTGCCATAGAGATAGTGCCTCCAGATTCAAAGTGCAAACACAACTGATCCTAACTCTAGGTCATGGATTGTGTAGTTCTTCTCATGGGTTTTTTAGTTGTCGAGAAGCATATGCTATCACCTTCTCTCTCTGCATTAACACGACTCCTAAACTTTTGTGTGAAGCGTCGTAATAAACAACAAAATCTTCACTACCTTCAGGTAAGGCCAAAATAGGTGCACTACACAACTTTTCCTTAAGGAGTTGAAAATCTTCTTCCTCCTTATCTCCCCAGTCATATTTCACATTCTTCTGTGTCAGTTTGGTCAAAGGCTTCGCTATCTTAGAGAAACCTTCTATAAACCTTCGGTAATAACTGACAAGTCCTAAGAATTGGCGTATTTCGGTGGGTGTTGTAGGTGTCGCCCAATCCTTTATTGAATCGATCTTTGCGAGATCCATGTGAATGCCTTGACTATCGATCACGTGGCCCAAAAACTGAACCGTTGATATCCAGAATTCACACTTCGAAAACTTGGCATATAACTCCTCCTTCTTCAATAATTCTAAGATTAGCTTGAGGTGTTCCTCATGCGCTTTCTCATTCTTAGAATATATCAGGATGTCTTCAATGAACACGATCACGAATTTATCCAAGTACGGCTTACACACCCGATTCATTAGGTCCATGAATACGGCTGGTGTGTTAGTCAAGCCGAATGGCATAATTTGGAATTCGTAATGGCCATATCAGGTTCTGAATGCAGTCTTTGGGATATCCCTTTCCCGGACTCGGAGTTGATGATATCCTGATCTCAGGTCAATCTTGGAGTAAACTGATGAATCTTGTAGTTGATCGAATAGGTCGTCGATTCTCAGGAGTGGGTATCGATTCTTGATGGTTAGCTTATTCAGCTCCCGATAGTCGATACACATCCTGAAGGATCCATCCTTCTTCTTAAACAGGACCGGAGCTCCCCAAGGCGAAGAACTCGGTCTGATAAAACCCTTCCCTGATAGTTCAGCCAACTGATTAGACAACTCCTGTAACTCCGTTGGTGCTAACCCATAGGGTGCTCGCGCTACAGGCGTGACTCCTGGCACTAAATCAATTTGAAATTCGATATGTCTGGCCGGTGGGAGTCCAGGCAGGTCTTCTAGAAAAACTTTCGGGAAATCCCTCACGATTGGCACGTCTTCCAATCATTTCTCTCTGGGCTCCTTCTCTTTCTTCTCAGTAACATGAGCTAGAAAGAGGTGGCATCCTTTCTCGATGCACTTCTGCACCTTCGTACATGAGATGATGCTCAATCTTGACGAGCATGCACGATCGCTCCGATCTCCTTCTATTATCAGAAACTCGTTCCCGTAGGGTACTCTGACGATCTTTTCATCACAGATGATGACGGCATGATATTTCGATAGCCAATCCATCCCTATGATGACGTCAAAACTACCCAGCTCTACTGGCATGAGATCGATGTTGAATGATCGGTTTAACCGGTTTAGAGTGCAACCTCTTATAATGGTATCTGCCCTTTCTAAGTTCCCGTTAGCTAATTCTACGTCAAAGACGTTGATTAAGGTGGTTGGAACAATATCAATTAAAGAACAAAAAGCAGTCGACATAAAACTTCTATCTGCTTCCGTATCGAATAATATTGATGCATAACGATTATTTAAAAGAAACGTACCCATCACCACGTTCGGGTCGTCCTGGGATTCCCTTCTGCCCATAGCATAAACTCTCCCACGGGCTCCTCCTCCATTGCCCTGGTTCCCATTGTTAACTGTTGCTCCCTGGTTACTATGACCAGCACCATTTCCCTGGTTTCTGGGTTTATTGCACTCATTTCGGTAATGACCCTTCTTACCGCATCCATAGCAGGTGACTTCCGGCCTGCGGTTGTTAGGTGGTGCCGCTTGAGCGGTGGCTAGGGGTCTTGACCTATAATTCTTGGCCAAATGTCCCACTCTCTGGCAGTTGTGACACTTAACCATGCACTGTCCTTTGTGGTGTAGCTTACAGCAGTTGCAAAGAGGTGCATTCCTATCATACCCCCTTTTCTCACCTGAACCTGCTGCATAAGCCTTTGCCACTTCCTGCCTTTTGTTTTGAGAGTTACTGTTGCTACCTGTCGAGTGGTCTTCCCACTTTCTCTTGTTGTCAGCACTCTTTTCTGGGACATCCTCCAATTCCTGGTCCATCAACTTGTTGGCTATTTCCATGGTCTCATGGAGATCTGCAGCCCTTGAGGTAGTCACATATCCTCTTATGGACTTTGGCAAACCTCTGATATACCTCTCAATCAATCTCGTCTCAGTCTGAACCATTTCAGGACATAGCAAAGCCAGTTCCTGGAATCTCTGGTTGTAAGCGGCCATGTTGTTATTCTGCACCTTCAAGTTCCAAAATTCTATCTCCAACTTCTTGACCTCATTTCGTGGGCAATACTTCCTAAGCACTAACTCCTTGAAATCATCTCACGGCATAGCATAAACAACGTCCATGTTGGCAGATTTCATGTAGTTGTTCCACCAGGTCAAAGCGGCATCCATGAAAGTGAAAGATGCATATTTGACCCTGTCGTCATCGTTACAACCACTGATGCGAAACACGGTTTCTAGCTTTTCAATCCATCTAGTTAGGCCAACGGCTCCCTCTGTTCCTCCGAAACCTACAACCATGATCTTTCGAAATTCAGAGTAAGTGCAGCCACGGCTGTTGGTCACTGGCCTTGACGTTCTGGTGTTGGTGGTTGAGTTGTTTGCGGCTGCGAGTGCGGCGGCCACACGATCATTGACGAGCTGATCTAGCGTTGCTTGGTTCACCACATGTGTGTTTGCTCTGGCCCTGGTTGGGGCGGCTTTCTCAGCAACTCTGCCTTGCGCGGCTCTTGCCGAGGTGACATTCTCAGCAGTCCTGCCTCGCACTGCTCTTGCTGGGGCAGGTGTGTTAGCAGTTCGTCCTCGTGTGACTCTAGTTGACTTTCGCTTGAGTGCCATTTATCTGCATCACAAGAAGATGACGATAAATGAGATCTCGATTATAGGGTGAAGGTGTCACATGAGTATATGAACATCACAGACAGAATGCAAGAATAATGTCAACCAAAGAGGAAACGAACAATCAAAATAGAGAAACCAAGCTTGTTATATATATATATCGAAATTAATAGAGGTACACAAAATCACAAGAAAGGCTAAAAGTCCATCACTAACTGATAACTCATCAGTTTAGTGGAATACATCATCTACTGAGACTAGTCTAGGCTCGGTCACGCTCAAGGCGTAACTGCTCGAATGCTGCAGTCATCCCTCCAATAACAGCCTCCAAGTGATCCACACGGTGTCTCAGCTCCTGGTTCTCTTTCATCACAGCACCGATTGTATACTCAGCAGTCATGATCCTCTGCCACTGAGCGCGATCAGTACCTCGAGCTCTCCTCAACATCTCCTGAATCCTGGTCTGGCCTCTGTCCAAACTGATTGCCCTAAAGTCCAAATCCCTGAGCTCACTACCGTGTAAACTCTCAAGTTCATCTAATCTGGATCTCATGCCAATCATCACACGTCTGTCAGAATACATCTCCTAAAACAATACATATGCAGCCCTGTTAACTGTCCCAATCCTCCTCTCAACACTCTGAATGTGGTTAGGCTGCTCTAACCTCTCAATCTGATCTGAGTGCACATCGAGCAAACTAGCATAGTTTGCCAGCTGAATCCATACCTGCTCCATGACAGTGGGCTCCTCAAGCTCGGCTGGTGAGGCTGGTAGAAGCGAAAAATCACTGGTGATGGAAGCGGAGAAGGTATCGGAGATGGAGGTGGCACAAATGAAGGAGATGATGAAGTGTACTCTGGACTAGCTACACGCACACCCGTGTTGGTATCACAAGTAATATCAATCCACTCGGTATCACTCAAATCTTGTATCTGGGCAGCCCTGGAGCTCTGCCTTACCTCAAATACCCCCTGTACATCCTCCATGATGCCTTTGCCATCCCGTGGCATCATATCCTGATCTAGATCCATCGGTACCCCTCTGTCCCTATCAACACCCGCACAAACAGGAGCGTGCTCGACAGGTGCTGTCACTGCTAGTGTGGGCTCTACCTGAGCCTGCTCTGGATCCTCTACTAGATCCTCATCCTCATCATAGTAAGACTGAATAGACTTCCGCAATCTCTGACGGGGAGGGGAATGATCTGGAGATGACATAGGTGACTAAGATGATGGTGAAGTAGAGGTAACCTCATAATCTGATCGGGTCCTCCTCCGAGGTGATGGATCTGGCAAATCTGAGAATCATAGACGGTATCCAGAATGTACTGACATACGAGCAGTGTGACGGCTGGTGGATGAGGTAGTCTGAGTATGCTGGGTGAGGGTGTAAAGCTGAGCTGGAGATGAACGGTGAGCTGTGGCATAGCGGGGTAGGTATTGTGAGGTAGATACTGGAGTGGTGTGTGTAGGCTGAGCAGCAGCTCTGACAACCTCCATCAACGGGTCCTCCGAAAATGGAACTGGTCAACGAAGCGGGGAAGTGTATCCAGCAGCAAGTAACTCATCACGTGCATCGGTAAGGAGAGACATGGTCTGTGACAAATACGGTGTGGCATGTGTAAGTATATAGAAAATACTTATATCATATATGTTAAGTAAATACTCAAACAGCATAGTATAACACTTAATCATATAAGGCAAATAGCGATCAAATCATGGCAAGCTAGGCAGGCATGCATCTGGCGGTCATAAGAAAACATTTTTCATAAACTGGTTATAGTTTAGGGTTTTTATAAACCTAGTTCTCTATAACCTAGGCTCTGAATACCAATCTGTAGCACCCCCAAAATCAGGATTTGCGGAAGCATACATATTTGGGTGCTACTAAATCGATAATCACAACACAAAGATATAGAGAACGGATTAAAAATCCATTTTAAAATAGTTTACATTTCCAAAGTTAATTGTCATACATCAAGTTTAATTCAATTAAAATGAAGCCCATTTAACAAATCTGTCCAAAATCAGAGTTGAACGCATAAGTAAAAACATTTCTAGAAAACTTATGACCACTGCCATCCCTGCTTTCAATGAATACAATCTCAAACACCTGAGAAAAATATGCTAAAAGTCAGCTAACGCTGGTGAGTTCATAGGTTTAAAGTAAATAAGCACATATGGACCATAACAAATAATTCAGCAATCACACTCATTCTGTATGCTAACACTAAGCTCATCCAACCAAAACTAGACAAACAATATGCCTAACCGGCATAGCAAACAAAGGGTGCGCGCGAGTGTTAATCCCCAGACACTCGGCAAAATCCGACATGGTAAAAGTTCGCGTTGACCTGCCGGGCCAACCGAACATGGGAGTCACCCCCAATAGATCTATTTATATCATACGCGCTTCCCAGCAGGAATTGATGATTGATGATAGTGGGCGCAATGGGATTCAAACATACTTAGGTTAAACCGCATACAAGTGTGTATAAAAAAAAACTAAGTTCATTTTGGTCCATGAAAACAGTTTTGCATGTTTCTCACCCCAAGGTTTATAAAAACAATACGTATAAAAATGGGGCTATAAACTCACCTTAATAACAATAGCAATCTGCTAGTCAACAACAACATAGTGCAACCGCTCTGACACGCGACCTAGATCAGTATGGTAAGTCTTAGCGAATTATTCGTGTTTTAAATGTTTTAACTCAATTAAAAGGTTTATGTATGTCAAGTGCTCGTGTATTTCTTGCTTGCTGTGTGGTAAGGTACAATTTAAAATAGTTCATCGTTTAAGACTCTTTGGTGATGGCTCATGGTGAAAGCGTACGGTGAGAATACGTGCTACGGAACTTCTGTGCTTAGTGCTTGTCGTCGCAAAATGCGTAAGTAATATATATATTATCGTATATATATTTAATAATTAAGTATTTCATTAATTAGGGCTTATAATTAATTAAATATGTATTGGAAAATTTATATGATAATGGTGTTAGTGGGGTATTATTATATTATAAATAGGGATAATTACCAAAATAGACCGGGCAACCAAGTGGTTGGCGGTTTTTGCCCCGAAATAAAAAACTTCTGATATTAGACCAGGAAAATAGGCATCTCAACCCATACGATGACAAGTGTCCTCCAGTTGCACAAAAAATACACAAGTTGCCCAAAAAATAGTCAGAAAAGTGACACTTGTCACTTGCAGATTTTAGTTGCCCAAAAAGTACAGGTTGCCCTGGTGTAATATCAAAAGTTTTTGATTTCAGGGCGGAAACCGCCAACCACTTGGTTGCCCGGTCTATTTTGGTAATTATCCCTTATAAATATTATAATTATTTATAATATAATGATAATTATAAAGAAATTTATAAGTGTTTAATTTTGAGAAATTAAATAAGTGTAAGTGTATAAATATATAACATATATTTATAAGTCTCATAAGGTCTAAAAATATTAATTTAGAAGAATTAATATTTTTAATAATAAAAATAATTCTTTTCGTCTTTTAGTCGGTTTTCATCCGAAAATATTCTAAGTGTCGAAACTTTAGAAAAATCAAGCATGACCCATTTGTTTATTCAAACTTTTCCATTTTTTCCAAGTGTTGCAATTTCCTCAAATAATCCTTTACGTTAACTATATTTGCAAAACTAGTCCAAAATGTATATTTATCGTTATAACTATATTTATCGTTACGTTTACTTCTTAATTATCGTTTCCGATACAAAAGTCAACGTTTAGTCATAATACTTTCAAAAGTCAACAAACAGTCAACAACTACAAATTTGGGCCGAAAAGCCCATTTATTTGTCTTTTCGGACTTAAGGTGTCAAAACGAGTTCAAAACGGTTTCAATCGATATATAACGTTTTAATAAGTCAAAATATTTATGAAAGGTCGAAAAATGTTCGAAAACTCACTTTTGTCATCCGAAGTATTTATTGGGCCGAAAAGTTCATAATAGGTCCAATAGTCCAAGTTTAGCCCAAAAGTCATTTAACCTTTTTAAGTTACGATGTATACATCGTTAAGTTTCTAAAAATCAATTTAGCACATCAGATAAGCCGTTTGGTCAAAAAGTCAAACCAAGGCCGAAAATACATGGGCTCGGCCCATTGTGTTTCGAGACCATCATAAGCCCAAAAATTGTTTTAACCTTTAAGCCCTTTTAGTCCGAATAGTTTTCGTAACGATTTTTAAATAAGCCAAATACGCACTTATAAATAAGCCATTAAGTCAAATGGTCAACCAAGGCCAAAACATATTGGGCTCGGCCCAATATGTGTCGTACGACCCCTTTGACCCAAAATAAGTCAAAACACAATAAGCTAGAGGTTATTCAATAAGCTATTCAAAATAATCTATTAAGCACTAATTTCACCATTTCACCACTAGTGCTAAAACTTTATGTTTTTCAAAACCCCAATAATTATTTATTTTTCTCATATGCCGATTTATATATACACACAAACAAGTGTATATTTTGTTTTAAACTCGCGTAATTAACACTAATCACATTTGTATCATCAAACTAGTACCACAAGCAACAAGATTTACCACACAAGCAAGAAATAACATAACTTGTATAAAAACTTCAAAAAAAGTCGAGCAACCATAATATGTATATCAAACCCTAGCATTTTTATTTTAGCAAAAGATACATAATAAGCACTTGGTAACACTTTTAAACATCACAAGAACATGTAATGAACAAGATTGAAAGAGTTTTGAGGATCCTTACAAAATCTTGAAAGAAGTCAAGAGGTAGAAGACACAAGAACAACTCAAATTGCACCAAATTTACCCAAGACACGTTCCGATTAACCCAAAACACTTGAAAGTACACCCCGATTAGTTCAAACTTCACTAGATTTTTGTAGATATTGATTTTTAGTTGTGTTCAAGAGTTTTGAGGGTTCTTGGAAGAGAAAATGATCTAGGTAAGTGTTTGAGATGAAAATGAGTGTGTGTTTAGTTGTGTGTTACTAATCAAGTAACCAACAAATATATTAAGTGTCATCATCCACTAATAATATCAAAACATATAAAAATCTTTGTCCCTTTGTGCTTGGTTGGCGGTAAACTACAAGACGAAGGGGGAAATAATGGGTTTTTGATCCTCGTTGGTGTATTGTGTGTCGGTTTAAGCTTAAATGTTACTGTAAAGTCCTGGTTTAACGCTTTTGGACATGTATACGCAAAATAAAGTTTTTATTGACGTTTTCATTAGAATAATAATAAAATATTATTATTTGCTCAAAAATGCATTTATTTGACTGCTCATATATACTGTGCTGTCGGTTCGCGTGTGGGGTTGCTTTTCAGTAAATACGAGAAAGCTTCTCAGTTAATTACGAAACTTGTCAGTAACTATCAGAAATAGAATAATTTACGCTTACTGACAAAAAATAAACTTTTTCAGCAGTGACTGTAAGCTACACTATGCGGGACAGCTCCAAAAAATGCTTAGAAATGCTCAGAAACATGCAATTACGCATAGAAATGCTCGGCTTAAAAATAATAAATAAATATTTATTATTAACTTAAAATGTGAAAATTACCATTTGTCACAATTGCCTATTAATATGTATTGTGACAATTCTGCTGCAATCATATTTGCCAATGAATCTGGAATCATGAAGGGCACCAGACATTTTCTACGGAAAAATCACTATGTTTGACAACAAGTCAGCATAGGTGAAATTAATCTCTTGAAAGTTCACACAGATGATAACTTAGCTGATCCTTTCACTAAGGCTTTATCTAAAGAAAAGCTTACTGAACTTGCCAATGACATTGGACTTCGTTTAGTTAGTAGTTTCATGCATGACTGTGATTAGTATTTGTATAAAGGATATTGTAAACAATTATTATCTTTAATGAAATAAAGTATTTGTTATGTTTTTTTTTTCATTCTTTAATTATTGTGTCCTATATTTGCATGTTTAATCCATGAATAATTTAGTTATTCTAAATCGTCCATTGTCAATTAATGATATGGGAATATCATTAAACTAAGACAAATCTGAGTTTTAGCATAATATACTTGAAAGTATATTGATGCGTTGACATGCCAAATTCACATGATATTCAATAAATTGAATATAGGACTTATCCCAACTACATGATTGTACTTTATGGATCTTGTTATTATGTAAATCATGAATAGTTATCCTTAGACTTGAGATACCAGATAACTGTCATGAATGTAGTGCATTTCTTTGGAACAATTTAACGCTATACGTAACTGGTAGTCAGAAGGATTGTTTTCAAAAGTGTTACAAAGTTCGTGGGTTTTGCTTGTAGTCAAGATAGAATTTGTTCCTTCAAATTTATTTTGGAGTTTAATACTATTGCGCCCCTCGTAGGGTTGACAAGATGTTTGCGTGGCCATGCCCAAGATCTCCCCTGAATATGTTCAGAAGATTTGATAATCTTGCTCAATCACAAACAACGAGAAACAGAATAGTTGAATAAAGAATGACTTAGATCCATATCTTTATTTAACATGGTATTAGTGACAAAAGGATAATAATAATGATGAATTATTAAAAGGTTTTTCCAGGAGGCCTTACTCGAGTTGTACTAGAGGCATCGGCATGTTGCAAGACGCTAACCGATGTGATCACACTATTAAGATATGTCCAAGTGGGAGCTGTTAGTTTTATGGACATAAATTAGTAGATGTGTGTTAGGATCGAACTCGAGATCACGGAATTGCACACTTTACGTATGAAGAGTTAATGAATAATAATATATAAAACGTTATATATTTATTATTAAAACATAAAATAAATAACTAACAGACGTTAAGTAATTAACGATAATTGACTAACGACCGTTAAGTGGAAAAAGGAAAGTTTATAGATGGAATTAATTAAGAGATCAAGAGGCTTCTAGAACACCTCTAGGAGGTGTGGCCGATCGGTGTTGCAAGACGCTAACCGATGTGATCACACTATTAAGATATGTCCAAGTGGCCAATCGGTTCTACCCTCCTCATAGGGTCGGTCGATTTGGGTTTTTACAAACCAAATTGTTTTGTGTTTTGTTTACTTGCGTAAAGTTAACTTGGTATTAGTACGTGTGTATAAGAACGTGATTCAAACACACTATTGTTTGAATCTTGGATTGAATTACAAAACGGTAAGGGGTAATTCTTATAATCCACATAAACCCTAATTAGGGTTCATTGATTGAAGAATTGCTTGAATTGATTCTTGTTTTGCTAGAATAAAAAGGTACGCATACTTTTATGTTTGGTTAATTAATTTACATGTTATATGATTCTATATGCTTCCGCATGTGTACTTGATGTTTATTGTTTATATTTATGATTAGTCATGTTATATAATTCCAACAAGAATCACTAGAATGGGATCGATGGTGGTGGTTGTGTGGTGGTAGAGGGTGGTGGTGGTAGCTAGAAGGTGGTGGAGCTGGCCGGGTTTGTGATGTGGTGGGATAAAAATAAATCTGTAACTTCGAAAAAATGATAGAGGGGACGAAGCTGAGGGTATATTAGTCATTTCAC
The DNA here is from genome assembly GCA_021014915.2 of Artemisia tridentata subsp. tridentata. Classification (NCBI taxonomy): domain Eukaryota; kingdom Viridiplantae; phylum Streptophyta; class Magnoliopsida; order Asterales; family Asteraceae; genus Artemisia; species Artemisia tridentata. The sequence continues at coordinate 214,671,925 of CP139506.1, forward strand.
ATGCATTTTGACCTTAACTATCGTTAGCTCTCGGTGGCCATTTTGAACGCCACATCAGTTTGAGTGACTAAATTGGAATTTTTTTTTCGGTGATTTTCTTGTATTTTAGAAACATCAGGGACGAAATTTGCAATTTACCTAAAGATTAAAAAGCCAAATCCTTAGATGCCACACAGTTTCAATAATGTATCTTGGAAAATCGAGGATGTTTGCAAAACTCACATTAATTCATAAGCTAAGATTGCACAATCACAATAAAGGGGTGTATGGATTAGGATATGTCACCTCTTATGGTGAGGAAACCCTAATGTGGTACATAATAAAATACATGTCAATAGATATAGAGAGAGGAATTCCCGGTCATGGCTCTTGTACAAGTGTCGTATCCTTTACTATGATCTTAGAAGGTGCATCGATTATGTCAGCTGCCCCAAGACGACGCTTGTCCACTGTTGGCAATTCTTGAGCCACTCCTTTCTCCGATGTTAGTAAATGATCTTTGCTTTTACCCCACACCACCGAGTAAAGACCCATCACTATGATGATCGCTCCAAGCAAACTGTTATCACATGTCAAATATTTAGCTCATTAATTAGTCAATCACATTTGGCTTGATAAATTTCTGTAACCAGTGTTATCTGATTACAAATTGAGTGAAAAATCAAGGGAGTACCTTCCAAGATGGACTTGCTCGGACAACACGATGGCACCAAGAACTGCGGTTATGATCATACATAGTGGGCTAAATGCAGTTACAAATACGGGACCCCGAACTCTATTCACAACTCCTTGAACGTAGTATGCAATCCCAGAGCAAACTACCCCCTATAATTAGTTACATACATGTATAAGCACTGAGAGTCATGCAATTTATGTTTAACATTAAAAAAATGAGCTAAAATACTTTAATAAAAGTTTAGCTCGATCAAATGGTATCCCGGATCGAAATCATGCATACTTTTCTATTTGCATATCCCACAAAGTTTTAATGTACAAGTTTTAATACATGTACGTCTTAAATTCTTAGACTTTCCTATTTAGGTTATTTGTTCACTATTTGATTATATACCGACTCATAATCAAATATATTACTAGTATGTAGCGCACATGTTTTTTTTCTTGTCTATGGCAGATAGCATATGGATTTTATAAGTTCGTTGTACTAGATACGAATGGGTAAGTACTTTAATCATATCTAATTTCCTAACAATTACTACATCTGTCCCAAAATAAATGTCATCTTTGACTTTTTCGAGTCTTTTTTATTCAACTTTGACCTTAAATATTTTTATTTGTGTTACATAATATTTGATGCGAAGTATATGAATGGATTGGGTTTCAAATGTATTTTCATTGGTATAATTTTCATCAAGTATTATATAACACAAATAGAAATATTTAAGGTTAAAGTTGAATAAAAAAGACTCGAGAAAAGTTAAATGTGACATTTATTTTGGGACGGATGGAGTAATACAAACAAAATTAGGAATACATTTTGCATGCTTTACCCACCACTAGAAATAGCGAGTCATGCATCAACTTGAACACAAATGTTACGGGTTCTTTAATCTCTCATATATTCCTTGGTCGAATAAATAATGTACCAAACCAAAGCAGGTGCAAGTAAAGATGTCTTGTCTTGTACTTATAATGAAAGTTAAGTGCAAACGTAGATTCGATAAGTCGATAACAAAGCAGCTCAAATGGGATATGGATTCAATGCCGCATCATCATAGAATATATTTATGCTTATTCATGCTTTCTTTACCATGTTATTATTGTGACATATGCGATTTAGATGCATGCATGCCTGTTTACGGTGGATATTTTGATTGACAGGTCAGCTATTTCTAAACATAGCTAGATTAACTTTTTTTTTTTGACTAACATATTTTATCGGGTTTAAAACCTTTACCAAAAAACATAGCTAGATTAATTAAGCAAATTTTGAATGTCAAAAACATAAAATATTTTTATATGTTGTTGCACTAAAATGAAATAGACAATAAACTTTATAAGGACTCACAGAGTAAACAGAAGCAAGAAGCCTAGAATCAAAGCCAAGAGCCCATGCTTTCGGATCACGCTCCATGATCATGGCTATAATTCCACCTTCAACCATACCAGCTAAACATACCAACGACGTTAGACTCAGCTCTGCAGGGTACTCCTTGAGTGTGATCGACTGTATTAGTAAAATTTGTTTTCACTGTTATTACCATGTATAAACAACAAATTTCAATATAAACGCTAAGAAAATACAGTAATATTGCTAAACATAATTTATATAATCTTTATATTTACATTATTTGCGGTAGTCCAATAACTTTCCATTTTGCCTTTTCCGTTGTAATTTCTTTTTCCTTTTATGATGTATTAAATTACTGGTGAAACAGATAGATTACAATTACAATATACTAGTATTTATGATTATAAGAAATATCAAACTTGACTAAAACACGGCAAAAAGTTTTTTATGAAAATAATAACTCTACACTTACCTGTATACTGTTTTAAAATTTGCACATAATATTATTTTGTTTTGTTTATAAGTATTTTTCTTTGTGGCAAAAACTGAAACGTTGTAGCTGGGCTTAAATAAAATTATTTTCTGAATTGAAGGTTTACCACAACAATACCCTTACAAGTTATATGGATAAGAATATTACGTTGTTTTACCTCCAACTAACCTATTGTACGAGTATATAACAAACACTCCAATCTTTCTATTTATAAAGATCAAAGTTACATGTACAATGGTAAAAGTTCAATATATCTTATATTTGTCATATATCCAATGAAACAATCTTAACCATTCATTTTTTTTATCAAAATAAAAAAATTAAACTTTCACCATTTTTTTAAAAATTAAATATCTCGCAAACCGTTAATCGTTACGCGAAAAAAATCATACCATCGCGACGAGAATTAAATTATCTATCCAATTCTATATACTTTCGACGATTTTTTTTTCAAACTTTTCACCCAGAAAAATCACACGTGATTTGTAAAAAGCACATGTGATTTGATTTTTACAAATCATGTGTGATTTTTCTGGGCGGAAATTTTGGAGAAAAAATGTTCATAGAAAGTATAGAGAAATGCATATCTATAAATAGATAATTTAATTCTCGTCGCGATGGTATATTTTTTGTAGCTTGAGAATTTACCGTTTGCAAGATAAGTTGTTTATAAAAAAAAGGTAAAAAATGAGTTTTTATTAATTTAGATGAAAAATTTATGGCTAATATTGGTTATTTGAATCTATAACAAATATAAGTTATACATTGATCTCAACTCTATGTACAATAAACTAATAACAATGATTAATAACAAGACAATATATAGTGTTCTGAAAAGAATACATAATTTAATAAATACTCCGTATCTACTTAGCTAATGATTCATGGTAGGTATATATACAATATAGTACGTAATTATATGCTCTTTAGATATAATTAGAATAGATAAGTATGAGTATATATATGTTGATATTTAATTTTCAGTTGACATGCAAGTCAAAGAATATATTACTACGTATACATGATATGGAACTATGGAAATATTTACACTTTCATGTATAAAAGTGAGTAATAAACAGACCTGAAGAATGAAGTAGCCAGCCCAACTGCATGTACAAACCAGAATCATAATAGTTCCGGCGAGCCAATGTTGATCAGCCGATGAGGATCCAGCAGCGGTGTGGGTGGTTGTGTCTCCGTGATGAGAGTACCATAAGATGTCAACAATTGGTCCTTTATATAAAGTCATCACCATTGCTCCTGTCACTGTAATCACTGTCCCCAAAACTTTGGCTTGGCTATGTATCCGTTTTAGATTCACCTTTTCCAACCTGTAATTTAATCAACTTAATAGATTAAATATTTGGACATTATTCTAAGTCGTGATGGTAACTATTGGATATTAAAGGTTACCTAAAAGCTAGTGCCAATACGAAGGTGAGAGCAGGAAGGACATTGACGATCGCTGATGCATATGTTGCAGATGTGATGGACATCCCCAAGAAGTACAAGTTTTGATCGATCACTGGCCTGTAAACATTCACAAAGTAACACATTAATTCTGTTTCTACATATAGTTATGTAATTTGTTGATGTGAAAATCTATAATTAGATACCCTAGCTTTCAGATCGATTAGAAACTTGTCCCAATAATAAAATCAAGAATTCGTCAAAAAATTCTGTCATATGGCACGTATAGTTAATATATGTTGTAGCTAGTATTCTAACATCGATCAGTATCTATTTCCATCAAATCTATTGGGTGAAACTGATATGATTATTTTGGATACACTTTTAGCTGTTTTCTTACACTATCTATGCACCTAAAGTGTTCTGTTGTACTATAATTAAAATTTGAAGAAACCCACGTAATAACGTAGGTTCACCTTATTATTTCTGATTAGTTAGTGGTAAATACATTAGATTTGTCTAGTTAGTACTGATACATATAAATGGATATATAATAAACTCATTTACGAGAGAGAGGTTGTTAGAAGAATTACTCTAGCAAACCAAGAAGAAGAACTTTGAGGAAGACGGAACGTGTCATCTTTGGTCTTATTTTCCTGCATAATATGAGCAAACCATTTATTATCATTCATTCGTGATCAAGCATGATCGTACGTGCATGTGCATGTGCATGTGTGTAACTTGGTCACTAGCATGACTATTTATAAACAAACCTCTCAAAAGCAAGCGCGAAAGGGGCAATCACAAGAGTAGCTGTGGCATGACGATAGACCACGAGAATCCAGTGGCTAAGTCCACGCTTCATGCCGATCATGGTTATGATGTACATTCCTGCATAACCAAATTGGAGAGCCACCATAGCTAGGTATGGTTTTGATGAGTTAAATGCTTCTCTCAAGAAACCCATTTTGCTATGTGTGATGATTAAGTTGGCTAGCTCTCTTATCTATCTCTTTTGCAAGATAGTTGCTATTAATTTGATGTACTTGAATGGAGTACACGGTTGGGTTTATATACACGAAAGAAAGAGAATATAACCTCGGTGCATGCAGTGGTAATTGGTAAAAATTGAGTGGAGATGGGAACACAATATTTGCCACCATCTATGCTTGCAGCAAAGGAATGCACTCACTTTGATTCCTTCATTAGAATATTCCCTCTTCCATTTTGAAACAATTCATATCATGTATTGGTTGAAGATTAATTTTTATACACGGCACAAATATATATTTTTGTTCTAGCAACTTATATTACAAAAGCAGGGGTTTTTGTTATGGCGGTAGCTGTGTTTTAGAACATATTTTTGCAAAAGTTTCAAGAAAAACAACAAAAAAAAAGGCAAGATTTTTGGTGTTTTTTGTTTGAATAGTACCATGATCAAAACTACTTCATTTAACGTTTGAAAACATAAAAGCAGAGGTTTTTATTTTAGATTAGGTGATATTAAGAAGGATTTTGCAAAAAGAACGGATCAAAAACGTTGAAAATTGAATCTTTAATCGTTTTGGGAAAAGTGCGAAATACCGAATTTTAAATATTCAAAACTGTCGAATTTGTATCTTCAAGTTTTTCAAATTTTGAAACCCTATTCCGTCGAATTTTGAAACCCTAAACTATCAAAATTTGAAACCTTTGTTTACCGAATTTTTGAAATTCGACAAAATCCAAGTTTACCAAATTTTTGAATTTTGACAAATCCTAGTTAACCTAGTATTTGAAATTTGACAGAATCCCTGTTTACCTAATTTTGAAACTCGATAGAATTTTAAGTTACCGAATTTTGAAATTCAACAGAATCTTCAATGTTACCGAATTTTTGCACATTTACCGAATTTCATATCCACTTATTTTACCGAGTTTCCACATCACTTTAACATGAACAAGACCAATTCACAACACAAGTAAACACATAAACAACACTTCTTTATCATCTACAAGATCCACTATCATTACACACAACCATTTCTCATGGCTTCATCAGAAAAAGGCATACTCGCTGCTGAGTCTGAAAACCGACCACCGATGTTGGAGAAAGGTAGTTATGTGAAGGGAAAGAGAACAAGAAATATCTTGCTAACTCCATTCTAAAGGGTCCGTATAAATTCAAGGAGATTGAAGACCCAGGTGACCCTGACCATGTACCTCCAATACCACCAACATATATTGGTAACCAGGAGAAGGAAGCGGAACTTGCTCATGAGTTTCACACATTCACATATGTCTCAGGAGAGTCGATTCAGCCGTACTATTCTAAGGTTTGCTAAGATGATGAATGATATGATAAGAAACAACATTGAAATGAAGCCCATTATCGTTAACACCAAGTTTCTTAACACTACAAGAAAACACACAACAGGCGAGGAACACTGTGCCGACGACTCAATGTCGTCGGCACAATACACTAAACGACAAGAAAATCACTTGACCTAGCCAAGGTCGCGTTGAATTTTTGAGTTAGTATAATGCCGACGACTGGTCGTCGGTATTATAATACAATTGTTTGACTTTTCTAAACCTGGTGAAAACCTGGGCGGGAATTTGACCCGCCAAAATTATGTCGACGACACGTCGTCGGCAGTATATAGTCAAAAAAATAATTGTGATTAGCGTTGGGTTAAGCGATTAATTAAGAAATATTTTGCCGTAGTTTTATTCTACCGACGACATGGCGTCGGTACGGATTTAAGTCAAAATTTTGACTTTTCCCGCGCGTGAATTATAGCGAATAATTGGGCGGGGTTTTTTCCCGCCTTTATTCCGCGGACGACATGTCGACGGCAATATGTCCTGCCAAATTTTCCTGCCAATTTTTTACTTATATATATCGTATATTGAAATTATCACAAAACACGTAAATTTTCACAAAAAACACACATAACAATGGATGGTTTAACGCCGGAACAAGAATGGTCGAAGGCTTTATCACACGAGCTCCTGTATACTGAAATTATACTTCATTGGGGCTGGGAAATTTTTGATGAATATGGTTCTTATGCGAACTGTGCACCGTGGCAGAGAGACAAGATTCTGGAATGGTTGAGGAGAAAGCCGTACTATAGAGAGTATTTGGAAGAGCTAGATGCTGCTGAAGCTCAACGTGCTGCTGAAGCTCAAGCTGCTGCTGAAGCTCAAGCTGCTGCTGTTGGAGGTGACGATGAAGCTGAAAGCGCATTGGACCTCGACACCGAATTAGGTAATCTGGAAAATAGAGTAACAAATCTCGAAGCTACGTTTGCACGTATCAAGGAAATGAGAGCAAGGAAGGGAAAAGATGGTGCGAGTTCCAGCAAAGCGGGAAGTAGCCGCAAAAAAAATAATAAACGGGCTGTTTTATTTGATCTGTTTCATTTGGTTGTCGAGTTGTTTAGTTTGAGTTGTTTCGTTTTGTTGTCTAGTTGTTTAGTTTGAGTTGTTTCGTTTGGTTGTCGAGTTTTTCGTTTAAGAACTCTTGCGTGTTTTAAATAAAATATTTTCCTTCGTGTTTGTTAATTGTGATATTGTTTCTTCAAATAAGGTCATAAACCCAAACACCCTTTTGGTGCAGGAAATAAGCAATCCCAAACACCCCTGTTTGGACAGCATAAACCAAAAGGCCCTTGTGGGATGCTGTTAACAAAACAACATAAACCAAACGGCCCTGTTTGGACAGCATAAACCAAACGGCCCCTTATTAAACAACAACAATAACACAACAACAACATCATTGGAACATTTTAAAGCGTACGAATTAAAAATATAAAGCACGTTCGACATCAGTTTTCACAACAACAACATTTTATTAAACAACAACAATAACACAACAAACAACAACAACGACAATAACAGCAACAACAACAACAATAACAGCAACAACAACAACCTACATACGAAGATTTCCCATATCACCTACCATGTCATTATAAAGGTCATGAAATAAGGCAGCTGAATCAATTGTGTGTTTGTTTGGATGCATGTACACTTCTAGCATTTTATTGAGTACCATTATCTGGTGATTCAGTTTGATGCAGTTTGAGCACTCTGTATTTCCAGGATTCGATGTTGAAGGTCCTGCGGTGTAACGAGTTGGAGTTATGGATGGTCCTGCGGAATGATTTGGAGGCGTTGAAGCTCCAAGAGAACCGGTCATTTTGGCTAGTCGTTTCTCCTTCCATAAAAAAAAATCGCAACCATACTCCTTTGTCCCACCCTGTTAAAGAGTAAAAACTATTATTTTTAACAACTAACCAAATTATTTATATAACACACAAAAAAGTATGTAAGTGTTCACCTTTGATAAAGGACACGCATAGTATTGTTTACCACGGGAGTAAGGTTTATGCGATTCTCGCAGAATTACGTCTCCTCGTTTACAAGGACAAGCAAAAGCTTCAAATTCCGCCATCTTCACCATGATAACAGTGTGTGTTTGTGGTTGTGAGGTTAAGTGGTTTTGAGTATAAGAGGCTGTAAAGTTGTGTGGATAAGATGTTAGTATATAAGAGCAGATCTTGGTGGGAGATTTTTGGAGGGAAATTTTTGGGGGGAAATTTTTGGTGGGAGATTTTTGGTGGGAAATGTTTTGTTGACAGATGGTGTGATATAACATCTTGTGTAGAACCTTACCATCTCGGCTCATTCGTTTAACGTCTCGTGTAGAACCTTACCATCTCGGCTCATTCGTTTAACATCTCGTGTACAACAACATCATCTCGGATCATTCGTTTAACATCTCGTGTACAACTGTTGAAGGTCCTCTTGTGATTCAGTTTGAACCACCCCAACCCGACAAGGGTAAAGATGTCACGCAAATGGTTTCATATCAGATATAACAAAGCATACATTCAAAAGTAATACAAAGATTCTTAAGGGTTACAAAGGGAATACTGAAATAACCAGGTTACAAGGCGAATACAATTTCTAACAATAAGATAACTTCTAATCATCTCTAGGCCCAAAACTATCAAGTCTTCTAAGTCCAAAAGTCTCTTCACTCGTACTCATCTTCCAACTAAAACCTGCCGCACACGAAAAGAAAACGTGCGGCTGAGCTTACAAAGCCCAGTGAACAGATATATAATAAACGGAAACGAAAATAAACGGAAATAACCAGATGTAGCATAATGAAAGAGATATAAATAAGATACAAGAGTAAAGGTTTAGGATAGTTATCCACCACGAGCCCAGAAACTCAAAGTCATAATCTCAAAGTCACATCTCAACATCATAGTCTCACAATCAGAGGGGATACCTCTCAGGCAACCAGATAATATGAGGGGTGGCCTCATGTATCAAATGGGGTGGAGTAGCTAGCTCCCAGAAATGTGAAAGGCGTATAATGCACACAAGCACCAGTCACCTCAAAGTCATACTCAAAGTCATAGTTAAATCCACTAAACATACATGCCTAGGATTGCAATCCATACGCCCCCACTCAAAGTCATCTCAAAATCATAATCTCAGAATCATAATGGCCATATCATAATATAAAAGGGGACGGCGTGAGAAATCACTCCCCCACACAGGAGTCATGCCAGTGGTGCATCACAGACATGGCCAGGTTACCTTCCTGGCTAGGAAACAAAAAGGTGGCTCGGGTATCAAACTAAGAGTCAGGTCTCAAGGTCATCTCAGAGTCATATATCAGAAATGCATCTCAACGTCATATCAAAAGGTTCATACACAAGGAAACATAGAAATGGCCTGGGAAATTTTAACTGAATCATAACTCATAATCATAATCAAGGTTCATCTCAAAAGTTCATTTTAAAAACTTCCATCAAAATCCATTTTAAACAATCCTTTATTGGTGCCTTTAATAAAACGATTCTTTAAAGTAATTTTCACAAAATATTCTTTCAAAACAGTTTTTCATAAAAATTAGTCTTCCAAAATAGCCTTCATAAAAGTTAGTAACATTTATATAAAATGGTTTTGCCTCATTTATAAACACCCTTTTAAAATAGTTTTTCCTCAAAACATTTTCAAGATATAATTAGAAAAGGTTTTCATAGCATAGCTTCAGATCAGAATTCATATCAAATGGAACTCAACTGGGAAGGTTCAAGCAAAGGGAAATCATAGCAATCGAATCAGAACTAATGGATTCAGAACACGAGAGAGATCATGAGAAACTTTAAAAGAAAGGTCAGAATATCTGTACCTTAGCAAATCAACAAATGAAATAAGAAGCACACCGGAAATAAGGAATCACCCCCTCTTCGCCGAACCTCTTGGTCGACTGTTAGGAACGAACAAGAACATCAAACCAAGCCTTAACCCCTTTCGAACCCAGAACTAAGCCTCTTGAACCCAATCATTATACGACCACAACTTGAGCATACTCGATCACCACACCACCTTCAGTTCGAGAACCAGCAACCAGACTTCGAACAGTTTGGATATTTTGGAGAAAATAATAGCAGTTGAGTGAAGCCCTAACGCCTCCTTTGAACAGCCCTAAACACACGAGCAGAACCCACACGAACAAGAGAGCAATGCACGTTTAGGAACCACAATAACACCTCCTTTTTGCCTTGATGTGGATCGAGTAGCAGGAACAAATGAGGGCAGCAGGAGCAGCAGAAAGTCGAATGGATTCTAGAGAGTTTTAGGGTTTTCTTTTTAGCTTTGGAAGGAAGAAAAAAAAATGGCAACTAATATAGGGATAGTGCCGTGGAATAAGGGAGAGTGAGACCTACTCTCACGGAAATTTTGGAGATGAAATCAAATAGTTAAACGTGTTGATCTTTTCCTAATTTACCTTGAGCTTATCCACGTTTTATTTCTTTTTAGCTCAACACTTGATGTAGCGAAATATTTAAGTTACAAAGATTCTGTTCTAGTGATTTACTAGGCGCCAAAATACTTTAAACGTGCCACACATAGAAATTAGGTGACTAAATATTATTTGGACGTGCCACGTAAGGTTTTTTTTTTTTTTTTTTTTTTTTTTAAAGTCTTGATATTATTTTGTTTCAATTAAATTTCGTTTATACATATTTGAAATCAAATGGTACTTTAATTTCTTCATATTCAAAGTTTAAGATCATAGGGGTATTTTGGTCTCTTTACATGTTTTAGATTTTCGGGTTTTACAACTCTTCCCCTCTAAAAAAAAAAATTTTCGTCCTCGAAAATTGAAGTCGCAAAGTTAAACGAAGTCGTAGCAAGTCGCAAAAAGGTCATCACAACATTCTCACGCCCGGGGAGGTTCTTCAAAAGATCTTCAGACCAAATGGTTTCTCATGACTCAAATCAAACGAGGTGAGTTCAAATTCCTCAGAAGGAGACAAATTATGATGATTCAGAACAAAAGGTCCATGCAACATAGACTGGACGATAGGTGAATCTTCAAAAAGCTCATATGGAATACGAATAAGATTTCAAATCGAATTAACTGCACCAACAGTAGGAAGTTCAAAAAGGAGTTCAAGACTTATAACTGAGGTCAACAGAATTCAAATCGAGAGTTCAAACTCAATCAGATGTCTAATGAACGAAAGCAGAGTATACGGATAGATAGGATGAACCTAAAGTCTCACTAATCACAGATAATCCGACGGAGATCAAATTCTAAACTTCTTAGGTACTCTCCGAGATATCCTATGCCCACAACGAGTGCACGTTATATGATGTAAGTATTATCACGTTGGCCAGACGTCATAATACTGGCATCATATAAATATGCCCTCATGATGGTCATACTTTATCTCAAGTCGTAATCAAAACCACATATCTTAATCCACCTAGTACTTCTACAGTCTCAGAGGTCAACAAAAACTATTTCCACAGTCAAGAGAGGAAACAAAACTATTCGCAAAAGTATCAAAATCCCATATTGTCTAGCAGAAGTGGGGTATGCTGTCACAAGCATCAAATCTTCCACAATTCGCCAAAATCTCTCAATATAAAGTCATCACCGAATCATACGAAAGATAAACACGAACAGAAATGCTTCTAGGGAACTTAAATCATAAGAGGAACCTATTACTAGATAATGAAACTTAAGAGGGTCAACGAAAATGAAAATTAGTTGCCAAACTTCTGCCTTCATAGCATCAATTATTCCAAGTATAGAGGGTCTGTTTCAAATATCCGCTTATTCAACCCATCTAATCTCTTCAAGTCCGGTTGATCTGTCTTCGGCTGTCCATCAATCGGGAAGTGAAATCACAATCGGGAATTTGTGTCTGATTCGTCGAGCCTCCTGCAGTTCTTCTTGTAATGTGATGGGGTATTGTGGATTTCTGGCACGGTCTTTAAATCTTCTTCATCATCCAGTCTGCTTCCGCTCTCAATTCATCTTAGTACAACCAAGATGAATAGGGAAGTGAGACTGCATGTCTTCATCAGCTCCAGGTTCGCGATCTTGACCAGAATTTCTTCTTGTGCATCGCCAACACTTCTGTCTTGAAAGGAATGTCTTCACTCTTCGGGGTAGCCTTCGCAGTTATCAACAAATATCACTCTCCCAGAATGTACAAATGATCGTCAAATTTTCAAGAAGGTGCAAGGAATTGATTTCCATGCTCTTCCTCGTTTCTGAACGTACTATTAAGTCATACAATGACCACTTGTCCAAGTACTCACGAGAAAACATTATTTATCAAATTCACGAAACAGTCAGGGTTTTAGCTAATACCATTAGCGTCACTAACCGTCATAGTAGTCGATTACGAATATGGGGGGTCGATTCCAAGAATAGACTCAATTCCTCAGAAGGAGACTTCGCGCTCTGAAATTTAACAAACATACAGTCGTTTCAGGGTAGAGGAATATTGGTTCCTAACAGTATTGCGATTCAGCTTCCAGAAATCAATACATATCTCCTGTCATCATTCTTCTTTATTGCGAGCAAAACTGAATTACGCCAAGAGAATGCACTTAAGCAAACTTACTTTACACTCCGGTGGAAAACTTGGTGGTTCAATCAGAAATCGTGTTTCAGAAAATTCAGGTGCCAAATAGCGTTCAATATAAGGTTCATGCTCAGACGACTCAAAGTGCCAAATAGCTTCCAAGATAAGGTTCATTCATTAGCGTACGAAATGGGTTCTAGGAAAACTTCATACCCGCTAAATTAACACAAGAGACTCCAGAGTAATAGTGATAGCAGAGGGTTTATCAATCGGTAATCGTGGTAGGGAGTTCAAAATTTGTTGCAACGTTAAAGGTGAGACATAGAAGGGAAATTGTCCATATTTGAATGCTCAATCAGCCGATTCCTTGTCAGAATAAAATTGAAGTTTAACTGACCAAGCAAAGTCGGTTCACAAATCAAATCTTTATCATTCAACAATGAGGGGAAACATTCTTATACTCATGGTCACAACCACAAAGCTTCTCATATGGACGGAGACGGGTGAAACGAACTCAATAGTGTCGGAAAAATTTATAGACGTTTATCAAAGCAGAAGACAAATGTCAAAATGTGTCAAGTACGTCATCGCCATGGAGATTCTCAGAATGCTCGAAGAGGCGTCAAAATGATTAACGAAAGGATCAGAGATCAGAGTCAAAATCTGAAGATAAGGATCAAATAGTGTCAGGCAATTATTATGAAATTCTCAATGCCTTCAAGATTTAATCAGGTTCAAATCTTAGGTGGTGCAAATCATAAGCTTTCACTTTCCAAAAGTGGTATCAACAGGATCTAACCAAAAGCAAGGCACGAATCAGAGTGATGCGGAAGCAAAGATACTTAAACAAATGTCTTATAGTCTACCCATTCCTCACTGGTCAAAACTTGGGTTCCTATGGGAAGATCCTAATGCAATTTTCAAAGGTTATCTTACGAGCGCCTACCGGGAAAGCTTAGTGGTCCTAACTTACACAGGCCAAGGGTAAATGTATTACGAATCGCAGCCTGTCTCTCTGATACCATAATTGTAACACCCCAACCCGACAAGGGTAAAGGTGTCACGCAAATGGTTTCATATCAGATATAACAAAGCATACATTCAAAAGTAATACAAAGATTCTTAAGGGTTACAAAGGGAATACTGAAATAACCAGGTTACAAGGCGAATACAATTTCTAACAATAAGATAACTTCTAATCATCTCTAGGCCCAAAACTATCAAGTCTTCTAAGTCCAAAAGTCTCTTCACTCGTACTCATCTTCCAACTAAAACCTGCCGCACACGAAAAGAAAACGTGCGGCTGAGCTTACAAAGCCCAGTGAACAGATATATAATAAACGGAAAAGAAAATAAACGGAAATAACCAGATGTAGCATAATGAAAGAGATATAAATAAGATACAAGAGTAAAGGTTTAGGATAGTTATCCACCACGAGCCCAGAAACTCAAAGTCATAATCTCAAAGTCACATCTCAACATCATAGTCTCACAATCAGAGGGGATACCTCTCAGGCAACCAGATAATATGAGGGGTGGCCTCATGTATCAAATGGGGTGGAGTAGCTAGCTCCCAGAAATGTGAAAGGCGTGTAATGCACACAAGCACCAGTCACCTCAAAGTCATACTCAAAGTCATAGTTAAATCCACTAAACATACATGCCTAGGATTGCAATCCATACGCCCCCACTCAAAGTCATCTCAAAATCATAATCTCAGAATCATAATGGCCATATCATAATATAAAAGGGGACGGCGTGAGAAATCACTCCCCCACACAGGAGTCATGCCAGTGGTGCATCACAGACATGGCCAGGTTACCTTCCTGGCTAGGAAACAAAAAGGTGGCTCGGGTATCAAACTAAGAGTCAGGTCTCAAGGTCATCTCAGAGTCATATATCAGAAATGCATCTCAACGTCATATCAAAAGGTTCATACACAAGGAAACATAGAAATGGCCTGGGAAATTTTAACTGAATCATAACTCATAATCATAATCAAGGTTCATCTCAAAAGTTCATTTTAAAAACTTCCATCAAAATCCATTTTAAACAATCCTTTATTGGTGCCTTTAATAAAACGATTCTTTAAAGTAATTTTCACAAAATATTCTTTCAAAACAGTTTTTCATAAAAATTAGTCTTCCAAAATAGCCTTCATAAAAGTTAGTAACATTTATATAAAATGGTTTTGCCTCATTTATAAACACCCTTTTAAAATAGTTTTTCCTCAAAACATTTTCAAGATATAATTAGAAAAGGTTTTCATAGCATAGCTTCAGATCAGAATTCATATCAAATGGAACTCAACTGGGAAGGTTCAAGCAAAGGGAAATCATAGCAATCGAATCAGAACTAATGGATTCAGAACACGAGAGAGATCATGAGAAACTTTAAAAGAAAGGTCAGAATATCTGTACCTTAGCAAATCAACAAATGAAATAAGAAGCACACCGGAAATAAGGAATCACTCCCTCTTCGCCGAACCTCTTGGTCGACTGTTAGGAACGAACAAGAACATCAAACCAAGCCTTAACCCCTTTCGAACCCAGAACTAAGCCTCTTGAACCCAATCATTATACGACCACAACTTGAGCATACTCGATCACCACACCACCTTCAGTTCGAGAACCAGCAACCAGACTTCGAACAGTTTGGATATTTTGGAGAAAATAATAGCAGTTGAGTGAAGCCCTAACGCCTCCTTTGAACAGCCCTAAACACACGAGCAGAACCCACACGAACAAGAGAGCAATGCACGTTTAGGAACCACAATAACACCTCCTTTTTGCCTTGATGTGGATCGAGTAGCAGGAACAAATGAGGGCAGCAGGAGCAGCAGAAAGTCGAATGGATTCTAGAGAGTTTTAGGGTTTTCTTTTTAGCTTTGGAAGGAAGAAAAAAAAAAATGGCAACTAATATAGGGATAGTGCCGTGGAATAAGGGAGAGTGAGACCTACTCTCACGGAAATTTTGGAGATGAAATCAAATAGTTAAACGTGTTGATCTTTTCCTAATTTACCTTGAGCTTATCCACGTTTTATTTCTTTTTAGCTCAACACTTGATGTAGCGAAATATTTAAGTTACAAAGATTCTGTTCTAGTGATTTACTAGGCGCCAAAATACTTTAAACGTGCCACACATAGAAATTAGGTGACTAAATATTATTTGGACGTGCCACGTAAGGTTTTTTTTTTTTTTTTTTTTTTTTTTTTTTTTTTTTTTTTTTTTTTTTTTTTTTAAAGTCTTGATATTATTTTGTTTCAATTAAATTTCGTTTATACATATTTGAAATCAAATGGTACTTTAATTTCTTCATATTCAAAGTTTAAGATCATAGGGGTATTTTGGTCTCTTTACATGTTTTAGATTTTCGGGTTTTACAACTGTTGAAGGTCCTCTGGTGATTCAGTTTGATGCAGTTTGAGCACTCTGTATTTCCAGGACTCGATGTTGAAGGTCCTGCGATGTAACGAGTTGGAGTTATGGATGGTCCAGCGGAATGATTTGGAGGCGTTGAAGCTCCAAGAGAGCCGGTCATTTTGGCTAGTCGTTCTTCCTTCCATAAAAAAAATCGCATCCATACTCCTTTGTCCCACCCTGTTAAAGAGTAAAAACTATTATTTTTAACGACTAACCAAATTATTTATATAACACACAAAAAAGTATGTAAGTGTTCACCTTTGATAAAGGACACGCATAAGGTGGGAGATTTTTGGTGGGAAATGTTTTGTTGATAAAGGATCATTCGTTTAACAACTCATGTACAACAATATCATCTCGGATCATTCGTTTAACATCTCGTGTACAACAATATCATCTCGGATCATTCGTTTAACATCTCGTGTACAACCTTACCATCTCGGATCATTCGTTTAACATCTCGTGTACAACAATATCATCTCGGATCATTCGTTTAACATCTCGTGTAGAACCTTACCATCTTGGATCATTCGTTTAACATATCGGATCATTCGTTTAACATCTCGTGTACAACAATATCATCACGGATCATTCGTTTAACATCTCGCGTACAACAATATCATCTCGGATCATTCGTTTAACATCTCGTGTAGAACCTTACCATCTCGGCTCATTCGTTTAACATCTCGTGTACAACCTTACCATCTTCGATCATTCGTTTAACATCTCGTGTACAACAATATCATCTCGGATCATTCGTTTAACATCTCGTGTAGAACCTTACCATCTCGGCTCATTCGTTTAACATCTCGTGTACAACCTTACCATCTCGGATCATTCGTTTAACCTCTCGTGTACAACAATATCATCTCGGATCATTCGTTTAACATCTCGTGTACAACAATATCATCTCGGATCATTCGTTTAACATCTCGTGTACAACAATATCATCTCGGATCATTCGTTTAACATCTCGTGTAGAACCTTACCATCTCGGCTCATTCGTTTAACATCTCGTGTACAACCTTACCATCTCGGATCATTCGTTTAACATCTCGTGTACAACAATATCATCTCGGATCATTCGTTTAACATCTCGTGTACAACTCGACAAGCAAATGAAACAACTCGGCTCATTAGTTAGGAATTGCATCTTTCAAACTAGAACAAGATAAGCTGGAACTTTGTTGTTGAGCACGAGTTCCATAATTGATCGGACCATTCGTTTAACATCTCGTGTACAACAATATCATCTCGGATCATTCGTTTAACATCTCGTGTAGAACCTTACTATCTCGGCTCATTCGTTTAACATCTCGTGTAGAACCTTACCATCTCGGCTCATTCGTTTAACATCTCGTGTACAACAATATCATCTCGGATCATTCGTTTAACATCTCGTGTAGAACCTTACCATCTCGGCTCATTCGTTTAACATCTCGTGTACAACCTTACCATCTCGGCTCATTCGTTTAACATCTCGTGTACAACAATATCATCTCGGATCATTCGTTTAACATCTCGTGTACAACCTTACCATCTCGGCTCATTCATTTAACATCTCGTGTACAACAATATCATCTCGGATCATTCGTTTAACATCTCGTGTAGAACTTTAACTACTTATTTTTTAATTTTATAAAGCTACTTATTTTTTAATTTTATAAAACTATTTTTTAAATATTTTTTTTTTAATTTTATAAAAGTATTTATAATAAAAAAAAATTTAACTACTTATTTTTTAATTTTATAAAACTATTTTTTAAATATATTTTTTTAATTTTTTAAAAGTATTTATAATAATTAAATTTTTTTAATTATATAAAAGTAATGGTGTCGTGGACATGTCGTCGGTATTGTTACCGCTGAAATTTTCACGAAAATTTAATTCGTCCCGCCAAATGGAAAACGACAAATTACCTTTACCATCCCGACGATATGACATCAGGACCATTAAAAGATGTGGTTACCATCCCGACGACATGACGTCGGGACCATTAAAAGATGTACAAAACCCCATCTGGTCAACACTTAGAAAAAAAAAACGCTAAAAGTATTATCCTCCTCAATTATTGACGATAACCGGCGATCGACACCACAACTCCACCACTACCTCCGACACCACTACCCGTACTCCACCACTACCTCCGACACCACAGCTCCACCTCCGACACCACAGCTCCACCTCCGACACCACCACAGCTCCACCACAGCTCCTCTGTGCACCTCCTCCACCTCCTCCTCCTCATTTGTTTAATTCTTCTTCTTCCCCACTTCTTCTTCTTCTTCTACAAAAATCACAGCTCCACGGTAATTTTGATTTTTGTTGATTTTTTTTTTGTTAATTTTGTTTAATGTTAGTGTTAATTTAGTATTAATTTTGTTTTCTTTTCTTTATTTTTTTTATATAGCCGAGACCACCACAGCTCCACCTCCGACACCACCACAGCTCCACCAAGACAGCCGAGAGCGAGAGTCAAGATCTGAGACAGCCGAGACAGAGGTAATGTGGTCCCTTTTTTATTTTTTTTAAACTTTTTGTATCCCGACGACATGTCGCCAACAACAGTTTTTTTAAAACTTTTTATATATTAATGTGCTCTCTTTTAATATAGCCCGAGACCGCAGCCCGCGACTGCAGCCCGAGACCACAGCCAAGAGCCCGAGACCACAGCCGAGACAGTATTTTGTTATTTTTTTCATATCCGTATTATTTTTTACATATTAGTATGTTTGTGAAATGTTGCGTGATGGATATAGGGGTATTTTTGTAGATTCCAGTGCGGTTTAGGATTTTTGTAATGTACTCGATTATATGTGTTTACGTGAAAAAGCGTTACATGTGTAGGATAGAAGTAGAATATTTCCGGAAAAATCAGTTGGTGTATTATTGTAGGTTTATGCTTAAATAACACTATGGTTGAATGTATTTGTTTTGATGAAAGCAAAAGCAACGTATAATGGCTGAACATGTTCATGTAATACAAGTCTAGCATTTTAACTTATAATGTTTCGATCAAACATTATGTGTAAGGTCATATAGATAAGTGAGATATCTTCAAATTCAGTGATGTCACATTGAGGATAATGTAGTTTTATGATCATGTCTTGTATAATCCTAAAATTGATTAATAGATAACTTTGACATATTAGCATTCTCTGCGTGAAAATCTCAGCTCCCTGACATATCAGCTCCCTCATAAGCTTATGAAGCATAAGCCGAAAACATAGTCGATTTGTGTATTATTGTTATACTTTTGTGAATGTTTTAGGATTTTAGTGATTAATTTCGGAAAGTCCCCGTCCGAAGTTAATCATCCTATAGAAAACCCGTCCAGAATTAATTTATTAGAAATTAATTTCGGAAAGTCCCCTGTTTGGGACTGCTTTTTGAATGTTTTGTCTCATTTAGGATATGGATGCGTATAACTGATTAACTATTTGAGATTATTTCGACAGTGTTTCTCCTTTACTCCTACGAATATGTCCTTAATGCACATATTTGGGGAGTTGAGGGGAAATGCTGCCGAAATTTTCTCAAATAGTAAATCAGTTATACGCATTCATATATGAGACGAATCATTCAAAGAGTGGGTTAGGATTGCCTTCCATAGTTGCGCTAGGTGAACAAAACAACTCGTAATCATTAATTAAGTGCATATAATAACCGATTGCATCATAAAAATGCAGTTATGATAATTGATAAGAGTTGGACCCGTATAGAGCATCGTGGTTCAAAAGAATTTCTTGATGGTCTTGCCGCCTTCCTCGATCATTGCAAACCGTTATTGAATAGTTCCGGAAACATAAAATGTCCATGTCGTCGTTGTTGTAATGTTCCATGGGTATCTCTCGAAGGTCTTAAACGCCACATAGGCCAAAATGGGTGGGACCCAACTTATACACAATGGAAGGATCACGGTGAACCGGATCCTCCGAATAATGATCAAAATGATACTCCCTCCGTCCCACTATAAGTGTCCACAATGGAATATTCAAAGTCTTTGTTTTTCAACTTTGACCGTAAATATTTTTGTTTGTGTTATATAATACTTGATGAAAAGTATACCCAATGAAAACACATCTAAAACTAAATCAATTCATATAACTTTCATCAAGTATTATATAACACAAACAAAAATATTTACGGTCAAAGTTGAAAAACAAAGACTTTGAATATTCCATTGTGGACACTTATAGTGGGACGGAGGGAGTATTCTTTATAACACAACACAACGTGAGATGAGTGACATGGGTGCGTGCCTTAATGATATTCTTGATATTCCTCCGAATAATGATCAAAATGATATTCTTGATGTTCCTTCGACTCATGGAAATATTGGCGAGACAAGTAACGAGCCTACTCAAGCAGCGACACCTCCTCTGCGTAACGAGTATGAAGAGTTACTTGGAAGTTCCAACCAGCCTCTGTACCCGGGTTGTGACTTTATGACAACATTGGATTTTATGGCAAAGTTTACACATCTCAAGGTCAGCGGTAAATGGAGTGATACTTCATTTAACAAAACGCTAAAATTTCTCCAGGAGGTATTTCCACCCAGGTTAGGTTACAATCTCCCACCGTCATACTATCATATAAAGAAGACATTTAAAAAGGTCGGGTTAGGGTACGAGTCGATACATGCTTGTGAAAATGATTGCTTTCTATATCGGGGGAATGATGGCGAAGATTTGGAGTATTGTCCGGTCTGCAAAACGAGTAGATGGAAAGACAATAAAACAACGGGGAAGAAAGTTCCTAACAAGGTGTTGCGTTACTTTCCTATCATTCCTAGACTACAACGTTTGTACAAGTCTATTCACACTGTAAAACATATGACTTGGCATGCTACTGGAAAGTCTACGGACGGTAAGATGCAACACCCGGTTGATGGTAAAGCATGGCAGAAGTTTGACAATAAATATTCGGATTTTGCTATAGAACCAAGAAACGTTCGATTAGGGTTGGCTGCTGATGGTTTCAATCCGTTCGGCAACCTTAGTCAGACTTACAGCATGTGGCCGGTTATATTAACAACATACAACTTGCCTCCGTGGTTATGCATGAAAGAGACTTCTTTGATGCTGACGTTGTTGATTCCTGGCCCTAAATCACCGGCGAAGGACATCGATGTTTACTTGAAGCCCTTGATTGATGACCTTGTGGAATTATGGAAAAAACCAGGTATCTTGACTATGGATGCTGCTACAGGCACTCAATTCCACATGAGAGTCGATGCTTTTATGGACCATCAATGATTTTCCTGCTCGAAGTAGTTTGTCTGGTTGGCAAGGGCAAGGTTACTACGCTTGCCCTACATGCAAAGTAGACACTCCGGCTACGCGGTGTGATAAGCAAAACAGCTTATGTTGGTCATAGAAGATTCTTAAAAAAAAACCATAAATGGAGGGGGGACCATACGACATTCAATGGTGAAACCATTATAGAGATCTCCTAGAAAAGATAACATGGCTGATATCTTGACTCAACTTGCGACATTGCCCACACGTGTGCCGGGGAAACATCCGGATTATGGGGGTGGGAAGATAAAACGTAATCATACAGTCGAGCTGAACTGGACTAAACGGTCTATCTTCTACGATCTTGAATATTGGTCTTTTCTTTCTCTTCGACACAATTTAGATGTCATGCATATCGAAAAAAATGTGTTGGAGAGTATCTTGAACACCTTGTTAATGAATGACAAATCTAAAGACACCGCGAAGGCAAGACAAGATTTGCAAGCTCTGGGCATTCGACAGGAGTTGTGGCTCGGAAACAAACAAAACGGGAAGTGCTCGAAGCCTCATGCAAAGTACTCCTTCACACCCGATAAAAGAAAACTCTTCTGTCAATACATCAAAACAGTTAAACTACCAGATGGGTTCGGATCCAAGTTCAAGTCAAAAGTGACCAAAGATGATAACAGTATAAGGGCATGAAGTCTCATGACTGTCATATAATGATGCAACGGTTACTTCCTTATGGACTTCAGCAATACTTGGACGCACAGACTTATACACCATTGATCGAGCTTTGTTTCTTCTTTAAGCAAATTTGCGCCCGAACTTTGATGGTGAAAGACATGGTGAAAGCTAAAGACCAGTTGATCAATATTTTGTGCAGTCTCGAGCAAATATATCCTCCTGCTTTTTTTGACATTATGATTCACTTGGTTATGCATTTACCTGAAGAGGCTATTGAAGGTGGGCCTGTTTCATTCCGGTGGATGTATCCATTTGAAAGATACATGAAGAAGCTTAAAAACTATGTCCGAAAAAAAGTTAAGCCGGAGGGTTCAATAGCGGAGGGTTATGTTGCAGATGAAGCATTAACTTTCTGTTCTCGTTATTTTCGTGGTGTTGGGACAAAATTTAATCATCCTGCTGCATCTCAGGACCGTCCTCGCCCAACAAGTGATTTCCAGGTGTTCCGATCACTATGTACCAATTCTGGTAAAGAGACATTGATTAAGTTAGGTCTCCAAGAAATGAAGAGAGTGATATGGTATGTACTTCACAACAGTCCTGAGATCGACAAGTACATGGACGAGTTCGAGAGGTATGCGTTTATATTTTGAAATTTCTGTTTCCCAAGTTATCTTTTCGATTTATTCTAATATCATGAACATTTTCAGGGAATTTCCTGATATCGACATGCAACAAGCATTTCCGAGCTGGTTTGAGATGAAGGTAAACTTATTGTATGTATTTCCATGTATAAATAACGACTATTACTCATCTCCATCTATTCTTATCTTTTTTCATAGATCCGTAAACTTTACATAGCCGATGACCCAAGCTGTACTCCCGACTTATTCGCTTTGGCTTGTGGACCATCACCGACCCCAATCTCAGTCAACTCTTACGTAGTCAACGGTGTGAGGTTTGTCGTACACAGCCGCGATATAAAACGTACAACTCAGAACAGCGGAATTTGTTCACCTGGTGAGAAGGAGGGAGAAATGTATTATGGTCAGCTAGAAGAAATTCTGGAGTTCGCATATTCCCAGTTCAAAGTTGTGTTGTTTCGAGTTAAGTGGTTCGACTTAAGCAACAAAAACTGTAGAGTCCAACGTTTTACCACTAGAAACAACATGACACAAATTTGGGCATGTAGCTATGCGTTCGAAGATCAACCTTACATTCTCGCAACACAAGCAAAACAAGTCTTCTACCTTGAAGATCCTGCCAGACGACCACTCCATTGGAAGGTCGTCCAAGAAGTAAATCAGAACACAATCTGGGATGTCATTGTGGTAGAAGACGATGATGATGTGATACATGGCAACAACTCATCTGATCTCCAAATGTCTGCTAATTTGAATGATTTGGAACTTCAAACCTTAAATATCGATGGTGAATCAACGTTAGTTGAGGCACCACCACCAATCATTCCTGTTGATGACGACGATGATTTTATTGATGATGAAGACGACGATCCTTATGATTTAGCAGATTCTGATAATGAAGTCGCAAACAATTCTGATGATGAAGTTGAAGTTGCGACTAATGTTGTTTATGATAGTGATTGTGATTGTGCAGATTGATCTTAAAATGTAACTTGTAAAACGACACTTATTTTAATGAAATTGTTATGGATTGTTTAAAAGTGTATATTTCTTTTGAATGTGTATGTATTTGAATGTGTGCATGCTTATATTAATTTGTTCCCGAATTTTTATATGTTATTCAACTTGTACTTTTACAGATGGCAGCAGCAGTTGTGCGCAGTCATGGTGGTGACAGTGCCGGTGACCCACCACCTTCCCCTACACGTCAGATTGAGAGCGGGTGCCGTGGTGGTGGTAAGAATTTCTAGATTACATATATATGTATATATATACACATATTATGTATATATATATAGATATATGTGTATATATATACATATATGTATACACATATATGTGTATATATATACATATATCTATATATGTATATATATACATATATCTATATTTTTGTGTGTGTGTATAATATATATAATATATATATATATATATATATATTATATATATAGTATTATATATATAAAAGTTACTTTATGACGTTTTCACTCACTCCAATTGCAGGATCAGGGCGACCCCGCCGAGGAGGTAGGGCCAGGGGGGAGGCAGGGGTAGGGGAGGTCAGAATGGCGGTAGGCAGCGAGTACGCGAAGAAAATAAGAATGTGAAGCTCAAGAACGCCGTGAAAAATAGCGGCCCACAGTCGATTGAGTTTGAGATTGGTGATCAGGGGACTTACTGTCATGTGGGCCCGCACCGAGCGTGGTTTAGCAATTACGTCGGCGAGCTCATTCGGCAGCTGCCGCTACACTATGACTCCTGGTACGATATAGAACCGGAGAAGACGGCTAACTTCCTTCCACAGCTCGGGGTCAGTTATTTCATTTTCCTTTTATATTGTTATGTTATCGTTTTATTTATTTAAATGTGCATATTTATTTAAATTTGTTTATTTATTTATATCTCTATATTTAATTATTTGAATGTGTACATTTATTAAAATTTGTTTATTTATTTATATCTTTATATTAATTTTAACTATATTTGTTTGCAGCGTATGTTCGATTTGGAACGCCACAGGCGCAGACAGGACTGGGAGGCCATTCGGTCGGCGCTCACCGCGTATTTCGCTACACGATATTCTGACAACAAATATGATATGAAACGCGATTACTTTACAAAAAGGGTGGGGCTGAGAAAGTGGAAGAGATCAGAAGAAATCCTCCTCCGAACTTGGAGCAGGCTGAGTGGGAGAAGTATGTCGATTTGTACATGTCGGAGAAGGCCCAGAAACGATCGGTTGTGAACAAAGAGAATAGAAAGAAGAACAAGATTCTCAGCCGCCACGGTTTGAAATCATTTGCCGCATCTCGACACGAATATGTAAGACACATTTTATTTTTATAAGATTATTTAATTTTAATAATATATTAATTAAAAGTATTTATACTAAATAAAATATATATGGTGTTTGATTTGTCATTTTAATTTGTTTCATCCTATATGCATGTGTATATATTTATACAGTTCGAGAACAGCGAGGACCACCAGTATCCGTCCCTGTTCGATACCTATCTTGACACCCACTTCAAGAATGGTGTTTGGTTGCAGGATGAGGCTCGTGCTCGGTTTGTAAGTATCGTTATTTATTTATTTATTTATTTTCCAAACACACACTTAGTGATTTATTGAAACATAATCTAGTAATTAACTCGACTAACATATTAATTTTCTCATTTTTTTCAACTACATAGGATGAGATGGTCAGGCTAAGGCAGCCTAGATCCGATATGCCGACAGACGAGCCGTACCTCACGGAGCAGGAGATACTTGCCCGGGTAACCGGGGGCAAGCAGCGTGGTCATATACCCGGCATCGGCAAGGTGGTACCCTTCTTGAAGAGGCCACGGGTAGACATGCCGCCTCCAGCTCCACCAGGTATGTACAGTTGGATAATATTAAATGACTCATCTTATGTATTGAAATGACCGTTTTTAAATTTTGATTATTTCGTTTATAGGTACGGCCGATGTCGACGAGAAGCTTGCTGAAGCCCAGGAGAAGCTTGATGAAGCTAAAAAGATAGTAGCTGAAGCTCAGAAGGAGAGAAAAAAAGCTAAGAAGAAAGCGGCGAAAACTGAGAAGAAGCTCGAGTTGTTGACGCGTTTTATGTCGACCAACCCAGACTGGGAGGCGTTTATTAGCCAGCCTGGTTCTCAAGGTGCCGCTGGAGAGAGCAGTAGGAGTGACGCGGGAGGGAGTGACGCAAGCGCTCCCGCGAGTGGCCTCGTCGGCGAGAGTGGCTCTAGCAGCGAGAGTGGCTCTCGCAGAGGGAGTGATGATGATGATCAGGATGCCGACGAGGGGCTCTAGAGGTATTATTTTGTCTTTGGAACTATATTTTGACGACCCAATTGCAACATTTGTAGATATAGTAGCTAGGTTTAGCGATTATAACACCCCTTTTTGATGTATTTTGAGGTGGTATTTTTTTGTGCTGTTTTGTCTTTGGAACTATATTTTGACGACCCAATTGCAACATTTGTAGATATAGTAGCTAGGTTTAGCGATTATAACACCCCTTTTTGATGTATTTTGAGGGTGTTATAAAGATTTATGGCCGTTTTGTAAAGTTTATTAAGTGTTTCGTGGTTATATATAACCGTTTTAGCCGTTTAGCCATTTTATCCGTTTTAGCCGTTGTTTGTATTGGAATGTCTTGTATATAGTGGTTATAGAAAGCAGGTTAGAAACCAGGTTTGTGTAGATTGTTGCTGCAAATTATTGCGGCAAAAATCTGGGCATTGCAGCTGCGCAGGCTGCTGTGCAGCTGCAATAGAATTTCCACACCGTGGACATGTCGTCGGTAACGTATTTATGGACATATGATACCGACATCATGTCGTCGGTACCATACTGAACTTATTGTCTATTATAAATGGTACCGACATATTGTCGTCGGTACCATTTACACATATATTTGACTTTCGTTGACTATTGAAAATGGTACCGACATATTGTCGTCGGTACCATTTACACATATATTTGACTTTCGTTGACTATTGAAAATGGTACCGACATATTGTCGTCGGTACCATTTACACACTTATTTGACTTTCGTTGACTATAATTAGTTTAGCTAATTAAAACGTTAATTATTTAGTATGATACCGACGACAATATGTCGGTATAATATTGTCGAAACAACAAAACGTTTGACCGGAAAATCATGTGGGTCCCATAATGTCATCGGCGTCGTTTGTCGGTATAGTCACTGCCGACGCATCTCTCTCGACAAGATCGTGCCGACGACATGACGTCAAAAATTAACCATGCCGACGTCATGACGTCGGCAGCATGCAAAAATTGTCCTCGGCGGAGCTCCTGTTTGTACTAGTGTAACCATCTTCAACCTGAATGGAAACGGTATGTGACAATTGTCAAGCAGACGAAGAAACTACATGATGTGAACTTTGATCAGCTGTATGACTACCTTAAGCAGAATCAGGAGGAAGCGAATGAAGTTCGAGTAGAGAAGACTGCCAGAAACCATGATCCACTTGCACTTGTCACAAATACCCACAATACACCTTAACAATTATCATTTACCCCACAACCACTACCTGCACCACAACAGTCATCAATTGACAACAGAGGTAAAGCACCATAGACACAGCTAGAAACCAGAGATGGTGCACAATTTTATCGCGGGAAAAGATTAAAGAATAACCAAACCCTAGATTGACACCCTCGAGGATTATAAAAATCCAAGTTTTTTAATCATTAACAACAACGTGCAATTCACATCTTATCACGGGAAAAGATTAAAGGTTATTTAAACCCTAGGCAATCTTGGATAAAAACCAATATACTTGTATGTTTTTCGCGAGAGCAAATTACGGTGTAAACCCAACCCAACACATTTAAAACGATACAAGATATTAGTTTAAATCCTGATATAGCCATTGATAAAATGGGTAAGAACTCTAATTATGCATTAAAGTTCATTAAACCAATGTCTTTGCAAAGTTTTTCGCCGGAGCAAATTACAGTGTAAACCTAACCCAATGCGTTTAAAACAATGCACGACATTAGTTTAAATCATATTTTGATAGTTATTTGTCTCATTAAATTTCCAAAATCATTTGCAAGTTATACGAGTCACAATTGAGTAATAAAATGCAAAATAAATGAAACATACAAATAAACTATCATATCAAGACATACAAATATAAATAGATGAATACCTTAGCTCGAGTCATGAGCACTTATAAAACCTGAGTGGTCAACTATGGGTCAAACCAATAAAGCCAAATATAGGGCTCCCAATTGCTTTTAGACCTATTCCAAAACAAGTGGAACCCTTATGCCCATAAAATTCTGCATGCTGTTAGAGCAGAAACGCAGCTAGCCTTGCGAGCCCTAAAACTCCAAGAAGGATTCTTCCCCGCTCAAAGCACCGAACTACAAAGTTGTAGCCCTTTGAGTTGGGCACCTCTCCATTGACTTTCACTATATAATTCATTCTAGAACTCCAAGAATAAATTTTTTAGTGCAAAGACCTGTTACTTTTTCAGAAAACAAAAACGCAACAAACAAACATGCATATATAGGAAAGGGCATCAACAATTTGCACGTTCCACATATTAACACTTTAAATATATGATATCAACAAGTGGTCGGCTTATTTTACATGACAAACATGCATGTGTTTGCCATGGAACATAATTAAAACATGTAATATATCAAAATAAGCCATAAAGACGAAGAATTTAAGCACGTAAAACCCCCCATCATGCATACGCAAACCCGTGGCCCTAGGGTTCTCAAAAACTAATTTAATAAGACCTAAAGGGTTGATTTTTTACAGGAAAAATAAGCCCTAAGGGATGTTTTAAATCGGTACAAAATACGCAAAAAAGGCGGTTTTAGCCACTTTTACGCTTAACACAAGTAATCTAGAACGTCATACCATGGCTCGTGGTGTCACATTGGGATTTATATAGTCAAATAACATGTATTACCTATAAACGCAATGGATATGGTCCCGAAGTGGATCCACATGATATAACTAGATTAACATAATAAAGTACAACTACTAACCTCTTGTATTGAATCGGTTGATCAACAAAGCATCGAACGGATCTTGGTTCTTCCTTGAACCTCACGAATCACCCAAAGTCACCAAAGGAGATGACGTCTACGGTTTTCCACACTACACGTCATAGTGTACTACCCGAATGCTAGTTGTTAACGTTCACGAATCAAGCAATGAAGCCCTAGGTTTTGCCTTGTAGTAAATCGACCCATAAGAACCCTTAGGAGGGGGATCAGTTTAGAGGGTATAGGAGGAGAGGAGAGTTTAGTTTTCTTGTTTAGGTTATACAAAAGTCATCAATAATGATTTAGGTAAATCCTTATATAGACTTTTGATAACTTGGTGAACAAGTTGGACCGTTCCCTCCCCTTTTCCTACCTAGGCCGGTGCACCACCCATTCAATATGGGCTCACCATATTGATTTTGGGCTTGGTCCATTAGCGTGTCCATTACACATTAATTAAAGGCCTATTAGTTAATTATTGCATCTAACGGACTAATTAACTATCGTTAAGTTTGATCGTGAAATATAACTAATATAATTAATATACTTACTATAAATATATTAATTACATTATAAAAGTAGTACCTTTGTGTATACGTGTGTGACCCCATAGGCTAACGTATTACTAGAAGTATAATTATTTATTATTACTTCAGCATTTTCTAATACGACGTGTATAATACAAACATGTTGTTGTTGTCTATTATGTATTTCTAGCCGTATACTTATTTATAATTACTTCAGCATTTTCTAATACGACGTGTATAATACAAACATGTTGTTGTTATCTATTATGAAAAACTGCAAACATGTTCTTGCTGTTTAACCAAGTTGATGTCTTTTAGGCATAATGGCATGTGATTATTGTTGAATTTAAGGAACACAAAGCAAAATGGCATGAAAAGTTTTATAACTAATAAAGCTAACACATTACATAAGAAAGCATAATACAACCTATTTCAATGCTAATAAAAATCCAACCAAAATCACTAACACAATCACTATTTACTTGAACAAATACACCATTTTTTCACTTTTCTTCAAATCTCTCTTCAATTTCTCCATCTTAATCCCCGTCTCA
The DNA here is from genome assembly GCA_021014915.2 of Artemisia tridentata subsp. tridentata. NCBI lineage: Eukaryota > Viridiplantae > Streptophyta > Magnoliopsida > Asterales > Asteraceae > Artemisia > Artemisia tridentata. Next base: position 214,701,873 of record CP139506.1, read on the forward strand.
GACTTGTAACTCGAAAATTCTACTTCATTGGGATTAAGTAGCAAGTACATTTCACGTAAATGAGATCTCTTCCAATCATTATCCAACTCTGGATCAGGCCAATTCCAACGTTAACAACTCTTCACTCCTTTTTTCTATAACAAAAAAGTATGTATTAAAAACGGGTAATTAGGGTTTTATAATTAAAGAGTGTTTAACTTACATATTTTTTATAACAAAACTATAAATCTTCTTGTAGTATTTACTAGGGTCCAAGAAACAAGCGTCGTCAATGGAAGTTCACATTTACACTTTGTTGGAATCGTTTGATAATGATTTAACTAATATGATGAAGAAGATGACATTTTAGGGTTAGTTGGGAAAAAAGATGAGATATGAGTTTAAAATTAATAACGGGGGTTCATAATTGATGTGATGGGGGGATTGAATTGAGTTGGGGAAAAAAATAATTTTGGGGGAAATGGTGTTAACTGTAACAATTCGCATTTTCGGGTTACTAATCATTCTCGTAATTTTTACTATTCACTCCTGAAATTTTTATTTATTTCACTTTCTCGTAAGTTAACGTATTTTCATGATAATCCGAGAGTTTGACATTCGTCGGGTAATTTTTGCAAGTTTCACAAAACCGTGTCTGAGATTTACGTTTAGGTTTAAACGTCATTTAGGCATCCCGATATGTTCATACAACATCCTAAACAAGAGAAATAAGTGTTTTTCACATCATATGACATTTCCACAAGTTTTGGATTTTTACATTTTCCGGTTTTGCGTTTTACGCGTTTTGCTCTTTTTGAGCCTACGGTTTTATGTTTTTACGACGATTAAGCACCCCGATAAAACTGATGAGGCGAAAAGTGTACCGCTTTTAAGGGGTCATTTAAGCCCTAAATCGTATTTATTTGATCAAATATTGCCCTAAATCGTTCCTTTTGTCATTTTAGGTACTTTTGAGGAGAAATCTGGAAAAGGAGGCATTTTGGACGTTTTTGGAGCATTAAAGTGAAGAAAACGGCAAAGTCTCAAAAATCGGCTAAAAGTTACTCTTGACGGCGTCACAATTTACTCTAGACGGCGTCATGCTTTGGCAAGAAAAGTTGGACGTGAAATTTACTCATGATAAGCCAGTGAAAATAGCATGTGAATTCTGACGGCGTCACGCTTTAACTTGATCGAGGGCGTCACGGCTTAAATCATAAGGGGACGGCGTCACGTTCATTGTTAGACGGCGTCAAGCCTTGATAAGCCAGAATGGATTTTTGAAGAGCTAAAGAGGGACGGCGTCAAGATGGTCATCCGGGAACCCTAAAAGCGGCGAGGTGACGGCGTCACACTCCATAAGGTGACGCCGTCAGATCCAAAAATCTATATATAGTTTTCTAATTTTTTGTCATTAAGGAGAGCTTAGTGTGTGGAATTTTGGGATAAAACCCTAAGACGATTTTAGCTACTTTTTCAGGGCTTTTTGCCTTGAGATCTTCCATGTTTCATTGAAAGATAAGTTATCAATTAATCATTCAATATGTCTATGTGTTGTTTGATTCTATCTTATTCTTGTCTTTTGTTTAACATGTTAGGTTAAATTTATCTTGTGTTTGCTTAGATCTAATGAAACCTAGCTATTGATTATTGGTTGTTAGTGTGTTGTTAGTTGTATTGGATGATTGTTTATCTATGTTAGGCTTAAGAAAACTGGCTAACTTCCTATTCGGTAACTTGCTTGAACGTCTTAAGAAACATGAACCAAATGCGTACTAAAGGTTTTTATGGTTGTATTTAATGCACAAGCGAATTCTAGTGATCCCATGTTAGGAGCTTCCTAGCCGGCTCGACATAGGAGTGAAGTAGGAGCTTGTAGAGTTGGGGAAGTAAGTACGCCACCCCATGAATGGTATTAAGGAATACACCCGTCATCCACGCGACTAATACACACTAATTAACCGGTAAAAGATAGTTAGGGAGTAAGGAAATCTAAGTAAACACATTTCTCTACACATAAGTTTCTCACCACATTTTATTTTCAGTTATTTATTTTATTTGCATTCGTAGTAAATTGGGTTAGTTGACTAGCAACTAATTCCGCCCACTCCTTCAAAACCCGAGATTTTACTTGCTTTCATAAAATTATAAAAACATAAAAAAGAATCTTCCTCAACCCTTAGACCTAATTAGAGTAGCCTTTCATACCTAACGAATACTATTCCCTGTGGAGAACGATCAATCCCCCGTACTTACCACTACACTATACTACATCGGTCAGGTACACTGCCTGGTGGGGTTGTAAGCCTCTTGAGATCCCTCGAGAGGTAAAACATGTTGTAAGGTTACAAAACCACGCAATCAAGTTTTTGGCGCCGCTGCCGGGGAATAGTTATTGTTTAGGTTGAATTTTTATTTCTATTAGGTCTACTCACTAGATTCCCTTCTAGTGAGATTTTTATTTTATTTCTCTAGATTTTCTTTAGTCTATCTATTTTCTTCGTGTCTTTGTTCGTAACCATTACCGTCCGACATCATGGAAGATGGTAATATCCTTAACCCCCACAACCCACCACCACAACAACCACAACCACCTCCTAGAGCCCGTACTTTAGGAGAGTATTCCCGTCCTAGCCACCATGGCTATCGAAACACCATTGAGCTCACTCAAGGAGCCAATATCACACCCTTGCGATCCGACACCATCCGGTTGGTGCAAAGTGGATGCGCATTCCATGGACTTCGTTCTGAAGATCCTAATCAACATCTCAAGGACTTTCTTAAAATCGTTGATTCTATAGACCTTGATGTTGCCACTCGAGAGACGACCCGATTGCGTCTCTTCCAATTCTCTTTGCGGGACCAAGCTAGTCAGTGGCTAGAACGTCAACCCGCAGGATCCATTACCTCTTGGGATGATCTCACCACTCGTTTCCTTGCTCAGTTTTTCCCACCGGGAAGAACTACCAAGCTAAGGAATGATATCTTGATGTTCCAACAACGTCAAGGCGAAACTCTCTACGAGGCATGGACTCGATTCAAGGACTTACTCCAAAAAGTCCCTCACCATGGCATAGAACTTTGGCTCCAAGTCCAAATCTTCTATGACCATATCAATCTCTCCACGAGGCAAACCATTGACCAAGCGGCCGGTGGCAAGCTACGTGATCTAAGTGCGGAACAATCATGGGCTCTCCTAGAGGATCTTGCTCTTTATGACAACGAAAGTTGGAGTGATCCCCGTGATTTGAATAAAACGGTCAAGGCAATATCTTTGCCTTCTAACAATTCAAGCACTTCCGACCGTAGGATCATAGAACTTGAAGACCAAGTCAAGTTTCTCATGAAATCTTACGAGGCTCCTAAACTTTCAAACCAAGTGAACAAAATCACTTCTTCATGTGAATTATGTAGTGGTCCCCACGACACTCGTGATTGCATGGAACTCCCCGAACAAGCTTTTGTGGACTACGCATCCTCGCGTACCGACGGAGCGGGAGACAAGTGGTACACTTTCAAACCCGAGCCAAACCATTATGGTGATTCATACAACCCCTCATGGAAAAATCACCCGAACCTTAGGTGGAAACAAAACCAAAACTCACAACAAACCAATTCTTCCAACCCACCTAATCATTTTCAATCAAGCGGTTCCAACTCGAACCGTACTTTCAACAACAATCCTTCCGGCAATGGTAGTACCAATAACTTTAAAGGATTGATGTCTCAATTTATGGCATCTCAAGAAGCTCGTTTAGCCAAGTTTGAAGCCGATTTCAAACAAAAACAAAGCGAGATGACCGATAAGATTGACACCTTGTTGAAAGCTCTCCATAACCAAGTGTTATCACCTCCACATAAGGACGCTAGGAACACAAATAGCGGACCCCAAGTCAAAGACCCTTCTTCATCCAAACATGTCCACTTCGTCAACGTTGTCACTATTAAACCAATCGATAGGAGCATGGAAGAAAGTGACAAGAATGAGGGTAGGATAGAAAGTGAACCTAAGGATGAGGATAGGAAAGTCGAGGTTGATAAGGAAGTTAGGACAAGTGTGATTGAGGAAGTAGATAATGATGAGGACTACTTCAATAAGCTACCCACTAAGGAAGAGCGTGCATATCATACAAACTTATTCGATGACCCCGAGACACCATACTTCCTAGGTAGACCAATCATAGAAATAGGCGACCCTTCTAATCTCAACATACCATGCAACATCGGACATCTACATGTGTGGAAAGCTTACATCGACCTTAGATCGCCCATAAACATCATGACTAGAGCCCACTACAACTTGATAATGAAAAATCAACTTGGGTATAGGATGCTCCCTGACAAGGGTTGGATGAGTAACTTCACGGGAAGAGTTAAGGGATTACCGGTTTATGTAGGAAACTTCACCTATGTCACCGACTTTGTAATTGTAGAAGATATCCGCCCAATAGTCGATGCATCCTTGACTCAAGTGGTTTTTGGAAAACCATTTGTTGAGGTCTCTAGAATGACTTATGAACCTTCCTTAGGGATAGTTAGATTTAAGGATGAGACCGATGAAGTAAGCTACCAAATGCCATATAAGATAGAACAATTCCAACACTTGTCAAATGTTGAGAAGGAGCTTAAACAAGCGGTCTACTATAGGAATGATAAGGATAGAAGTAAAGGAGTAGACTATGTTATGGAAAGGATATTCGGTTTCTACAAGGATTGTTTGAAATTAGGACCGGAATATAGAACCGGGAAGGAGAATGGCCTAGGAACCGTGACCGATGATGGAGTCACGTAATGTACGTGACTTTGAGTCTAGCTACAAGACTCGTTAATAAAGAAAAGCGCTTCTTGGGAGGCAACCCAAGCTTTATTTGTTTTATTTGCTTTGTGTGTTTATTTATTTGCTTGTTTGATTTTATTTTCCGTATGTGTGTTTAATTTTTATTAGTATTGATTCATGTTAAAAACTAATTTGTGAAAATGCTTTATGTTATTTTTAACTTCGTCTTAACTACATATAAAGGTATTTTGCAAAAGATAAGTGTAAGGGAAATCTAAATCGGTTTATTAGAACACAAATTAACATGAATCGTAATAATAATAAATTAGCATACATATTAGTGTTTGTTTGAGTCAAATGCTTGTATCGAGTCATAATGATGTTTTGCAGGATTTCCAGGAAGTAAGGTAAAGGTTTTTTCCAGAAATTTTCCGGGAACTTAAAACGAAAATTTTTGTCAGGTCATTTCTGACGGCGTCAGGGGTTATAACCTGACGGCGTCAGATTTAATTTCCAGAAATTTTTGAAAGTTTTGTTTTCATAAAAAGTTTTTATTAAAATCTCCAACTTATAATCTCCAGGAATCTGCAAAATTTTCATTCCACAAGCATTATATCCTTATATATAGATTTTATCCCGCCGATGTTATGCAGGTTTTCGTGTTTGTTTTCTCAGGTTTAACAGGTTATTTTGGACAAGGAAATGTTTTTGGATCAAGCTTGTGGCGATGCATTAGTCATGGAGCTTCAACATTCTCTTTGGAGGAAGATTTAACCGTGTAATTTCATTATCCACCGAGCGAATCAGGGGAGTATTTGATTTCATTCTTTTACTTTTTGCTTTTACATCTTATTATTTGAACATTGGGGACAATGTTCATCTTAAGTGTAAGGGGGGGGTAAAAGTACGATTTTAGAGAATACAATTACGCTTGATTTTTGTTTGTTTAATAGTAGATGTGTAATAAAACTGAGAGGAATACTTGTTAAGGTAATTTTAGTGCCAAATTTAAAATTTTTTACAACATATAGGAGTGAAACTTTGATCTTAATGAGCGTCTCACGGATAGGAGTTATATGACTAGCACAAAAACCGTACCACTAAAAAATTTTCCACCCCAAATATGTGAGGTTCGCCCCTAGAATTGGTAGGAAAAGCATTTATGCTATGATGTGTGTACCGGTAGCACTTAGATTCTAGAACTTGCGTTAGGACCATTCCAAGGCCACAAGTGAGACTACATTCGTGTAGTTAGATTTACTACATGATAAGAGGCATTAGGATTAACCCATTGTTTTACACCTGTGTTTTTGTTATAATTACTTTGGCTACATTGGTCAAGTAATTCTCCCACACCCTTTGCGTTGTATTCATTTTTAGTACACGATACCCCTAGTACACCCCTCAGAGCCTATCTTTTCGTTTCGACCTTTAAGCATTTTACTTAAAGGAAGAATTTGTTTACACCCCACTAAAATGTACACCCAAATCGCCTTAGCCTACCTTGTATGCACTCATTTTTAGTGCATTATTGTTACAACATTTGTTTTAAACCCAAGTTAATTATCTAGTTGATTACATGGTTGCTAAGTCGAGTCATATCCTTGTACATATTGTTTTGGGACGATTGGGACTCATGGGTAAAGTACTAGTGTAATGGAGTAATGGGGAAGAACATCATTTATTACCCCCATATATGCTAAATATTTTAAAAGTACTCCAAGTTTTTCGATTATCTTAATTCGAGTCATTAGATTAGTATTTGTAAAGTTATGTAAAAATTCAAGTGTAAGGGGGATGCAATGCCCCTATGATGTATTATTTTGGATGGTAGGGTAAAAGTGTATGCAAAAAAAAAAAAAAAAAAAAAAAAAAAAAAAAAAAAAAAAAAAAAATCAATCAAGAAAAACACAAAAAAAAATGAGAAAAAGAAAAATAGAAAAAACATACGGACTACCATCCCGTTTTATTTTATGTTTATTTTATGTTTTTGTTATTTTATCATTAGCTTAAGATCGAGTCTAGTCTTGGCTTAGCAACATTGTATAGTACATGTAATTGATCAAGATCTTTAACTAGCCACCAGTAAAATATCCTTTATCCAACAAAACCGTGTTTTCCTTTTCCCTACACCTAACGTTATAACCCATTTAAAAGCCCTCTTTGATAGTTTATCTTAGGTGCTTACGCCTAGTGGAGGAGGTTTTCGATCCTTTCCCAAGCCTATGGTAATCTATTTGCTATGACAGGTAGTGAGAGATATTATCCGTTTTCATTTATGAGATTTATTTTGATGACACTTGAGAGATGTGAGTATCTAAACACTACTTGTGAGGTGCTAGTATGTAATCTCCGTGCTTATTATGATTGAAGTGGAACGATTATTTGTTGTAATTACTTTTATGTTAGCATTAAATGACCCCTAACTTGTATTTTGATTAGAATAAAAGCGCATTTGCTTGAGGACAAGCAAATCTCAAGTGTAAGGGTATTTGATGAGGCGAAAAGTGTACCGCTTTTAAGGGGTCATTTAAGCCCTAAATCGTATTTATTTGATCAAATATTGCCCTAAATCGTTCCTTTTGTCATTTTAGGTACTTTTGAGGAGAAATCTGGAAAAGGAGGCATTTTGGACGTTTTTGGAGCATTAAAGTGAAGAAAACGGCAAAGTCTCAAAAATCGGCTAAAAGTTACTCTTGACGGCGTCACAATTTACTCTAGACGGCGTCATGCTTTGGCAAGAAAAGTTGGACGTGAAATTTACTCATGATAAGCCAGTGAAAATAGCATGTGAATTCTGACGGCGTCACGCTTTAACTTGATCGAGGGCGTCACGGCTTAAATCATAAGGGGACGGCGTCACGTTCATTGTTAGACGGCGTCAAGCCTTGATAAGCCAGAATGGATTTTTGAAGAGCTAAAGAGGGACGGCGTCAAGATGGTCATCCGGGAACCCTAAAAGCGGCGAGGTGACGGCGTCACACTCCATAAGGTGACGCCGTCAGATCCAAAAATCTATATATAGTTTTCTAATTTTTTGTCATTAAGGAGAGCTTAGTGTGTGGAATTTTGGGATAAAACCCTAAGACGATTTTAGCTACTTTTTCAGGGCTTTTTGCCTTGAGATCTTCCATGTTTCATTGAAAGATAAGTTATCAATTAATCATTCAATATGTCTATGTGTTGTTTGATTCTATCTTATTCTTGTCTTTTGTTTAACATGTTAGGTTAAATTTATCTTGTGTTTGCTTAGATCTAATGAAACCTAGCTATTGATTATTGGTTGTTAGTGTGTTGTTAGTTGTATTGGATGATTGTTTATCTATGTTAGGCTTAAGAAAACTGGCTAACTTCCTATTCGGTAACTTGCTTGAACGTCTTAAGAAACATGAACCAAATGCGTACTAAAGGTTTTTATGGTTGTATTTAATGCACAAGCGAATTCTAGTGATCCCATGTTAGGAGCTTCCTAGCCGGCTCGACATAGGAGTGAAGTAGGAGCTTGTAGAGTTGGGGAAGTAAGTACGCCACCCCATGAATGGTATTAAGGAATACACCCGTCATCCACGCGACTAATACACACTAATTAACCGGTAAAAGATAGTTAGGGAGTAAGGAAATCTAAGTAAACACATTTCTCTACACATAAGTTTCTCACCACATTTTATTTTCAGTTATTTATTTTATTTGCATTCGTAGTAAATTGGGTTAGTTGACTAGCAACTAATTCCGCCCACTCCTTCAAAACCCGAGATTTTACTTGCTTTCATAAAATTATAAAAACATAAAAAAGAATATTCCTCAACCCTTAGACCTAATTAGAGTAGCCTTTCATACCTAACGAACACTATTCCCTGTGGAGAACGATCAATCCCCCGTACTTACCACTACACTATACTACATCGGTCAGGTACACTGCCTGGTGGGGTTGTAAGCCTCTTGAGATCCCTCGAGAGGTAAAACCTGTTGTAAGGTTACAAAACCACGCAATCATTAAGCACCCCGATAAAACTTATCACTCATTTAATATGCTAATATAGAGTATATTGATAAGTTTTAATAAATTTATAAGTTTTATATTTTTAGGATACCCGGTTTTAAGTTTTGTAATTTAAATACTTACCGTTACCGATTACCAGGACCAAAACTCACTCCGTAAATCAAGATAATATCAAAATGACTAACCAAGTCATCCATATACATATACGGATGAAATTTATGCACATCACCAACATTTGGTGGCTTGGTGATGAACCATAGAACCTTTATGCCTAGATGTGTATCGTTATAAGCAATAGAACCAGTATGCATCATGTGTTTTATTCTTAACCACAAATAAGCAAAGTTACTAACCTCCTTATTGTACTATAAATACTAAGCTCATCCTCTTCCTTTTCATTACTAAAAACCAGCCACAATATATTTCCAAGAGAAGAATCCATGCTTTGATTTCAAGCTACAAAGTCTATATCATTGTTGAAGCTCTTGTAAAGTTTCACATGATTCTTGTACTAGTTTTCTCATTCCTTTGGTGATTTGCAAGCTACACAAGAAGAATTTCAAGTAGAAGTCTTCAAGTATTGTCCAAGTGATCTTAAGTGATTTCAAGCTACAAGTTCTACTTCATTGACAAAACTCTTGTCAAGCTTTCTTTGATCCTTGTCCTTGTTATTTGATCTTGATCCTAAGTACCATTTTAAGTAAGGCCAAAAGTTGTAAGACAAGCTTATACTCAATCTCATCATACTTTGAATTTTATGTATTTAATATGTTCTATATGCTTATTATACTTGATTATGCTTGGAAAATTGGACAAAAACACTAGAAACCGTCGAAAGGACTTATATTGCAAAATAGAAACTGGAGAGGGGCTGTAAACGTAATTAGTGGGAAAAATCGATGGACTGTGAAACTTAGATAAAAACATAGGCTTATAAATTGATGTCTTGTGGTCGTTTCCTCAGGTGGCTCAAGCCGTAACTCATCCTGATAAATAAACTAGAGCCAAAACGGTAAAACATGTCAAAATCTGACAAACCGTTTTCATTGGACAAAACGGGACAGTTCTTGTAACACCCCAACCCGACAAGGGTCAAAATGCCACATTATGGTGTCCATCAGAACATACAAACGCAAGCGGAAGACTTATAAATATAATGATTACAAAGGTATTATAAGATAACAATGAAATACTAACTCTAAACATGATGAGTTCCAAAACTGAAATACAAATCCAAACTAAATCTAACTGAAGCTAAATCAAAGTCTAATCCAGAAGCAAATGGTATCTATCGTCAGGGTAGTCCACTAAGAGCTCCTATGCACTCTTCACTCAAACCCAGCTTCCAACCTAAAACTTGCCGAAGGAAAAGAAATGCGGCTGAGCTTAAAAAACCCAGTGAACAGATATAACCAAAACGAATTAATCGAACCATATATAAATATAGAGAAATGGAACCACCAGATCCTGCTGAACAAAATATCAAATGTCAAATGAATAACACTCAAGGATCAGCTGAACAAATATCATAAGTCAAATGAGATAAACGAAAATGAGATAATCAAGAGAAAATACGAATGTCAGATAGTCATAACGAATCAAGGAATCAAAATCGGAATGGCCACGAGCGTGTCTAAACGAGATACTCGAATAGACCAAATAATCACATAATCTCGTATATCCGTCAAATCATATGTGTACAAGGAGGGGAGACCTCTCAAGTACCAAATGGAGTAGCTAGCTCCTAAATGTGAGAGGGTGCAAGGCACACACAACCCAATCACTAACAAAATGAAACAAAATACCTAGGATGCATCCATACGCCCCCTCCTCCTACAAAACAAATCATATATATACACCTGCTCGTGATCTGTATATACATATATCATAATGGGCAAGTGATCATCTATCATACCATATCATATCAAATGGGGATGCCGTGGACTAATCACACCGCCACAGATAGTGTCATGCCATTGGTGCTATCAATGACATGACCATGGTACCTCCAAACAGAACAAAACAAATCATATCATATCATATCAAGTCATAATATCATATCCAAATAGAACGTATCAAATTGAACTAAATCATATCATAGCAAATGGATAACAACGAATAGCAAACAGATATCAAATCAAATGATCATATCAAGGGAATCATATCAACGAATCATATTAAATTGATCATAACATAGCAAACGAATCAAAGTCAAGGATCGAAAATTAATGAGAAACCTTTACTGAGAAAAGGTAGAATATCTGTACCTTAAACCGCAAATGAAACCATATCAGAAAACACAAGGATCGAAAGTTACTCCTTCTTCAGCGAATCTACACGAATTAATGATCGTCTAATTATTTAAGAACCATTTCATAAGTTATTACTGATTTAGTACAGATTGCTGCTCAGGTTGACATATTCAGGTTTTCCTGCTATTTATAGCAACTTCCCATATTTAGTAACTTTCCAAATTTAGGAACTTCCCATATTTAGTAACTTTCCAAATTTAGTCACTTCACATATTTTGTAACTTTTCGAATTTAGTAACTTCCCATATTTAGTAACTTTCCATAATTAGTCAGATCAGGGTTACAAATGATAATAGGATAAGTTTAGGGTTTAGTTATGACAAATAGTTAAACTTATAGTTTTAAATGCATTTTACATCAATTAACACCAAATTAGGGTTTATCGTATCAAATTAGGTTTAGGGCTTGTAATTACCAAATTAGAGTTTCGATTAAAATTCTGGACCAGTTTCTTATGATTTTTCATGTCTATTATTTTAGCTCCAAAAATTCCGAAATAATTATATGTGATTCCCATATTAGTCTAGTATTTTCATGAATTTTTATAGATTTTATTACCAAGCAAAAGTACTGATTCAAAAATCATCTTTCCAGACCTACCCAGAAAGTTAACTACATACACATACAAAAAGTTTGCTTTTAATTAACCCATTTTCACACTTCATAAAAAATCTACAAAAGTTCCAGAAAGTCACACATAACTTTAATATCACCCATATAAAAGGAGAGTTCTTAACTCCTTGTGGTTTGAAAATTAAAAATCAAAAGCATCGACTGATTTTCAGACTCAGATTCACAGTTTTGATAACTTGTGTTCCAAAAATCAAAAAGCTTACTTACCGACCTCTAATTGCTATGAACCTTATATTTCCAGAAAGTAGACAAGTATTACTTATGTTTAGACTCAAAAATCACTTACAAATATGTTGGCATCCTCAGTTTAGACCCCAATCTATCCAACCCAAATTCTGCACAACAAGAAAGTGAGACAGAAAACGACACAACCCTAACCCTTAATGTCAGTTTTAGGGTTCCCTTTTAGTACCACAATTAATGCTACATTAATGTTTATGTGTGGGGTTTCAAGATCAGATTGAGGGATTGAATAAAAAACTGATTCGAATGGGACAGAAACCAAACAGAAATTGACATATATGTTTCACAAATCATGATTTTATGTGTGGCGTATACTTGGTGATTCATGTTACATATAAACGAAGCAATCACATAGCACATTAACATGATTATTATGGTTCATATAGCATATTTTAAATTCTGATTTAGCACATACATGTGTCGTAGAAAAGAGTGAAAACAAAAGAGAGGCCAAGAGTACCTATTCAAGCCGAGACAAAGATGGATCGAGAGATTAGAACAAGGATTGAATCAAGCAACAAAAAACCCCCAAGAAAGCTACGATGAACCAAAGCTTTAACCTCTTCTTATTTCTTGATTATTGGAGAGAAAACACAAGGTATTATGAGACAATTAGGGTTCGGTATGGGAGGGTAAAAAAATGCTGTATAATGTGTTGAATGAGAGAAGGAGAGCGTGTTATTTAGAATAGGCAAACCGTGTATAACTGCTAAGAATAAGGAACCAACATATCCTTTATTTTGTCAAATTATTTGGTCTTATCAGTTATTCAAGTTGACGTGTGAATGGAGCTAGACATAAGGGATTTCGGTTCTATCCATTCTTAAAGAAACCTTGTACAATCTTTTAGGAATAAGGTGTAGGTCGATTGTTTTGTTTTTTTATTTTATTAAGAAAAATAGTAACACTGCTAAATAATATAATACTTCTACTAAATATAATCCCTTTTAGTACTTCCCTGGAAAATATGTGGAGCTTTGATGTCATCACAATCTCGGTTCCAGTCATAACAAGAAACGTGTAGGATTTAAAGAAATAAAAAGGTTCGTCGCTTGTAGTATTAGGCTAGGATTTAGAATTTATAATGTATACTAAATTTATATCATATAGTTCTTATATTACTTATCGAAAATGAATAAACTTTCGGTTATATTCAAATGGTTAAATAAAAAAAAAATACGAGTCCAAATTTTAGGGTTTTACAACTCTTCCCCTCTAAAAAGGAAATTTCGTTCTCGAAATTGAAATAGGAAAGTCAAAACGAATACGTACCGAATAACGAAAATAAATGAAAATAAGTAGCCACCCACTCGGAGAGGTTCTGCCAAAAGAATCTTCACAAACGGAATAGTTTATTTCTCATGACTCGATCCTGACAAACTAGGATAGCCCCAGGCACTCCAACGAATCTAATCCAGCGAATACGAAACAAATATGTAGCAGATGACAGTTGGAATCTCACAAAGAGATACATGAAACACATATACACATAAGGTAAATACGGAGGTAGTGCTAAGCGGCAATAAAATTTCATCAACTCTATCCAGATTCTGAACGGACTAAGGAATTTGCTAATAATCAGAGAAGCAAGTATCGAATCATCATACGTATCAAGAGTTTCATAAAAGAGATGGGAAACATATTCGTACTGACGAACAATAAAGCACATATCGGGGTATCAAAACGTATCAGAAAGCATAATGGAATAGGTATGATAATCGTACGGATAAGAAAGAATCTAAGGTCTAACGTATCACGAACTAAATCTTCCTTATATGCCAAAACGTCTAACTCTTCTGTACGGAAACATCCTACGGAACACACAAATTCCCGGTCTAAAGTTGCAAGATTTCTCTTCCACAATGATAAATAATCCAATAGTCACTGTAATCAACTCCGGACGTTCAATAAGTAACTCTCTGACTTAATTCAACCAAAAGGTGGTCCATATCTCCGTTCACACAAAACTCCGAAGGAAAACCCTTGTCACTTGCATGCCATCAATCTTATTGAGCAAACACAACCAGGCCAAACACTTGTCGAATTTTCTGCTCAACACGTCTTCCAAGTTCGAATAGTTGTTCTGTCCGTCCGTCTATCGGAAGGTAAGAAGTCGTACTAAAATCCCGAGTCCAATCCCCATAGTCTTCTGTATCTCTTCTGGAAGTGTGACGCAAAACGCAATTCTCTGACACAATCACTGTAGGTGTGCCCTGTAGTTGGATAATCTTCTGCTGAAAGAAATCTCTGCCAACCTTACTAACTGAATATCCTTTCTGAAAGAGAAAAAAGTGAGCTGACTAAGTTAAACGATCTACCACAATCCAAATCGTATTGTCCTTCCTAAAGGTGCGCAAAAATCCCGTTACAAAGTCCATGAAGGTTTAATCCCACTTCCACATAACAACGTCCAAAGGCTAAATAAAACCACTTGTACGGTAATGCTAAATCTTAACTTGTTGACATGCTAAACACTTTGCCACTAATGTAGTTACAATCATCTTCATACCATTCCACCAAAATTCTGCTTCAAGTCTCTATGCATAATAGTACAACTAAGATGAATAGAGCAATAAGAACTGTGTGCTTCAATCAAAACCGCTTCTTTCAAGTCTTCTAACTTAGATCATATTCCACTGTCTTGCTCTTGAGCTTCTTCATGTCTGTCACAATTTATTCGAAATTCATGCGTCGGATAGTTCACCTCCTACAGTTCTAGCTGTATGGATGCATAACCAATCATCTTCCCGTGTTGCATAAGGCAATAACTAAGTCTCCTTCTTGAGTATAAACAAATCTCTTTTCAGCTTTTCAAAATTCTCCTCTCATTCTTCATCCCAACCAAAATTTACTCTTCGAGAATATCACATAGAGTTTCTTCTGACGTAGAAATTTCAACACAAAATATGAAGATGATCCCCGTGTTTCTCTTTCGTCTCTGAATATATCAATATGTCATACTATGACAAATTGTCCAAGTATTCATCAAATACACGATTTATCAAGTCCATAGGAGCAGTCGGAGTAGTAGCCAATACAATTGGCATCACTAATACTCATAAAGATCATCACGAATATGAAAAGCAATTCTAGGAACCTCTTGCTCCTTCATACGTAACTAAAAACAATCAGATCTAAAATCCATCATTGAGAAAACTTCACAACCTGAAGTTGATTAATCAAATCGTCAATTCGAGGTAACGGATAATGGTTTTAACCATAATACGATTCAGTTTCCAGAATTCAATACACAGTCTCATATTATCATCACTCTTCTTTACGAATAAAACTGGAGCACACCACGGATACACACTCAGACGGATAAAACCACTTCCTAGAAGTTGGTCCTTCAATACTCTCCATTTAACTGATTTCGTTCAATATGGAGTTTCAGAATTAGGCAAAACATCGCTCTTATACGGATAGAGTTCTAAATCAACCAACTTACTGTTCTCAGGAACTTCTTAAAATATCTTATGATCCCATTAAGTTCAAGTTATATGATGTAACTATTATCACGTTGGCCAGGCATCATAATACTTACATCATATACACATGCCTTTATTGCAATCACATTGTACCTCGAGTCGTGACTAAACAAATTTTCATAACTAAATCAAAACAACTTCACATTCAGATGGTAATCTTGGTAGTTCATAAGGAATACATCGCGAACATTTCAAACAACCGAATAACTCTCGAGCCGAGTTTCATCAAACGAAGTATCTTCACCACCGTGAGGGATTAACATACGAGCTTTTAAAGCAAAGGTGATCATGATTGTTTACCAGGTTGGGAACCATGGTACAGAATTTTGAGTTTCTCAACTCGCCAAAGATGACAAATCTAATTGACCGTTGTTAGCATCTCGATGCTCAGTCAACATATCCATATCCAGAATAATATCGAATCAACATTTCCAAAAGAAACAGATTAGCAGAACGGAACTTATCTTCAAATATCTTCAAAACGTACTGGACAATTCCGATATTCATGATGGATAATCACAAGATTTCTCATAGAGATGGAACTAGGCATAACAAATTCTAATAGTGTAAAGGGAACCTTAATATGATTATCAAAAGCAAGAGAACCTACAAAATGTGTCGAACATATCAGATTCATACATAAAAGAATTCTCTGAACGGAAGAAAAGGTATCTAAACAAATAACCACCGAATCAAAGATTGAAATTCGAAGGAATGTGATAACCTAAGAAAGTGAAACCTGTAAGGCATTACTACAAAAGTCTCAAAGCATTCTAAACTTATGTTGCGTATCTGGATAAATTTTCTAAATCTCCAGAATGAATGATCTTATTAGGGCTTAACTGAAAGCAGAGGTACAAATAAGAGTGGTTCGAAAGAAAGATAGCTAACCAATGCCTTTTCATATAATCTACCCAATCCTCACCAGTCATAACTGAAGTTCCTAAGGGGAGAAACCTAAAGCAAATCCTTCAAAGGTCATTACATAAGCTCCTATAGTGCAAACCTAAGGGTAAAAATCTTCATAGGCCATAAATTATGTGCTATAAGTCGAAGCCTGGGCTCTAATACTATAATTATAACACCCCAACCCGACAAGGGTCAAAATGCCACATGATGGTGTCCATCAGAACATACAAACGCAAGCAGAAGACTTATAAACATAATGAATACAAAGGTATTCTAAGATAACAATGAAATACTAACTCTAAACATGATGAGTTCCAAGACTGAAATACAAATCCAAACTAAATCTAACTGAAGCTAAATCCAAGTCTAATCCAGTAGCAAATGGTATCTATCGTCAGGGTAGTCCACTAAGAGCTCCTATGCACTCTTCACTCAAACCCAGCTTCCAACCTAAAACCTGCCGCAGGATAAGAAATGCGGCAGAGCTTAAAAAGCCCAATGAACAGATATAACCAAAACGAAATAATCGAAGCATATATAAATATAGAGAAATGGAACCACCAGATCCTGCTGAACAAAATATCAAATGTCAAACGAATAAGCACTCAAGGATCAGCTGAACAAATATTAAATCAAATTAGATAAACAAAAATGAGATAATCAAGAGGAAATATGAATGTCAGATAATCATAACGAATCAAGGAATCAAAATCGGAATGGACACGAGCGTGTCTAAACGAGATACTCGAATAGACCACATAATAACATAATCTCATATATCTGTCAAATCATATGTGAACAAGGAGGGGAGACCTCTCAAGTACCAAACGGAGTAGCTAGCTCCCAAATGTGAGATAGTGCAAGGCACGCACAACCCAATCACTAACAAAATGAAAAAAAATACCTAGGATGCATCCATACACCCCCCCTACAAAACAAATCATATATATACACCTGCTCGTGACAAGTATATACATAAATCATTATGGCCATGTGATCACATATCATATCATATCATATAATATCAAATGGGGACGCCGCGGACTAATCACACCGCCACAGATAGTGTCATGCCATTGGTGCCATCAATGACATGGCCATGGTACCTCCATGGCTAGTTAAATAGCTCGGGCAACAGAACAGAACAAATCATATCATATCATATCAAAATAGAACGTATCAATCTGAACTGAATCATATCATAGCAAATGGAAAGCAACGAATATCATAGAAAATGAATAGGCAATGGATATCAAATCAAAGGATCATATCAAGGGAATTATATCAACGAATCATATTAAATGGATCGTGACATTGCAAACGAATCAAATTCAAGGATCGAAAAATCATGAGAAACCTTTACTGAAAAAAGGTAGAATATCTGTACCTTAAACCGCAAATGAAACCATATCAGAAAACACAAGGATCGAAAGTTACTCCTTCTTCAGCGAATCTACACGAATTAATGATCGTCTTATTATTTAAGAACCATTTCATCAGTTGTTATTGATTCAGTTCTGATTATTGTTCAGGTTGACATATTCAGGTTTTTTGCTATTTATAGCAACTTCCCATATTTAGTAACTTTCCAAATTTAGTAACTTTCCATATTTAGTAACTTTCCAAATTTAGTAACTTTACGTATTTATTAACTTTCCAAATTTAGTAACTTCCCAAATTTAGTAACTTTTCATAATTAGTCAGATCAGGGTTACAAATGATAATAGGTTAAGTTTAGGGTTTAGTTATGACAAATAGTTAAACTTATAGTTTTAAATGCATTTTACATCAATTAACACCAAATTAGGGTTTATTGTATCAAATTAGGTTTAGGGCTTGTAATTACCAAATTAGAGTTTCTATTAAAATTCTGGACCAATTTCTTATGATTTTTCATGCCTGTTATTTTAGTTCCAAAAATTACGAAATAATTATATGTGATTCCCATATTAGTCTAGTATCTTCACAAATGTTTATAGATTTTATTGCCAAGTACAAGTACTGATTCAAAAATCATCTTTCTCGACCTACCCAAAAAGTTAACTGCATAAACATACAGAAAGTTTGCCTTTAATTAACCCATTTTGACACTTCAGAAAAAATCTAAATAAATTCAAGAAAGTCACACATAACTTCAAGATCACCCCTATAAAAGGATAGATCTTAACTCCTTGTGGTTTAAAAAATAAAAATAAAAAACATCGACTAATTTTTAGACTTAGATTCACAGTTTTGATAACTTATGTTCCAAAAATCAAAAAGCTTACTTACCGACCTCTAATTGCTATGAACCTTATATTTCCAGAAAGTAGACAAGTAGTACTTATGCTTAGACTCAAAAATCACTTACAAACATGTTGGCATCCTCAGTTTAGACACCAATCTATCCAACCCAAATTCTGCACAACAAAAAAGTGAGACAGAAAAGGACACAACCCTAACCCTTAATGTCAGTTTTAGGGTTCCCTTTTAGTACCACAATTAATGATACATTACTATATATATTAAATCACATAGAATACGACGCTGTTTTTGAGGCCCTTTTACTGTTCAAAAACTGTTCATTAATGAACAGTACATTTTTTCCCGCCAAAATTGTTGACCCAGACATTAGCCCATTTTTGCCCCAAATCCTACCCCTTCTGGCCCGTTTCAAAAGGTATTAATTAGTAATTAGTATTGATAGTCCCAGAAAATTCCAGATCCATCCACCCTCTTCTAATACCAAAAAACACACACTTAGTTCATCATCTAAACCCTACCCCCAAGCGTACCCGCGGCAACACAGATCTAAAAACCCGTTAATCAACTGAACCCTTGAAAGACAAAATATACGGCCGATGATAAGCAGCTTCGCATCAAATAAAAAAATTCAGAATCCCAAGCAGGTACAAGTATTCATATCTTTTTATGAAAAGTATCCATACCGATTTACAGCTACCTACAAACTTGATATGTTATTATACTGCTTCAGGGTTTAGGGCTACAGGTTGTACAGAATGTTGAACACTCGAACAAGCTGAATTTGTATTGGTCCATGGTACTAAAGCTTTGGAACTTTTTCCTGGTGAGTACTTGAGGAGCTTGAAAAGAATTTTGACCAGTGTGCAGCTAAAAGAATCCCTATGGTGGTTGGAAATCCTAACTTTGTGACTGTGGAGTCTAGAGAAGTATGTATCATGCCTGGTAAACTTAAAATATTAACAGCCATTTGTAGCCTGTCATTTGTATTATTTTCATATGTATAATGGAATCATCACTCAGTGCACGCGGTAACTTGCACACTAATCGTCGGTCTTTACAACCTCTGCTAACCGTAACCTAGTACATTTACACACGTTAAAATTCTTAAACTGTAGACACTCTTCAAGGTTTACGCTTTTAAGCAGTCTCCAGCTTGCAATTTACTTAATACTGATGTATTGATGGTTCTTGCTATTTTAGGGACAACAACAGGACTAGACTCGGGTGATAGCAGTTCACACGGAAACACCACCCACAGATGTTCGACTCTTCGAGGTTGAGGTATGGTTTGGTTACTCTTTTCTTTCTTGCTTACCAGCTTTCATTTTCGTGATAATTGTGCAGGACCACTAGAGTATACGTATCTTCACTAGAGTATATGTACATATGATATGTGTTGATTTTATTTTGACCCATTTTACTTATCAACTTAGCATGCCTTAAGCAAATGAAATTTTATGGAACTGATATCGTTATTATTTGTTACACACCTTTAGAACCAAATTTATCCATGTACTGTTGTTGTGTATTATATATTGGTGTGCTTGCCTTCTTTTGAATAAAATAGATTACCAAGCCATTTGCGTTGTTGTGATCAGTATTCATTAGTTTCTGAAATTAGCTCTTATGAAAACTAGGTGTCTTTGGGGGCTGAGGTGGACGCTAAAATGTGTCAGCTTGAGAACTGAAATGGGTATTGAATTGGGGACTGAAATAGGGGCTTCCATGGGTGCATATGCGGGCTGAAATAGCTGGATTCGGGTGAAAAAGGGGGGCTCAGATGGATGTGTTTCGGGGCTGCAGCATGAACTATCAATCTTGCTGATGAACAGGTTATTTACTAATCTAATCTAATTCTTTTATATATAAATCTCATTCATTTTACATATGTATTTTTTTCTTCACATTTTGACCCGACCCAGATTTTGGGAGGTGGGTTAAGATTAGAGAATATACGGATAAAGTGTGATTAGTAGTTTTTATCAAAAGATTCTAAAATTTGTTAAATTTTGCAAGGTTATAATGCTGTTATTTAAAAGAAACCGCATTTTCATTTCGACCCGACAAGAATGATGAGATCGGATACAAAAGTAGAATCTTGAAATGTTTACTGTGTTGTTAGTAATTGTTTTATGGGGTTTTAAGAATTTATAAAGATTTGTGGTTAAATTATACGATCCTGGGTAAAAAAAAAGCTAACGAGTTGTTGTTTTTTGTCTTGCAGAAAGAGGTAGAAGTTAATAAAATTGTTATGAATTTGGAATATTGCAGGAGCTTCGAGCTGAGGTGTCTAACATTGAGCCAAAGCACGAGAAGGAAATTGCTTTGCTGATAAATTGTTATAATCTAAGACTTGAGGCCACACGATATAATTGAGAAATATCCACTATAATCTACTGTAATTCTTGATTTGATACAGTTACTTTGAATATTTTTTGAAGTAGTGATATACAGTTTAGAATACTTTTGCTTTGTTGTTCATTGATACTTTCACAGTTCAAATATTTTACCAATGTTTTTGTATGTTAATGTATATGTGGAATAGAAACTATATTACTACGTGTGTCTGTTCTTTCATCATATCTTTATCTGTTTGTGGATATATGTATGTTTTTACATATGGCTTTAGATGTCTCATCCTGAAATTAATATTTGATTTTTGAGTTTTATACTTTGCTAATAACCTTGAGCAAAAACATTAAATACAGGATTTCAAAGATTAAGTGCTATATTGTAACTTCGCGCTTATATTGTATCGTTAAATTTATGAATATTATATCAGCAGAAATACACAACAAAATAGTTATAGTACGACATCACAAAAACACCTATGTGAATCTCATTTCAAACCAGCAAGGTTTATTTTCATTACTTTTGAAGCGTTCAAAACCTCGGCCGAAAAACAGGCACGCCCGCAACGCGGCGATCGTCGCCATTCTCGTTAATGGTTATATGTAGGGTTTCAAGATCAGATTCAGGGCTTGAATAACAAACTGATTCGAATGGGACATAAACCAAACAGAAATCGACATATATGTTTCATAATTCATGATTTTATGTGGTGTATACTTGGTGATTCATGTTACATATAAAAGAGGCAATTACATAGCACATTAACATGATTATTATGGTTCATATAGCATATTAAATTCTAATTTAGCACATACATCTGTCGTACAAAAGAGTGAAAACAAAAGAGAGGCCAAGAGTACCTATTCAAGCCGAGACAAAGATGGATCTAGAGATTAGAACAAGGATTGAATCAAGCAACAAAAAACCCCGAAGAAAGCTACGAACCACCAAAGCTTTAACCTCTTCTTCTTTCTTGATTATCGGAGAAAAAACACATGGGATTATGAGACAATTAGGGTTCGGTATTAGAGGGGAAAAAAATTCCGTATAAAGTGTTGAATGAGAGAAGGAGAGCGTGTTATTTAGAATAGGCAAACCGTGTATAACTACTAAGAATAAGGAACCAACATATCCTTTATTTTGTCAAATTATTTGGTCTTATCACTTATTAAAGTTGACATGTGAAAGGAGCTAGATATAAGGGATTTCGGTTCTATCCATTCTTAAACAAACCGTGTACAATATTTTAGGAATAAGGTGTAGGTCGATTGTTTTGTTTCTTCTTTTGTTAAGAAAAATAGTAACACTACTAAATAATATAGTACTTCTACTAAATATAATACCTTTTAGTACTTCCCTGGAAAACGTGTGGAGCTTTGATGTCATCACAATCTCAGTTCCAATCATAACAAGAAACGTGTAGGATTTAAAGAAATACAAAGGTTCGTCTCTTGTAGTATTAGGCTAGGATTTAGGATTTATAATGTATACTAAATTTATATCATATAGTTCTTATATTACTTATCAAACATGTAAAAATTTTAGGTTATATTCAAATGGTTAAATAAAAAAAAATTTGAGTCCAAATTTTAGGGTTTTACATTTTTGGTCGTTTCTGGAAATTGTCGTAGTTTTATGAAATGAAGCTAAGACATAAACTTAAACGTAAGAAAAATCCTCGCATCCTAAAGTGTTGTAGAACCTAAGATATGGCCTTTGCCGCGGGACTGCAGAGTGCTGTCCAACTTTCTACACTTAATCACAAGTTTAAATTAGAAATTTAACTCATGTTATGATATAATTAAGGATATAAGGTCACTAGAAATTATATATACTTTCAAATACAATTTCAAAGACATAAAAACCGATACATGACCTTTTACGCGTTAGGAATAACATTGACATAAAGTTAGAATAACTATATTTATAAAGACCGTAACGTGACGAATATTAATACTTGACCACTTTTACTTACAAACGTTAAATATCCAAGCATAATTAATATAATAACTATATAACGCATGTTTATATATGTATACGATGTTACTTTAGAACCTAAGGCGCAACATATACTTTTAGGTTGATCGTAGGACTTTCTCAGCACATTCGTTACTTTTCTTTGCACATCGCTTATCACTTTTATTAAGGTGAGTCATAGCCCCACTTTTTTTCGTTTGAATTACTTTACTCTTTGGGGGATATACATGCTTGTTTTAATTTCATATTTTACATGGTTATCAAAACACTTTACTCGCTTTATTGGGATACATGATTTATATTTACATATGGATACAAGAGCATGAAACATTTATACTTATATGCCCTGTTGCGTGACTATTACTATGTAATTATCATAGTGCGATTGCTAGAGGTTAGGATGTGTTAACAGTAGTCTTTGGGAAGTGGCTCCCAGTAGTTCTTTGGGAAGTGGCTCCCAGTAATCTTTGGGAAGAGGCTCCCAGCGTGTGCAGTTTAGTGGCTAGTAGTAATCTTTGGGAATAGGCTCCCAGTATGTGTGGTTTGTGCATAAGGCTCTGTCGTGTGATTTTATTTAAGTAATCATATACACATATGTCTTAATAATACTAAATTTTAGCATTGGGTTGTAAACACATAGGTTGCAAGTTTTGTATGGGCGAAACTTGGAACTGAATGGATTTACAATTCCTTTGATGTGGGAACATTCTTTAAAGGCTTTACATGTTAAACAAACCTATGAACTCACCAACCTTTGTTTTGACACTTTAGCATGTTTATCTCAGGATCTTAAGGAATTAGCATTGGCTTGGAGCATAGAGTCGCATGACATGTTTTGAAGACATTATACATTCGTGTTTACCATTCGATAGTACATTGAAAAACGTTTATGTAATCTTGTACTTCGGGACCTCATGTTTGTAACTCTGATTTCATTTATCGAATGGTAACTTTTCAAAACGTCTCACTTAGAGGTCGTTTTCTATAACTTGTACTTTGTATTATTATGTAGCACCCCAGTGACACAATCTTTCGCTGCGACCATTTTGGGGGTGTTACAGATTGGTATCAGTGCCTTGGTTATAGAGAACTAGGTTGCATATATTACCTAGACTATAATTGCTTTATACGTTTAGACTTTCCTTTTTATTTGCCTTACACACATACTTCATGCGCATATGCTTTTTGTTAGTTGTTTTATTAGATCTACGCTGTTGGATGATATGACTTTAGTATTAATAAGGAAACCCCATAATTTAGTCGAGTCATTAAAATTATGGAGCTCAGTAATAACTAATTATTTAACTTGATCTTGTGACAGTTCTTGTTTGATTAGACATGAGATTTGAGTTAAATAATATTATTACGTAGCTTTAGGGATTTGATGACTTGGTTATCTTACTATCTGTCTTAGAAAGCGAGTTTTGTGTCAGGAAATCTTAAGTAGGACGATTTATAATCTCCTTATTTGAATGGATTAGGACGCCTCTTTATTCAAATAAAGAAATTATAAACCACCGAACCATAAGTTTATAACCCATTAATTACATAAATTTGGACGCTTCTTTATGTAAGTAATGAATTATAAAGAAATACGACTCCCTAACCACAATTTCCGATGAATCGGAGTGAACCCCATTGATTTAGAAATCTCGAAACCACGCATTTTCTTAGACACACCGTAAGTAGACATCAACAGAACTTCGGGACGAAGTTCCTTTAAGGGGTAGGTACTGTAACAATTCGTATTTTCGGGTTACTACTCATTCTCGTAATTTTTACTATTCACTTTTACAATTCACTTTTACTATTCACTCCTAAATTTTTTATTTCACATTCTCGTAAGTTAACCTATTTTCATGATAACCCGAGAGTTTGACACTCGTCGGGTAATTTTTGCAAGTTTAACAAAACCGTGTCTGAGATTTACATTTAGGTTTAAACGCCATTTAGGCATCTCGATATGTTCATACAACATCCTAAACTAGAGAAATAAGTGTTTTTCATATCATATGACATTTTCACAAGTTTTGGATTTTTACATTTTCTGGTTTTGCATTTTACGCATTTTGCGCGTTTAAATCCTACGGTTTTAGGTTTTTACGACGATTAAGCACCCCGATAAAACTTATTACTCATTTGTTATGCTAATATAGAGTATATTAATAAGTTTTAACAAATTTATAAGTTTTATATTTTTAGGATACCCGGTTTAAGTTTTGTAATTTAAATACTTACCGTTACCGATTACCGGAACCAAAACTCACTCCGTAAATCAAGATAATATCAAAATGACTAACCAAGTTATCAATATATGTATATGGACGAAATTTATGCACATCACCAAGCTTTGGTGGCTTGGTGATGAACCATAGAACCTTTATGCCTAGATGTGTATCGTTATAAGCCATAGAACCATTATGCATCATGTGTTTCATTCTTAGCCACAAATAAGCACATTACTAACCTCCTCATTGTACAATAAATACTAAGCTCATCCTCTTCCTTTTCATCACTAAAAACCACCCACAATATATTTCCAAGAGAAGAATCCATGCTTTGATTTCAAGATACAAAGTCTATATCATTGTTGAAGCTCTTGTAAAGTTTCACATGATTCTTGTACTACTTTTCTCAATCCTTTGGTGATTTGCAAGCCATACAAGAAGAATTTATAGTATAAGTCTTCAAGTATTGTCCAAGTGATCCTAAGTGATTTCAAGCTACAAGTTCTACTTCATTTACAAAACTCTTGTCAAGCTTTCTTTGATCCTTTTTCTTGTTCTTTGATCTTGATCCCAAGTTCCCTTTTAAGTAAGACAAAAAGTTGTAAGACAAGCTTATACTCAATCTCATCATACTTTGAATTTCATGTATTTAATATGTTCTATATGCTTATTATACTTGATTATGCTTGGGAAATTGGACTAAAACACTAGAAACCGTCGAAAGTACTTATATTGCAAAACAGAAACTGGACAGGGGCTGTAAACGTAATTAGTGGGCAAAATCGGTGGACTGTGAAACTCAGATAAAAACATAGGCTTATAGATTGATGTCTTGTGGTCGTTTCCCCGGGTGCCTCATGCCGTAACTCATCCTGATGAATAAACTAGAGCCAAAACGGTAACACACGTCAAAATCTGACTAACAGATTTCATTGGACAAAATGGGACAGTTTTGTACGTTTCTGGAACTTGTCATAGTTTTATGAAATAACGATAAGACATAAACTTAAACGTAGGAAAAAGCCTCGCGTCCTAAAGTGTTATAGAACCCAAGATATGGTCTTTGTCGCGGGACTGATGAGTGCTGTCCAACTTTCTGTACTTAATCACAAGTTTAAATTAGAAATTTAACTCATGTTATGATACAATTATGGATATAAGGTCACTAGAAATTATATATACATTCAAATACAATTTCAAAGACATTAAAACCGATTCATGACCTTTTACGCGTTAGGAATAACATAGACAAAAAGTTAGAATAACTATATTTATAAAGACCGTAACGTGACGAATATTAAAACTTGTCCACTTTTACTTACAGATGTTAAATATCCAAGAATAATTAATATAATAACTATATAAGGCATGTTTATCTATATACGATGTTACTTTAGAACCTAAGGCGCAACATATACTTTTAGGTTGATCGTGGGACTTTCTCAGCACATTCGTTACTTTTCTTTGCACATCGCTTATCACTTTTATTTAGGTGAGTCATAGCCCCACTTTTTCTCGTTTAAATTACTTTACTCTTTGGGGGAGATACATGCTCGTTTTACTTACATATTTTACTTGGTTATCAAAACACTTTACTCGCTTTATTGGAATACATGATTTATATTTGAATATGGATACAAGAGCATGAAACATTTATACTTATATGCCATGTTGTGTGACTACTACTATGTAATTATCATAGTGCGATTGCTAGAGGTTAGGATGTGTTAACAATAGTCTTTGTGAAGTGGCTCCCAGTAGTTCTTTGGGAAGTGGCTCCCAGTAATCTTTGGGAAGAGGCTCACAGTAATCTTTGGGAAGAGGCTCCCAACATGTGCAGTTTAGTGGCTAGTAGTAATCTTTGGGAAGAGGCTCCCAGTATGTGTGGTTTGTGCATAAGGCTTTGTCGTGTGATTTTATTTAAGTAATCGTATACAAATATGTCTTACTCATACTATATTTTAGCAGTGGGTTTTAAACACATAGGTTGCAAGTTTTGTATGGGCGGAACATGAAAATGAATGGATTTACAATGCCTTTGCTGTTGGAACATTCTTTAAAGGCTTTACATGTTAAACAAACCTATAAAATCACCAACCTTTGTGTTGACACTTTAGCATGTTTATCTCAGGATCTTAAGGAATTAGCATTGGCTTGGAGCATAGAGTCGCATGACATGTTTTGAAGAATTTATACATTTGTATTTACCATTCGATAGTACATTGAAAAACGTTTATGTAATCTTGTACTTCGGGACCTCATGTTTGTAACTCTGATTTCATTTATCGAATGGTAACTTTTTAAAACTTCTCACTTAGAGGTTGTTTTCTATAACTTGTACTTTGTATTATTATGTAGCACCCCAGTGACACAATCTTCCGCTGCGACCATTTTGGGGGTGTTACATTAACAAATTAGGGTACAAAAGGGTTAGCAATCTATAAAGGGGAAAAGGAAGCCGAGTATAAAAACCAGGAAAGGATAACGGGTAAAAAACAGGTTATACACTATACACGTGGAGTCGACGTGGAATAACTATACATGTGGAGTCGATGTGGACTCTAGTCGGTCACATGGTTATTATTAAAACATCATAAACAAGTTTCATGGGTGTTTTTTATAATAAAAATGTTGGGTCCACTAAGTACCTAAGTTTCCTTAAACTAAGATTTGAATAGAAAATACCCTAAGTGTTGTCTAACAGTAAATATCAACCAAGTCACTGAGTGAACAGTCACTCAGTGAGTCATCTTCAGGAAGCTCATGACAAGCCTAAGAAGAAAGACTTTCCATTCAGTGAGGCGGAACTCAATGAATGATCTCTGAGCCAAAGAAGAAGGTGATGGGTTCAGTGAGTGATGACAATAACTCACTGAACCTCAAGTCTCCTCAACAACTATGAAGACTGAGCACTAAAGACTAAATACTTTAGACTGAAGGATTGGCGGGATAAGTTTGAAACGTATAAGGGATAAGTTTGAAACTATTTTACCCTGAATGTCTAAATACCAAAGTAGTGTCATCACTGCTATTCAGAAAGCTACATTGTCCTATACCGAAAGTTTATAATTGTAATAGAGACAAAATACGTAACTATTTTGTCCAAACTAGCTTAGGTCATCCTTTTCTTCATCAATAACGGTTGTAAAACACTTGTGTATAAATAGGCTCCTAAGTAGGAGTAAAAGGTTGACAAGTTTGTGCACTTAATGCTTGGACATTCACAAACTATTTTACTCCTCCAAATACAACCAAGTCCCTGAGGATAGCTCAGTTGGTTAGCATAGTTGTACTTAAGCTTAGCTTATGTTTAGAGAGGAGATTACCATACTTGTCATTTTCAATCTCAAGTGTTATTCCGCAAACACTTGGGTATAGATTCTTTGATTAACTTCTAATAAGAATTTAAACGTTGAAAAACTTTGTGTCTATTTACTTTTACGTTTTTACTTATTAACAAGTTTTTCATTACATCACTTAAGCATGGAACACAATGAGATTAACTTTATAGTTAAGCTAGTTGTGTAGAGGGGAACAAAAAGTGGTATCAGAGCCGTTTGATTTATAAAACAAATTTTATAAACCGTTCAAAGACGTTGTTAAAATCAAGGGCCTACCATGGGAGAAAGTGATGTACCCCAACTAGTCAACAAAAATGGAGGAAGCTATACTGGTACTGCTTCCCGACCTGAAGTTGGCAAATTTAATAAGTGGAAAAAGCACATGCTTTGCTACTTAATAGGAATGGAACCTTATTACATTAAATGTTTTAATGAAGGCCCATTTGTCCCTAAGACTATTGAAGGTTTGCTCAAACCTAAAGCTCAATGGACTCCTGATGAGAGAAGGGTGGTCAATCAGGACCAACGCCTTAAAAGCATCATTATATCATGTCTCCCTGACGATATAATGGAATCAGTCATTAACTGTCTAACAACCAAACAAACTTTGATTGACTTGGTTCATAGCTTTGAAGGTCCCTCAGATACCAAGGAAAACAGGATCATGGACCTGAAACTTGAGTATAACACTTTAAGGGCCAAAGATTCTGAAAGTCTGTCTCAGACCTATACCCGCTATAAAACCTTACTCAATGAACTGACCAATGATGGTGTCACCCTGTCTAAGCATGAGATAAATGTTGGCTTTGTCAATAGTCTCCCTGAGAAGTGGTTAAGCTTCTCTCAGGGTCTCAGAAATGCTAATCACATTCAAAACCTTGAGCTTCCTGAAATCTATGGAAAATTTGTCTATAAAGACAATTTGATATATAGGAGATACCCTGATTCAAAAAAGGCTCAAGAGACCAAAACGACCCTGACTGTTGCACCCATATCCACTTCCTTCTTTTCTAATGGTGTTGTGTAGGATTTCCAAGAAAATTATGATGATGAGGCTGATGAGAGAACAAGTGAGGAGTACCTAAATGATTTAGAAATTGAATTTCAAGAAAGGGCACTCCTTACTAACTCTAAACTTTTTATTAAAAGAAACAAGTCTAACTTTTCTGGTGCAAAAGCAAATGATAACACTTAGTGCTATAAATGTGGTTAAAGAGGTCATTTTACAAAAGACTGTTTCTCAAAAACAACCTCAGAGCCCTCATATAAATTTTCAAATCCAAATCAGTCATCAGGGTCAAGCAAGTTTCAACCTAAACTTTTTCAGTCCTCTCAACATTTTCAAAACAACACTGAATAAAAGAGTCAAAAGGATTTTGAAGCTAAGTATAGTAAGGCTAAATTCAAACTTGCACTTCTTGAGGCAGCCCCCTCAACTTCTCAAACAACACAAGCCACTAAATCTTTTCAGGATAAAAATAAAGGGCTTGTTGCTGAAACCTTTGATTGGGATGAGGAAGCTGCCTCCTCAGATGATGAAAAGGTTCGAGTAAGTGCACTGATGGCACTTTCAGAGGATGATAAGCTAAGTGTTGGAAAGAGCCATGCAAGGAATGGAGAGTGGTTCAACATCACCATGAGAAAGGTAAACATTTTACTATCTATGGATGATGATTCTGATTGGCAATCTTATTTAAGCTAAATTAATGTTGATCTTAAGTTTGTTGAAGAGGAAAGATTAAATCTATTTTCAAAATACAATAAACTTGCTTTCGAACTGAATAAGTGTAGGGATGATTTACTTGCATTAAAACAAGCCAAACTTGAGGCTCTTACACTTTAAATTCAGAATATTGAACTTGCAAAACAAAATCAAGCTCTTCAAGAAGAACTTAATAAAGAGAAACTCATTAATGAAAAATGGACAAATAACAATCATAAAGTTTTTGAATGCATTCATAATTTAGTCCCTAGTACTAATAAAAGAGGACTAGGAGGTGATCAGGTCACTGAATCCTCAAAAAATGATCAAAGTGAAATTGCATTTAAACTTGCTGGAATAAGCTTTGAACAAGAAATGAAACCAAAACCCAGTGACTGGGATGAAAGAGTCAACCCAGACAGTAAATTACCAAACTTTAACACTAGGAAAATCTTGGAACGTGAAAGTCAGGCTATCAAAGATATGCTTGGACTCATTGATTAACCCAGTAACACTGAGTCTGTCAATGAGTCTGAATCAGAATCACAAACACCACTTCCTCCCCTGAAAATCCTTCAGGGAGCTGCACCCAGTTCAAACCTCACACCTTTGGTCTACTAACAACATTCTCCAAATGAGAAGTCAGGATTGGGTAGAACAATCCTGAAAAGACCCACCACAGTCAAAAACAAAGAAGTCTCAGTCCCTAATGAAACCTCCACACCTTCAGTCCCTACTAAAGAGAAAAAAATGTCACTGATTCAAAATTTGATCAGTTGGCTGAACTTGTTAGGAAGCTGAGTGATAAGATAGAATCATCTAAAAAGCCTCCTCAATCTAAGATTAAGGAACCTAAACCAGCTTCCTCAAGTACCTCCAAACCAAAAACAACACCAAAACCTAAATAGAGATGTGAACTATGCAATTACACAAATCATACCACTGATGATTTCTATTGAATCCTTTTTTTGCATGATATGCAAAAAGGAAGATCACAAAACCTCTAATCACAAATCCTATATAGTCTCCATGAATGCTCTAGCAGATTACAAAGCTCAGGCTTTTAAGTATGCTTCATCATCCAAGCAAAATCAAAGATTAAAGTAAAGCCTTTTCAACCCTGTCCACATTGTGGATTCAATGACCATCATCCTGATGATTGTCTTATGTATCCCTACTGTGATATATGTGGAGATCCCTCTCATGATACTTCAGGACATGACATGGTCATTCAGGCTAGAAGAGGAACTACCACAAGTTCATCCCAGTCCACTAAATCCTCTTCAGCCTCCAAATACAAAGCATGTGGAAGCAATATCCACTCAACCACTGACCATGAATCAATCGAAATGTTCAAAAAGACCAACAAAGCTAAACCCACCAAAAAGTAGGTTCACAAGAAAAACTAACACAATTCATTATTTGTGCAGAGACACACTAGGGAGCTTGTTTGGCATCTAGACAGTGGATGCTCAAGGAGTATGAGTGGTGTGAAGGAATGTCTGCACAAATATCTGGAAGAACCAGGACCTAAGGTGGTGTTTGTTGATAACTCATCATGTCTCACTGAAGGTTACGGTTCAGTAAACTGTAGTGGTATAGTTTTTACAAGAATAGCTTATGTCAATGGTCTAAAGTACAATCTTATCAGTGTCAGTCAACTATGTGATGCTAAGTACATAGTTCAGTTTGATGATAAGCAAGGTACTATCTTCAATGCTAACAAAGAAGTAGTTCTTATAGCCCCAAGAAGAGAGGATGTTTTTGTATTGGACATGTCAACACTCACCCAAAATGGGACTTGTCTATTTGCTAAGGCCACTGAGACCATGAATTGGCTTTGGCACAAAAGACTCTCCCATTTGAACTTCAAAAACATAAACAACCTTGCAAAACAAAAAAAAAGTCATTGTCTTACCATTTCTTGTGTTTTCAAAGGATAAACCCTGCTCAGCCTGTGAAAAAGGAAAACATCACAGAGCATCTTTTAAAACAAAACAAAAATTCTCAATCAAAGTTGCCTTCACCTTCTTCACATGGATCTCTTTAGACTCATCAGTCAGATGTCTATCCATCATGAGAAGTATACCCTTGTCATAGTGGATGAATACTCAAGATACACTTGGGTTTACTTTCACACTAAGAAGAGTCAGGCTGCTGAAAGAATTATGCCCTTTGTCAGGAACATTGAAAACTAAAATGACATCAAAGTCAAACAAATCAGGGCTGACAACGGAACCGAATTCGAAAATCATGACCTTAAGTGTTTATGTGATGATAAAGGAATTTCTCAAAACTTCACTTCTCCTTACACTCCTGAACAAAATCGAGTAGCTGAAAGGAAGAATAGAACACTCATTGAGGCTGCTAGGACAATGTTGAATGGTTCAGTACTCTCTAAGCGCTTCTGGACTGAAGCGATAAAGACTGCCTGTTACATACAAAATAGATCCATCATTGTCAAAAGACACAACACAACACCCTATGAGATATTTAAAGGAAGAATCCCTGACATCAGTTATTTTCATGTGTTTGGGTGTCCTATCTTTATTCATAATCACACGGATCACTTGGACAAATTTGATGCTAAGGCTGATGATGGATACTTCCTAGGATACTCCCTTGTCTCTAAAGCCTTCAGGGTATTTGATGAACTCAAATAAGTACATTTTATTACTATCATTTATCCTATTAATTTGACTTGTTTTACTATATTATGTATGAGGATTGATACTTAATCGTTTACTTTTGTAATTCTCAGGTAAAAACAAGCATTTGGTGAAACTTAGCGATTTTGGACTAATTATGGAGCAAAACATGCAAGAAGTTAAGAGTCTACTGAAATGAAGAAGATCAAGACTAATCTGCTCCAGATGCGCCGCATCTCACTCATTACATACGGCGCATCTCTATTAAGATTCCACCAGATACGATCCAAGATACAAGAGGACATGCGCCGCATCTAATCATGGAGTTACGCCGCATCTTCTGGCGGTGTACGAATATTCCTGAATATTATAATCTTCGACCCCACGCGAAGTTAAGTCAATGCGCCGCATCTACTTAATAGATGCGCCGCATCTTCCCTCAGACAGAAACTATAAATACCCCAAGACCAGACGAATTTCGGGGGGAATATATTAGATTCGAAGACCAAAGCAGCAGAACCCTAGGACGAATTCAGTCAAGGAGGCAGCACAAGACACACCAAACGAAGATACAAGAGCTGTAAAAAGGTGCTGCATGTGTTTAATTCATTAAGTAGTTTTGTTTTATTGTGTTAGCAAACTTTAATTCATCAGGATTGGTGGCTTGTGTAATGTGACAACGAAAGATTGCACTCCCTTTAATACTTGCTTTCCCATCAATTAAAGTTTATATGTTGATGTCTTTGGTTACTACTTATTAGTGCATTGATAACCTCTGTGTTTATTAGTGGCTTGCGGGCATTTGACTGCGGAAAATAATGTGGCTCCCACGGTTATTACTAAATTGATCACTTAGGAATAACTTTTAGACATAAGTAATCATTAAGGGTTTACTCGCCGATAAGAATAGGACCAACGAGAAAGGGTTAACTACATACACTTCATATAAAGCTATCAATAAAACAAGTGACAATCTACTTAATCATAAGGACAGCCCTCTTATTGTCTCGAGTATTTATCTGTGTACGTGTGTGCTACTTGCTGATTCGTGCCTATTGGTTTATTTTATTATTTAATTGCAAACAAATCGTGCCAGTCTCTCAGGCTGAAACCCCCTTGCGTTAGGATATTAAAATACTGATTAGAATAACGAGATAATACGTTCCACTCTTAGTGATCGACACTCTACTTACCATTATATTCATACTGACCGGGTACACTGCTCGTTAAGTGTGTGTGTTATTGCTAAGTCGGCTAAATATAAATTTAAAACTTGAGTAGGCATTAAAACTGCTAAACCGCAACGACACATCACGCGCATCAAAGTTTTTGGCGCCGCTGCCGGGGAGTGAATTGTTATTATCTGTTAATTTGATTAGTATTTTAATTAGGTTTTTCTTTTTATTAGATTAATTGCATCATTGTATTATTTTGCATATTTGTTGTTTTGTGTGTTATTTGTTTGCCTTTATTTTTGTTTTTGTGTTTATTTTGTTTGTGTGTTTTAATTTTTGTTTTTATTTTTCGTATTTTTTCTGTTCTGCTATCGTTGTACTGTGCTAAATCAAACGATACGGCGCATCTGATCTCTCAGATACGGTGTATTGCGTTTAATTTTTTTTTAAATACAACGCGTTTTATTAATTCGATACGACGCATCTTTTCCCCAAGATACGGCGTATCTGTTTTTAATAAGAATTTTTTTTTTCTAAGCGATAAAGTAATACGACGCATCTGCTTTAGCAGATACGGCGTATCTGTTTTTGATAAAAAATTTTTCTAAACGTTAACGCCATACGACGCATCTGCTTTAGCAGATACGGCGTATCTATTATTTTAATTAAAAACAGTTTTCGAATTATTAAACAGATACGGCGCATCGATCTCTGTCGATACGGCGTATCCTCTGAATCAAAAATCTCGTATTTTTAAACGTAACGAAAATACGGCGCATTAACTTTCGTTAATACGACGTATTTAATTTTAAATAAATATCGATTTATGATTAATTAATTCGATACGGCGCATTCATAAATTCTAAGCGTCGTATCTATTTTCTGGATAAAGTCTGATTAAATTTTAACGATTATAAGATACGGCGTATCCAACTTTTTGGATACGGCGCATCGTCTGCAGATATCAGTAACTTTAATTTTTCGTATTCCGTTTTCGTTATTAATTATCTGATATATTACTTTCTCGAGCATACCCTACTGATATTTTTGTGTTGATTTCAGGAAGTGCATGACCAGGAGTTCTACGAAGAACTTGATTCAACCTTTCGAAGATCCTGAACGAGCCCTACATTCGCTTAAAAGGCTTTTCAACACAAGAAGCTTTGATCTTTCAAGTTCACTCGAGCTTGATTACTTTTCTGAAGAAAAAGAGGAAGTTGAAACAGAAACAATGGGCGAAAACACTACTATGGAGGAATACATGAACAGTACCCGTGCTGATTACACTTCAGGAGTTGCTAGACCTAAGTTTGATGATAAGTCAAAATTTGAATTGAAGGGTCAGTTTCTCAAGGAACTAAGAGAGAATGCTTTCAGTGGGACGGAACATGAGGATGCTAATGAGCATGTTGAAAAGGTCCTGGAGATTGCAGATTTGTTTACTTCAGAAGGAGTGACTGACGATCAAATCATGCTAAGAATCTTTCCACTCTCACTAAAAGGAGCTGCTAACAAGTGGCTAAGGAATGAACCCGCGAGTTCAATCACTACATGGGGAGATTTGAAGAGCAAATTCCTGAAGAGATATTGTCCACCTGCTAAGACTGCTAAAAAGATGGAGGCTATCAATATTTTCAAGCAAGAGCCTGATGAAACTCTTTATCAAGCTTGGGAACGATTTAAAGATTTATTGGTAAAATGTCCTCAACACTATCTAACCCCTATGCAGGAGATAATATTGTTTTATCAAGGATTGGACGTGCCTACAAGACAGATTTTGGATGCTAAGGGAGCTGTACCTCAAATGAGTGCAACTAATGCTAGGAAAGCAATCCAAGAAGCTGCCGATCATTCTCAAAAATGGCACGATGGGACCTCTACTAGATCTAAGAGCAGCACTAATTTTGACGAGATTGCTGCTATTCAAGCTCAATTGGATAAAATTAGTAGAGAAATGAAGAAGCGTGATGAAAGAGCGTATGCTGCCCAAGTTGGATGTGAAAAGTGCGAAGGACCTCACTACACTAAAGATTGCCCGAATAAGAATGAAAGTGAGACGTTTGAAGAAGCATATTACACCCAATTTGGACAACCATTCCGACCTTCGGGGAGATTTATGGAAGCTACACCGGGATTATATCAAAGGAACAACTTCAATCCCGCTTATCAAGAAAGGAGGCAGACTTTAGATGATACTTTAAAGCAAATTATGACCGATGCTGCTAAAAGACATGAAGAGAATACTGCTATGATCAAAGAAATTCGAGCTTCAACGGACACTACTACAAGAAATCAAGGAGCTTCGATCAAAGCATTGGAACAACAAATTGGTCAAATGAGCAAAGTTCTTCAAGAAAGGGGATATGGAAGTTTACCGAGCTCAACTGAAACCAACCCAAGAGATCATGTCAAGGCCATAAGCACCACTGAAGAAGTCACTCCTAATATACCTAGAAGATCGATGAATGGTAATGATGGTGCAAGACCCGAATTTTTCTTTAATTCTTCAATCAGCTTAAGGAGACTACTAAAAGAGAAGACAAAGATTGAAGAGGAGATCAAGGCAACAATGAAAGAAGAGAGCCCTGCAACCGACTCAAATGCCTTGCCTCATAAAGAAAGAGACCCAGGAAGTTTTACTCTACCTTGTTCTATTAATAATATATCTTTCAATAATGTGTTAGCTGACTTAGGAGCTAGTGTTAGTGTTATGCCTCTTAAGACATTCGCTACCCTAGGACTAGGAAAATTAGCACCAACTAAGTTACTTATTGAATTGGCTGATAAAACGGTAAAACGACCTGAAGGGATTGCTAATAATGTGCTAGTTACGATTGAGCAGTTTATTTTTCCCGTAGACTTTGTTATACTAGACATGCCCGAGGATGTTAAGATTCCTTTAATCCTCGGAAGACCTTTCTTGTCTACTGCCCATGCTAAGATTGATGTGTTTAAGAGAAAAATCTCATTAAGGGTAGGGAATAATAAACTAGTCTATAAGTGCCAAGATCCGGTTAAAAGCATAATTAGAGGTGTTTATGTGCTAGGATTAAGAGAGCGTATGGACCTCGATCTTGAAGCTAGACTTATAGGAGAAACATTGATTCAAAACAACTCAACTAATCCTAATCATGAGAACTTTGAGGAATTCATTGACCTTAATGTACCTACCGAACTTAGACGCAATGTTGTTAATGATTCTGATGATGAGTGGTATGATTGTGTAGTAATTAATAAACGTAGGAGAATAGTTGAGAAAACGAATTTGAATAATGATGAGTTTATTGAACTACCACCCCACCTTGCTTATTTGTGCCTATATGATAATAAGAATTTCCCGTCTATCATTTTGTCATCTCTGCCCGAAAGGGACAGGACTTTGTTTATGCAGATATTAAAGAAGAACGGCGTGGAAATTAAGGACGAGCAAGGAGTGTTCAATATTACTGAATTGGCGATGAAGGAGCGCGATGTTTCCGACTCCTTCAATGATCGATATTAAAGAGCTGAACGTGAGTCTAATTTGAAGACTCTGGAATAAAGACAAGTGCTTACCGGGAGACAACCCGGAGAATTTTTATTATTCTGTTTTCTGTGTCGAGTCAGTCAGGCCCGCATGAGGATACGGCGCATCTCAATTCTGAGATGCGACGCATCTCCTGCAATGGTCATATCTTATTTTATTTTTCTGCATTTTTATTTTCGACTTTAAAACTATTTATCAGTTTATTTTAATGCGGCGCATCCCTGGTTAAGGATGCGGCGCATCTTTATTCTGATCCGTATTTATTCCAGGCTCGATACGGCGTATCTTCTTCCATAAGATACGGCGCATCGACTGACCTGATGATTTTCAGTTTTAATTTTTAAGTTTTATTTTTCCTAACTACTAATGTATTATGCAAGTTTGAACCTTTCTTATCTTAGGTGTGTTTTAAAGTGTTGGTGGTATTATAGTTTCCTGGATTTCCTGTGGATACATCAAGTATGAAGCTTTAACGTTCTCATCCACAAGAAAGATGATTTTTGCTCTTATCAAATGGAGGATCATACCGAGCAAATCTCAGGGGAGTTTTCCTGTTCTAATTCTTTTATTTTCCAGTTTTTAACCTTTTATACAAACAACGAGGACGTTGTTTAACTTAAGTGGGGGGATTGGAGAATTAGAACACTTAACAATTACTTGTCCTAAACTTTTTCAAAAATTATGCTTAAAATGTGCTTAATATATCAAACTTAAAAATTTTTAGCATGTTTTTGTTTAAGATCTAAGTTGCATAGCTGCACACATGACGTTATTTTCAAAAATTGTGATTTTTCAAAATTCACAAATCTATGAGTGTGCCGGTGACTTGTAAACTTTAGAACTTGGCTTGTATACTATTCGAGACCACCATAATGAGCATTATATTTATATAATTGGAATGACTTGTCTAAATTGGTAAAATTCTAGGATTACACCCAAATAGCCTATTATATGTTATGTGTTATTAACTAACTACACTGGTTAGTTAACCTCCGTATAAACCCTTTTGTTACTCTCACTTTTAGAGTAAGATACCCCTAGAAAAACACTCAGAGCCATTCCTTTCGTTTCTTACACCTATGTTTAAAATGTTTCGTTACACCCTTACACCTTAGCCTACCCTGTAGATTAGAATCCGTGGTTGGTTAATTGCTATAGGCAAAGTGTGTTTCCTTACATTACCTGTGTTCGCGTGCGTAATTCATTATCTATGGTTAGGTCGGGAAATTGCACAATGCAATTGGAGTGAAAGTAAATATTGTATATCTTTGAGTTTATTTTTCGTATGTTTACTACTTTCACTATTACCGTTATTTCTGAAGTATGAGAAGTATGGAAAAATTATCCAGAATTATCATTATAGTGATGTGGTGAAATTTTACACATCTATGTCTATGTTTGAAGAAAAAAAAAATCGAAAAAATAAGAAAAGAAAAAGAAAAAGAGTTGGATGTTTGTTTTAACCAACTTATGTAAAGTTTTGTATTAAGTGGTCGATATCACCACTATATTTTGTACTATATCTATGGATTGAATGGGAATTGGCAGTTATGGGAACGCCAATTAAGGTTTATTCTTTGATTAAGATCTTGTTGAGTATAATTCGTGTCTACCTAAAGCATGTGTTTCAAGTGTTAAAGCGTGAGTTATTCGATGATATGAGTCTTATTCATGGGATGGTTGGGATAGTGATTAACCACACTTAGGATTTTAATTTATTTGTTTTGTTTATTTTTCATTTTACACCAATTTATATCCCAAATGTTATCCATGCCCTTTATTATTCTTTATCCAACCAAACCTTTGATTTATTGAGATTAGGGATTTGAGCAATCTTAAGTATCGTAGTCGTGGATTCGGCTATGTATTTATGATTTTGTCGCCCTTTTTGATATATTATTATTGGTGAAGTTTGGACCTATCTTTAGCCTATTCGAGTTAAGGATTTGAGCAATTGCAAGTATCGTGTTCGTGGATTCGATCATGTATTTGTGATTTTGTCACCTTTTCTGAAATTTGAGATCGATAGTGAAAGAGAATAATTAACCCTTAAGCCTACAAACCCTTTTTACCGCTTTAGACTTGTTATTCCTTAGCTTTAGTGGTGGAGATATGTATACTTGCCAAGCTTATGATAGAATATTCATCACGACTGGACAGTTAAACGATTAGATTTGCTTTTATCAACTTATTTTACTTTACTTCTAATTCGTTAAGTGTTTAGTTGTGTGATTATGAAATAAACGAATACATGCTTAAATATAAAAATAAATCCTAACATCTTTTAGGATACATTTTCATAAGAGAAATTCTAAGGTTTACTTGGGGACAAGTAAAGTTCAAGTGGGGGGATATTTGATGAACTCAAATAAGTACATTTTATTACTATCATTTATCCTATTAATTTGACTTGTTTTACTATATTATGTATGAGGATTGATACTTAATCGTTTACTTTTGTAATTCTCAGGTAAAAACAAGCATTTGGTGAAACTTAGCGATTTTGGACTAATTATGGAGCAAAACATGCAAGAAGTTAAGAGTCTACTGAAATGAAGAAGATCAAGACTAATCTGCTCCAGATGCGCCGCATCTCACTCATTACATACGGCGCATCTCTATTAAGATTCCACCAGATACGATCCAAGATACAAGAGGACATGCGCCGCATCTAATCATGGAGTTACGCCGCATCTTCTGGCGGTGTACGAATATTCCTGAATATTATAATCTTCGACCCCACGCGAAGTTAAGTCAATGCGCCGCATCTACTTAATAGATGCGCCGCATCTTCCCTCAGACAGAAACTATAAATACCCCAAGACCAGACGAATTTCGGGGGGAATATATTAGATTCGAAGACCGAAGCAGCAGAACCCTAGGACGAATTCAGTCAAGGAGGCAGCACAAGACACACCAAACGAAGATACAAGAGCTGTAAGAAGGTGCTGCATGTGTTTAATTCATTAAGTAGTTTTGTTTTATTGTGTTAGCAAACTTTAATTCATCAGGATTGGTGGCTTGTGTAATGTGACAACGAAAGATTACACTCCCTTTAATACTTGCTTTCCCATCAATTAAAGTTTATATGTTGATGTCTTTGGTTACTACTTATTAGTGCATTGATAACCTCTGTGTTTATTAGTGGCTTGCGGGCATTTGACTGCGGAAAATAATGTGGCTCCCACGGTTATTACTAAATTGATCACTTAAGAATAACTTTTAGACATAAGTAATCATTAAGGGTTTACTCGCCGATAAGAATAGGACCAACGAGAAAGGGTTAACTACATACACTTCATATAAAGCTATCAATAAAACAAGTGACAATCTACTTAATCATAAGGAAAGCCCTCTTATTGTCTCGAGTATTTATCTGTGTACGTGTGTGCTACTTGCTGATTCGTGCCTATTGGTTTATTTTATTATTTAATTGCAAACAAATCATGCCAGTCTCTCAGGCTGAAACCCCCTTGCGTTAGGATATTAAAATACTGATTAGAATAACGAGATAATACGTTCCACTCTTAGTGATCGACACTCTACTTACCATTATATTCATACTGACCGGGTACACTGCTCGTTAAGTGTGTGTGTTATTGATAAGTCGGCTAAATATAAATTTAAAACTTGAGTAGGCATTAAAACTGCTAAACCGCAACGACACATCACGCGCATCAGTATTCAACACAAAGAGATAAAAAAACCTTTCATGTAACCTTTGATGAGAGCACAGAAGCCATCAGGTTCTCTAATACCTCAATAGAAGAGATTGGGATTGATGACTCATCAAGATATCTTCCAGATGAATATCATCCTGAAAGTAATCCTTCCACTCAGTATCAAGCTGATGCTGATTTTTCATACTACATTGTCCCTCACAACCTCCCTCAACCAACCATCAGTGAATACATTGATGCTCAACAAGTCACTAACAAGATCACTCACACTGAACCAGAAGTTCAGGAATCA
Organism: Artemisia tridentata subsp. tridentata; assembly: GCA_021014915.2. NCBI lineage: Eukaryota > Viridiplantae > Streptophyta > Magnoliopsida > Asterales > Asteraceae > Artemisia > Artemisia tridentata. The sequence goes on from CP139506.1 coordinate 214,743,379, forward strand.
GAAAACCTCAGTGTTCAAATTGAACCAACTGAAACACAAAACCTTGATGTGCCACAAACATCAGCCCTTGAACCTACTCCACCTCCTAATCAGGCTTCCACAAGTTCTAACTCATATCCTAGACCTCAGGATAGTTGGACAAGATCAAAATCTATAGAACTTGTAAGCATCATTGGTGAGCCCGCTGAAGGTATGCTTACCAGGAGCATGGCTACTAAACTTAAGGCATCCTCAGCTAATGAATGTCTTTTTGTGGACTTTCTCTCTGATGTTGAGCCTAAAAATGTAAAGGAAGCCCTGAAACACGCAAGTTGGGTTCAAGCCATGCAAGATGAACTAGAACAATTTGATAGAAATAAGGTCATGACCTTGGTCAAATGTCCTAAAGATGTTTATATCATTAGCATGAAATGGGTCTTCAGAAACAAAACTGATGAAAATGGCATAATCATTAAGAACAAAGCTAGACTTGTTGCCAAAGGTTATAACCAACAAGAAGGCATTGACTATGAAGAAACATTAGCCCTTGTTGCTAGAATGGAAGCCATCAGGATCTTCCTTGCCTATGCAACATACATGAACTTCAAAGTCTACCAAATGGATGTCAAGAGTACATTCCTTAATGGAAAACTTAAGGAAGAAGTTTATGTACAATAACCTCCTGGATTTGAAAGCAGTGAGTTCCCTGACTATGTTTGCAAGCTTGACAAAGCCTTTTATGGACTGAAACAAGCTCCAAGGGCATGGTATGAAACTCTATCAGCCTTTCTCATCCAAAATAAATTTTTCATAGGAAAGATAGACAACACTTTGTTTGTCTACAGGACAAAAGGATATGTGATATTAGTCCAAGTGTATGTTGATGACATTATATTCGGCTCAACAAATTACAAACTTTGTAAACAGTTTGAGAAATAGATGACAAAGAAATTTGAAATGAGCATGATGGGGGAACTCACATACATTCTTGGACTTGAAATAGAACAAACTAAAAAAGGAATCTCCATCAGTCAAGAGAAGTACACAAGGAACCTACAGAAAAAATATGAGCTCATTGATTCTTCTTCAGTAAAGACTCCAATGGCTCCTCCAAAAAATCTAGGCCCTGTTTTAGCTGGAAAGTCAGTGAATCAAACCTTATTCAGAGGAATGACAGGATCACTGATGTATCTTATTGCCTCAAGGCCTGACATACAATTTGCAGTCTTCCTATGTGCAAGATATCAGTCTGACCCAAGAGAGTCACATCTCACTACTGTCAAGAGAATCATCAGATACCTGAAGGGTACTCCAAACCTTGGGTTGTACTATCCAAAATTTTTAGGCTTTGATCTCAAGGGCTACACAGACTCAGACTATGCAGGCTGCAACATGGACAGAAAGAGCACCTTAGGATCCTGTCAATTCCTTGGAGGAAAACTAGTCTGTTGGAGCACCAAGAAGCAACAATCAGTGGCAATGTCATCAGCAGAGGCTGAATATGTTGCTGTTGCAGGCTGTTGTGCAAATGTACTTTGGATGAAAAGTCAACTCAGTGACTATGATATCCATTACAAGACGGTACCCATCGTGTAGAAACGTAGAGGGAGGGAGTGAATATGTTCCTGTTTAAAATCTTAAATGTTTCGTATCAAATTCCCAATCAAGTGTGGCTAAATATGACAAGTGGTTATGACACTTATAACAAGTATGTTTACCAAATCAAGACTCACATATCATTAATACAACATAACACAAAGTTGAAAGTATTGAGCTACTTTTGATTAAACTGTGGACACTTCCTAAAATGTATGGACGGTCCCATATATGTGGGACCGCCTGTCTATTTACAGGACCGTCACCTGTTATGTTTCCGAGACATGTGATTAAATATGTGTTTGCAATTTTTAAGTTGTTTTAGTTTATATCTCAGGCACAATTACAATCTAAGAAACAAGCCACACAAACACAATCTTAATGCATGCGTAAATATAAAAAGATAAACGCAAAGAGATAAGGTAAAAGAAAACGGAAACCGGACATGATGATTTATAGTGGTTTGGCACGAAGCACCTCTTCGCCCTACTCCACTCCCCGAGTACCCAACTCGAGAGTTACTTCACTAGTCAACAAGCTCCCTTTAGTTAGAACAAACCGTACACCAACGCTTACACCAATTAACGACTCTAAGCGGAATGTCGAGTCTTAATCCTAACTAGAAATAATCTACACACCTACACACGGCAATACACGGACATACACTTTGTCCACTTGGATTTACACACAATCCAAGTCTTTACACGGACGTACACACCATCTAAATCTTCACACGGACGTACACACTGTCCAAGTCTTCACACGGACACACACACTATCCAAGTCTTCACACGGACGTACACACCATCCAAGTCTTCACACACCAATACAAGGACTCGCCCCAAGTCCTAGTATTCACACACCTAAACACGGACTTACACTTCGTCCAGATATACACAACACTTCATGGACTTACTCATCGTCCGGATATACACAACACTTCACGAACTTATACATCATCCAGATCTACCTATTACAAAAGATATGGACTCGATCTATATGTAACAAATGTTACACGTGGACTAACTAGACTACATAACTTCGTATCTAGATGATAACTAAAGTTCTTCTCTTTGCACTTGAGGAGAGGAAGAAAGAATCACATATAAACAAGAATCAAGCAAGTTAATGTGATTAAAGAAGGGATTGAGAAAGAACAAAAAGTTTTGTGCTAAAGAGGATTAAGTTTATCTGTGGAAAATGGCTCGGTATTTATAGGCAGTTCAAGTAGCGGGGGACGGTCCCTTAAACATTGGACGACCCCTTATATATAAGGGACCATCACCTATTTAAGGGACCTTCCTGGCAGTTTTTTGTCCTTTAGTGGTGAAATGTTATCTGGTGAAATTTAGCTGATTTGGGCAGGAAAAATAGTTGTTGGGGATTTCAAATTCAAAATTTAAATTTATTTTTCTTATTAAAGCATTTCTTTATAAATATAAAAATAATTTGTATAATTTATTTTTGAAAAAAGGTTTTGTCACATTTATAAAAATGTGAGATTTAAGGACAAAAATAATTCTTTGACCACTTAACAAGTTTGAAGTATTGTTTATATACCTTAAGGGCACGTTTGGTAGAGAGAATTTCAGAGAATAGAAATGAAGTAGAGAATAGAATTCAGAGAATAGAAATGGGTATAGAAATTAAAAGTCAATTCTAGTGTTTGGTAACATGAGAAATAAACTCGAGAATTGGCAAAAAAAAAAATAATAATAATAAAAAAAACTTTTTATTGAAAGAATTAGAACTTTTGTTTGTTGATTTTTAAAAAAAATAATTTTTCTAAATAACAATTCTAAAAAATATATATTTAAAAAAAAAAGATTAAAATTTTTTTTTATTTTTTTATTTTATTTAAAAAAAAACTTATTTAAAAAAATTATTTTTTTTAATTTATTTTAAAATTTATTTTTATAAAATTAATTAAAAAATTATTTAAAAAAATTTATTTTTTCTAAATAACAATTCTATAAAAAATATATTTTAAAAAAATATATTTTTTTAAATTATTTTTTATAAAAAAATTATTTTAATTTTTTTTTTTAAAAACTTATCTTATAAAAAATTTATTTTAAAAAAATTATTAATTTTTTTTATAAAAAATACATTTACGTAAATCGGTTTGCAACTAATTTTTTTTTTATATACATATAATAAAATAAAATAAAAACAATTAAAAAAAACATTTTTTCAAAAAAAAAAAAAAAAAAAAAAAAAATCAATTTCTCTAATTTCTCCACCAAAATGATGGAAATGGAGCAAGCCAAATTACACTACCCAATTCTCTCAATTTCTCTCCATTTCTTTACCAAATTCTCCACTTTTTCAATTCTCTGTACCAAACAAGGGAAATAAGTCCAATTTCCATTTCTCTGCCTTCAATTCTCTGTACCAAACACACTCTAAGTGATTTAGAATTGAGCCGTCGAGAGATGTTGATGTGTGCATGCATTGATGATTTGTGTAAACGAGTAACTTGTGCACTTTACGTTATGTATTACAAGTTACGTGTTTGTCATCATTAAAACATGAGGACACCATATAGATTAAACGTCGTAACGTTTGCACTAACAATCTCCCCCTTTTTGATGATGACAAAATAAATAAACTGTAACTCATAGTAAAGTGTAGAAGTTACATGTTTACACTCCCCCTTTTGTCGAAGCAAAAAAGGTGTCGCCAATGTAGAGATAGAAAGAAGATCGGCGAAAATAGGAGAGACTTGAGAAGATGACTTGAGAGGAAGACTGGAGAAGATGACTTGAGAAGATGAAGAAGACTTGAGCATATAGACGAAGATGACTTGAGAAGATGACTTGAGAAGAAAACTTGAGAGGAAGACTTGAGAAGATGACTTGATAAGAACACTTGAGAATAGGATATGTTTTTGCTTGTATTAGAGGAAGATTGAGAGGACAACTTGAGAAGAATACTTAAGAAGATAGGTTGGGGTGATTTTATTAGAAAACTCCTAGTTGATTATGGATGATCCCCGAATGTATTTGACGATCCCAAATCCCATCATTAAAAAAATGAGCTTGCATCATCCTAGTGAAGCCTTGCTCCTATCCAAACACCTTCGAGCTCCCCCTTGCTTATCGCATCCCCATGATCCTTTCATATTGAATTTAGTGGATCCATGAATCAAATAATATTGCAAAAGCTTAACCTGCATCAAGGGTTAGTTTCAAGCAAAAAAAAAAAAAAAAAGCATTTAAGGTGATAGCATTATAGAGGTGGAATACAAATAGCAAGAGACGTGTAGATGCGTCAATGATTTGCAAACGAGTGTGACATTTGCACATGCTCCCCCTTGGTGTATGCTCCCCCTTGTTTGGGCTACCAAAGAATTGAGCGATGAAGGATTTCTACAAAATAGAGTTAGTAGACAGGCGCACATATATAATAATGATAATAGCTATATGCATAGTAATATACTATCGGAGAGGAAGACATGCATGACTTAGATCTAAGGTATGACACAAGAGAAATTGAAACTAGACATATACAATTATTGATTCTATAGTGACAAACCATTCTCTAACTTCTTCCAAGACAAGTGTCTAATATTTAGGTGATACAGAGTGAAGATGATATGCTCCTAGATGAAGATGACTCATTAAAGCGCGAAAGTGGAAAAGATGAACCGAAATGGAGAAATAAGGTTTTAAGCCAAGATTGACAGGATGATGTGAAGATGAGAAGAAATGAGGAAGATAGGAGACTTCAAATTTGAAGTTGGTGGTTTAATTTAGGCTTATGTTGAAGAGGATGAAAAGAAATGTGTGTGAGGAGAAAATGAAATGGTCGTTTGCACTTACAATGATAAGCATGGAATGATCAAAGAACGTGCATACGATCCTAGTTTTGTTGGGTGTTTTAAGAAGAAGAAGTGGATGTAGGAAAATGTAAGAGGTAGCAGATGTGAGACAAGAGAACTGGTGGTAGTGTGAACTATGAGTATGGTCTAGAAAGTGAAGAAGAAAAGGAAGTTTTTGATGGAATTCTCATGGGTGCATTTGGTGCTAGTAGTGAGAGAGGTGTGCATGTTTAAGAGGATGCTTTATTTTGTTTGGTGAGATCAATGATTGTTATCCTAGGATTTTTGTAAGTTTGAGATAAAGAAGTCCTAGGGAGGAGAAGAGAATGAATGAGATGATGAAGGAGAGCTAAGAGGGAAGATGTTGATCCCAACACATGAGCTTGTATTAGAAACTTTGTGAATATTAAAGAGTATGCGGAATCTACTCTTTAATACTTAGAAGAATTTTAACAATATTAATGAAACAGTAAACTTTGTATGAACAATGATATCACCAAAAAGCTCCAATATTATTATATCAATAATACGAGTACTATGTGTAGTACTAGGGTTTACAACCTTGAAGCTATATCAAAAAGATGTATCAAACATCATAATGTAGGATCTCCTTTTATACACTAAGGATTCCTTTATAAGATAACTACAAATCTTCTAAACTATTAAACTTATACGTATTTTTCTAACTAAATAGAATATACACAGAATAACTCAATACATATCTCTTCACACGTCATTTTCACTTTAGCAGTACTATCTTCCTTCACCAGTCTTAAGTTTTTCAACAGTCTTAAGTTAATACTCTGGCAGTACTAACTTTCCTTCTAGCAGTACTAACTGGCAATGTTGCAAAAATCGGTCAACTCGGCCGATTAATCGCCGATTACAAGGTAATCGGCCCTATACCTTGTAGAATTTCAAAAATCGGCCAAAAAATCGGTCAGGCAAAAAAATCGGCCAAAAATCGGCCGAATCGGCCAAAAAATCGGCCGAATCGGCCAAAATCGGCCGAATCGGCCAAAAATCGGCCGAATCGGCCAAATCGGTCAGCTTTGAAAAAATAAAAATTTAGGCATTCTACTTAATTTGGGGATCGTTTATTTCACTTATAACGCACAATGAGTCTCATAATCAGAATTGGAGCCTTTTATTGAGGTTTGGAAACATAGTAGGATTGGAATCAGTTACGATCTTTAGTTTGGTCTCCAGAAATACCCAAAACATGCAAAAATGCCAATCCGATTAATCACCGATTAATCCCGCCTCGGCCGATTACTCGCTGCAGGGTGGTCGACCGCCCGGCTACCGATTCACGATTTTTGCAACATTGCTAACTGGTTAGTAGTGGGAGTGTTAATCTTGAACAGTCTTAAGTCTTGGCTTGGCAGTACTAAGTATGAATACATTAGTTCCCAACAATCCTCCCCTAAACTTGTGATTTACCTCCAAATCATCAAGTTTCTTGAATTAAATCTTTGACTTTGAGAGGATTCTTCCAAACACTTCATCTTCCTGATCTTTCAGCCTGTATAAAAATCTTCCTCAGAAGTTCTTTTTCCATCTCTGTATGCTCATCCACCAAAAGTTTTGCTGCCAACATCAATATAAGTGTCCCCCTGGACAATGGGTAGTCTTTTACCACCAGCATGTATATATCAGTTCCAGCTTTTGTAGACACATGGTGAACTGCACATGAGCTATACAAATTCCATTTTAAACCTTGATTACCAGCCTGAAACAACCATATTTCATCATCTTCATCTGGCTCAAAAATTCTCTTCAACTCTACACATAACGTCCTGTCTTTATCATCTGTAGGCTCAATGGAGTTGAATCTTTCTTTGATTAACTCCCATAGCTTTCCCAGATCTTCTTTGTCAAATGCTTTGAGCATATCATCAAACTGTTGATACACTTCAATGTGATTACCAACCCTGATGATCTTCCAACTCTTTATCAGTCCATCATCTTGAATCTCCCAATCTATAATAGGATACTTGGTCTGTAGAGCTTCAACATTCATTCCTTCTTCTTGAACAATGATCATCATCTGTTGTAGCCTTTCTTCAGTCAAATCTTCTTCTTACTCTTCTAATGTAGGTAAGTCTTCACAGACTTTTTGTTTCTTTGAAGATTCTGGTTCCAAGGATATTCCTGCTCTCTTAACTCTTATGCTCTCTTCTTCAGTTTCCATAGGAATAAAATCTTGAACCTTCTTGTAAGCCTTACTGTACAAGTCTTCAATCTCTTCATATGATCTGCCTGCAAGTTGAATAGCAGTTCAATGATCTTGATTCTTCAAATAGGCAATCATATACTTCAACTTTTCTTCTCTAGTAGGTGGTTTATTCTTTCTTGCTTCAGCTTTCTTTGCATTCTGACTCTTCCTAATCACCTCTAGTAGCTCTTGAAGTGCATTCTCTCTTTCTTCTTCATTGATACTTTCCCTGTGAGGATCTAAACACACATGTATTGTGTTGAGGATACTTTGAATATATATCAAACCTGGTAGTTATAGCTTCAAACAAGCTTTTGGCATCCTTTTATTTGCTGAAGGTCAGAAGTTGATCATTAGGGATGGCCATTAGTAACATGCTCCATGCTTTAATATCATTCTTTTTCTGGAGCTTTTCTTCTGTAGTAACAGGAGAAGTGTTCACAGTTGTAACTTTCTGACCATAAACTGTTGATTCAGTTGTTGATGGTTTGAAGGAGTTGTCATACTCTATGATTTTCAATAAAGCATAGTCTTGTACTTGAAAGTACTGCTCAATCCTGAGCCTCCACATCTCAAAGTCGTTCTGTTTAAGCATAGGTAACTTGGCAGCAGTGTTGGTCTGAGTAGTCTCCATGTCCATCTTCTTTATAGGGAATAAAGAGTTCTTCTATAAGGATCTTCTAAATCAAAGTATCATAAACCTAGCTCTGATACCAGTTGTGAGGATCTAAACACACGTGTATTGTGTTGAGGATACTTTGAATGTATATCAAATAGTTTGCGGAATCTACTACTTGATACTTAGAAGATTTATCAATGTAACAGTAATGTATTGTATGAACAGTTTATGATGTAACCAAACACTTCAATATTATTAAGTATAATACGAGTGATCTTGAGTATCACTAGGGTTTACAACCTTGAAGCTTAACAAAACATACGTACCTATCATCTAACCTAGGACCTCCTTTTATAGTACAAGGAGTTCTTTACAAGATAAGTATAATATTCTAATCATGTAGAACATTCGTATAAGTCTAACTCTATAAGATATACACAAAATTTATTCTATACTTATCTCCTTACACGTCTTCATAACTGGCAGCACAAACCTTCTTTCATCAGACTCAGAAGTACAAACTTTCTTCTGGCAGTACTAACTCAGTTAGTACTGTTAGTGTAATCTGCAGTAGTACACACTGTTCTTTGACAAAACCAAGTGCTTGAACATTTAATTCCCAACAATCCTCCCCTAAATTTGTGATTTACCCTAAATCATCAAGTTTTTGAATTAAATCTCTGTCTTGTGAGGATTCTTCCAAAAGCTCTCATTTCTCTTTCACATTGATCATAGATCTGCTAAAGTAATTCTTTGGCCATCTTAGATTCTTCTTCTACTCTGAGTTTAACATACATCATCACTGTGAGATTTCTTGAATGCAAAGGATATTCTTGTTCAACTAACGTGTAGACATCTACTCCAGCTGTTGTAGATACATTAAGTACACCACATGTATCATATAATCTCCATGTAGTATTCAGAGTGTGAGCTTGAAATTTCCACAGCTTGTCTTCTAGATCAGGTTCAAATAGCCTCTTCAATTCAACCTATAGTTCTTTGTCTCTATCTTCAGAAAGATCTGTTGACCTGAACTTTTCTTTAACCAATCTCCAAAGCTGATTCAAGTCCTCTCTATCAAATACCTTGAGCATGTTTGCAAATTGCTTATACACTTCAGAGTTTCCATCAACTCTGATGATCTTCCATGCCTTTCCAAACTCATCAGTGTGAACTTCCTAGTCAATGATTGGGTGCTTTGCCTGTTTAAAGAGTACCCAACAAAGAAACCCTCATCTGACTTTTCATCAAACTTTCCCAAATAATCTAAGGTATTGAGGATAATGACATGACATCCAAATGTTCTTAGAAAACCTAAAGCATGTGTTCTACCTCTAAAGAGTTCATATGGTGTCTTGTTGTGAGATTTAACCACTAAAACCCTGTTCTTCACATAACAAGCAGTATTAACTACTTCAGCACAAAAAGTAATGGGTAGCTTAGAATCAGCTAACATGGTCCTATCAGCCTCTATTAGTGTCCTATTCCTCCTTTCAGCAACCCCATTATGCTGAGGAGTTCTAGCTACACTAAACTCTCTCTTAATACCTTTTTCTCTACAAAATTCATCCATAACTTTATTTTTAAATTCTGTCCCATTGTCACACCTGATGATTTTCACTTTCTTATCAAGTAGGTTTTCTATTTCAGTTATAAAAGTCTTAAGAATGCTACTTGTTTCATCCTTAGTTCCTAGAAAGAAAACCCGTGTGAACCTGCTATAATCATCAGTTACCACAATACAATATTTCTTATGTTGTATACTACTCACAGAAGTAGGACCAAACAAGTCCATATGAAGCACGAATAATGGTTGAGTAATAGAGTTTTGGGTCTTGGGCTTACAAGAAGCTTTGTGTTGTTTGCCCTTGAAACATGCAACACAAGTTTGGTCATTTTCAAAATGTTTTTGAGGCAAGCCTCTTACCAAACCATCTTTAACAATCTTATTTATGGTTTTAAAATTAACATGACCAAGTCTCCTATGCCAAATCATTGACTCATCCAATGTGGCTTTCTCTACAACACAAGTTAGAGTCTCTTTAGGAACAATTTTCTTCATGTCAACACTGTACATATTGCCCTTTCTAGGAACTTTAAGTAGTACTTGACTTTCATCAGGTAGCTTAAAGTCAGGAGATAGGACAAGACATTCAGTGTCTGTAAAAAGAACTTTGTTCTTTTTTTCACACATTTGTGAGACACTAAAGAGATTATACTTGAGTTCCTGCACAAAATACACATCTTCAAAATCAAGTTTACTGGTTTTAAGTGTACCTTTACCAGTAATTCTGCCACTAATTCATCCCCCAAAGGTAACATATCCTTCATCCAAAGGTGTAAAATCTAAGAGGTAGGACATGTTCCCTATCATGTGCCTAGAGCATCCACTATCAGCATATCCTTGATCTTCTTCATCATCTTGTTGTGGATGTCCCTGCACATAAAATAAAGGAAATTAGTTTCCTTTGGGGACCCAAGCTATTACTGACTTGGATCTGCCTCGTGTTGTGGATGTCCTTGATCTTCTTCATCATCTTGTTGTGGATGTTCCTGCACATAAAATAAAGGAAATTAGTTTCCTTTGGGGACCCAAGCCATTACTGACTTGGATCTGCATCGTGCATCAATGTAATCATATTTCTTCATTGTGATTGATGCACCATTAGGTTTGATAGGTCTCCATACCCAACATGGTGAGGCCTTAACAGCATTACCCCCATTTTTCCTAGTAGTGTTTCTTGGCCTAGCAGTACTAACTACTGGCCAACCAGTACAAACTGCTGGCATAGCAGTTTTAACTTTTTGACTCCAAATTTTGTTATGAAACACCGTTTTCTTATAAAGGGGCCTGTTGAAAGTTTGTTGTGCTATTTTAGAAAAACGTGAAGTTGATTTAGCACTTGAAAATGTTTGTTTGGGGTAAACTGTCTGAATTGGTCTTGTAGTACAAGAAGGTTTAATGCCAGACTTCATCAAAACTGCTCTGGGAGTCATATTACTGTTAACTTTAGGGTGAGTTTATCTTGAAAAGCAGTTTATGTTCACCCTTGCATTTGTATTCCCATTCACCCTTGTATTCCCATTAACCATCCTTTTCCCTTGATGGTTGTTGCAAAAAGCCTGCAAGTGATCAAAGCTACCACAAACATAGCAAGCCTTATTGTACATAACAAACTCATTGCCTAGTTTTTGGGACTTAAGATTGTTCTAGTTTCTCTGGTTTCCTCTTGGGCATTGAGACCTACTTGTTGACCTATACAACTCTGTATATTTAACTGTTGGCCTAGCATGTTTTACTTGTTTTCTAGGTATAACATTTTCTACCTTAACTACCTTAGGAACAACAGTTTCTTTTTGCTTTTCTACCTCAGGTTTAGACTCAACCTGATCCTCATTATCAGATTCCCAATCTTCAATAATTGGTGCATCTGAGTTCATCTTATCTTCTGACACCTTTCCCTCAACAAGTGAGGTGTCACTGGCACTCTCAAAAGATTCATTAACTTCTTTAGGTTTATTTAGACTCACACTTTCCTTAGCCTTAGATCCATATTCAAATTTAGGCTCTTGAAATTCATCTAAACCAGTGTGTTCCAAGTCAATACCTGGGGGTGAAGGTACTCCTCTTTGTGGAGGTGGACATGTTTTGTAACCTAAACCTGACTTAGCTTTAATAACAAGTTGACACTCAATGATCTTATTAACTCCTTTAGATGCATATTCTAGAGTGTCTACACTTAACTGTATGTTATCTTTTGCTTTCTTAATCTTTTCCAACTTATCTCTAAGCACACTTATCTCAGCATCTTTATGAAAAATGTCTCATTTAAGAACAACAATGTCTTCAGAAAAGACAGACTCATTTTTCTTATAAAACAATATTTGTTCTTCTAATACAGGTAAACCTCTTTTATGATTTGCTAAATTATAATTAGTTTGGTTTAGCTCTATTCTTTAGTCATCATAATGCTTTTTATGTGTTTCATAATCTTTTAAAGCAGAACAAGATTTTGAACAACTTTTTACTGAATGTACCTCAGAGTCAGAAAATGCCATTAGTGCCATCTTAGTTGGTGCTTCTTCCTCATCAGCCATGAAGCTCCAATCATATCCAAGACCATCTATAGCAACCATTGCCTTTGAAGAAGGCTCTTCTACTTCCACAACCTTCCTATTTTCCTGCTTATTCCCATACCCTTTGCTTTTGTTATCCTGCTGCCTTGGTCTTCTGCATTCTCTAGCAAAGTGTCCCAACTTATGACAGTTGAAACACTCCACCTTTGATTTATCAAACCCAGCTATATCACTACCACTGATTGTAATCTTCTTCCCTGTTCTCTGCCAGAATTTCTTGGCTGTCATGCTTAGCAATGCTACCTGCCACTTCAAGTGCATCTCTTTCAGATCATCTTCATCTACCTGTGTAAGATCTTCATGGGATAGCAGAGACCCATTGGCTTGACTGGTCAGGAAAGCATAGAATGTAGCATCACCTATGCCAGCAGTACTAGTTTGTGAACTAGCAGACTAGCAGTACAAACATTAGGATTAGCATCAATAACTCCTGAAGCCACATTAAGCTCCTCTGGACTGATATTGCTGGGAGATGACACAAATGCCATGTTCCCAGAACTAGAACTTGAACTTCCAAAATTTTTTACCTCCTGTTCAACGATTTTAAAATTGTTGTACAGATCATTAAGACTCATTGTATCAATTTCTGCCTTGTTTTTCCTGACAACTACATGAGTGCACCAATCAGCAGGTAAACTTCTTAGGAATTTGGAATTAAGATCCTCCTGTAGGATCTCAACACCCAATATAGCCAGTTGGCTGATTATCTTCTGCAGCCCGTTGAACATATGAACAAGAGATTCATTGTTAGTAGCACTGAAGTTCTCAAAACTCCGGTTCAGTAAAGTCTTCTGTGTCTTCTTGGTGGCTTCATTACCACCAAACCTGGTAGTTATAGCTTCAAACAAGCTTTTGGCATCCTTTTATTTGCTAAAGGTCAGAAGTTGATCATTAGGGATGGCCATTAGTAACATGCTCCTTGCTTTAACATCATTCTTTTTCTGGAGCTTTTCTTCTGTAGTAACAGGAGCAGTGTTCACAGTTGTAACTTTCTGACCATCAACTGTTGATTCAGTTGTTGATGGTTTGAAGGAGTTGTCATACTCTATGATTTCCAATAAAGCATAGTCTTGTACTTGAAAGTACTGCTCAATCCTGAGCCTCCACATCTTAAAGTCATTCTGTTTGAGCATAGGTAACTTGGCAGCAGTGTTGGTCTGAGTAGTCTCCATGTTCATCTTCTTTATAGGGAATAAAGAGTTCTTCTATAAGGATCTTCTAAATCAAAGTATCAGAAACCTAGCACTGATACCACTTGTGAGGATCTAAACACACGTGTATTGTGTTGAGGATACTTTAAATGTATATCAAATAGTATGCGGAATCTACTACTTGATACTTAGAAGACTTATCAATGTAACAGTAATGTATTGTATGAACAGTTTATAATGTAACCAAACGCTTCAATATTATTAAGTGTAATACAAGTGATCTTGAGTATCACTAGGGTTTACAACCTTGAAGCTTAACAAAACATACGTACCTATCATCTAACCTAGGACCTCCTTTTATAGTACAAGGAGTCCTTTACAAGATAAGTACAATATTCTAATCATGTAGAATATTCATATAAGTCTAACTCTATAAGATATACACAAAATCTATTCTATACTTATCTCCTTACACGTCTTCATAACTGGCAGTACAAATCTTCTTTCATCAGACTCAGAAATACAAACTTTCTTCTGGCAGTACTAACTCAGTTAGTACTGTTAGTGTAATCTGCAGCAGTACAAACTGTTCTTTGACAAAACCAAGTGCTTGAACATTTAATTCACAACATGCCCTTTCCTGTTCATAAATCCTCTGAGCTAAAAGTTCATCAACCTTTTCTTGAGCTAGTGTTTCTGCTTCTTCATCTTCAACTAATTCTCTTGCAAGCTTTTGTTCTTCAAGAAATTTTGCAATCTTTTGTTCTTCTTCAGATTTTGCTTGTTCTTCATCATGAACCCTCTGAGACATTTCTTCATCAAGACACATCTGAACTTGAACCCTTTTCTTGACCTTTTTTGATTGCTCAGAATCTTGCATAATACTTTTTCCTTTATCCATAGCAGTATTTGTAGGACTAACAGTACTAATTGATGCGCCAGCAGTACTAACTGGTTCAGTAGTACTAACATCTTCTTGAGCAGTTGAAACATCTTTAGCAGCATCAAAATCCATATCAAACCCCATATCATCATGACCATACCTCCCCTGAACCTCTGCGTCATGTACCAATGTAATCTCAAGGTCTTGATCAATATCATCAATTCTCCTCCCTTGTTTGGAAGGATCCTCCAAATCTTCTTCATCATTAGAGACCACCATTCTTGCTCTCCTTTTAGCTTTTTTGAACTTAGATGCTTTCTCCAACTTCTTCACCTTCGTGATAAGTTTGGTCAAAGAAACTCCATATACTTGCTTGGCCTGCTTCAGTTCATCCTCCAAGCTAGTGACTCTGACTGACAGTTTGCTACATATTTCCATTAATTCATTGAGTTGGAAACTGCCCTCATCACTTCCAAGTGTGTTAACTCTTGGGAGAGGTGAATCACTGGGCCCTGGTGTTTCCATGGATTGGAATTTATGAATGTTACCACTGTCCTGTCCAGCTTCTAAGCTAGAGACAGTAGTGGCAGCCCTCCCCATTCTGTCATCCTCATCAAAGGAGACATCCTCATTTGCTACAGGGATATGAGTAGGAGATCTGGGCTGAGGAACCACAAATTCCTGTCTGATTCTTCTCCTATAGGTTTGTGAAATTGGAGGTTGTGAGGTTGATGGAGCAATTGTAGGTGTGTGATGGGACTCAACTGGGATTGTTGATCCTTCACCCTAAACAGTTTGATCTAACATAATCATTGATGAAAACAATGGTACTTCTACTCCACTATAAACCTTAGAAATCATCTTCATATTACTAAAAAGTTTTTGAGTAAGGGTGGGAGTTTTATAAAAGCTTGTGTGAGGTAGAAGCAAGTTCTTGTGCTTGTTCAAAAACATTTGAATAAATCTTGGATACATTAAAAATTTGTGTTTACTATCCAAGTTTTTCACCATACCATCAAAAATCAATTTTGAGAAATTAAACTGCTGCCTTTTGGCCAAGCAAATAATAGAAGTTGCTATATTGCTACTAAATTGTTCCCAAGCAGTTTTCTTTGGACTTAAACAATGTAGGATGGTATGAATGAGAAATTTCCATTGAGGGGAAAAGTGTCCTTTTTGAAAAGTCAATTTGTCAGAAGTTGATACATACCCTATCAAGGAAAGGTTTTCAAAAATTTCAGTATTTGGCAAGGAACTAATACTATAATCATCTGCTAGTTTGAGATGCCTCCTAACAGATGACTCAGTAATAGTCATGACTTTGCCATCAACTGTTGCAGTTAACTCTTGCTCTCCATTATCAAGTGTTCTGGCATTAGCAGTATGCCAAAACTGTTTGATATAAGAAACATAAATAGTAGGATTCTTTGTAAGAGCATACCTGATGTAACTGGTATTGAGAAAATCTACTATTTGGTGAAATCCTTGACTTCCCTCTGTTTTCTGTAAGTAGGCAACCATGTTGTGTTTGTCACAGAATTCCAAATTCGCCATTGAGATTGTTTGAAAGAGAAAAGGTGATTACGGTTCTGGTTAATGATCATTTATGAGAGTATGTGTGTTTGGTAAAGCCAATTGAGATTATAAAGATATCACTTAGGGTTTGGATTGGACCGTCTGAATAAATCTCATCTTTATCGTGAAGAAATGTTATAAGATAAAGAAAGATTGTAAATTATCCAATTTGGGAAACCTATAAGCGAACTAATTGACAAAAATGTCACAACGGCTAGAATTAAAAAATGGTTATTCACCAGACAGCACTAACAGTTACCCAGCAGTACTAATTTTAGCATAGTAGTACAAACTTTGCCTAGCAGTACAAACTTTTACAAAAACTTTTTCTCGGCATTATTAACCCAATTTCCTTTTAAAAAACAATACTGCACTCATACATTTGGAAGGGATTAAGTGTATAGGAAGACACTTAATCATTTCGGTTGCATTTAACCTCTGGTTGTGTGAGAACCAATGATTTAAGTATAAATACTGCCTATGATCAGATAGACTCATTAAAAGAGCCATCTTGACAGGGTTTTCAGCTCATGGCAGGTGTTACCTCTAACACAAATGTATTAGATTCACTTTTGCTCACTGTTCTCTAAACTAGATGTCCTTAGACTAACACACTATCTTAATGATAGAATGGTAGATAGTGAGTTAGATCAGTTACTGTCACAACTCGTGATTTCAGGTCATTTTCCAAACCTCAACAATTTACTATTCATGAGTTACTATTCATCAATCACTATTCACCTATCACTATTCATCATTTCACTATTCATCATTTTTGAAGTCAGTTTGAGAATTTGAGAAGTCGTCAAAATTTTTACTATTCACATGACACTATTCATTCCTAGAGGGAAATCACTATTCATAGGTATCATTCATCATTACGTAAACTAGGTTTACGGGTATCTAAATGCGCGTAACCAGTTAGGTTTAGCTGCGTAATCATGCATCATCAGTAAGGGACACTTCATACGGACTAGAGTAGTCTGCATATCATCAGTAACATCATTATCATATCAGTTCATGCACGGGTTTGTGTGATTTTCATTAACGTATGCTTAATTGTTTAATTAACGTTACCACTCAGTCATTTCCACTGACATTATACCCAATACTCCCGACAATGATCCTAATACATTTTCAAGCTAATTATAATGATATAGAGATTATATTTTTACTTTACCCGGTGTTTTTAAACCAATCGCTATATTTTTCGTTTGACGCTTATAACTCCGTCGGTTTACGAAAATTCAATCCGATAATCATTCTAACACCCGATTCTTGCAAGGAACATGATTTTACAATTTTTACAACTTCGTCGTATCTCATTTCACCTCGTCACGAGTTATTTCTAGTTAACTCGGTACCCGATAACACTCAATGTATACACTAAACTAGCTAAATTCTAATTAATTGGAGACAATTGCATTAATTAACATCACATCTCACCCTTTTCTCTTGCACATGCCGCCCCCCTAAATCACCCCTAATTCTCTTTAGCACTTGATTTCTAGTACACATGCATTAAATGAATTAAGTTGATTTAATTTCCATAACCTCCCATTCTTACAAATCACTAGCCAAATATTACACACATATTCTCTCATTTCTTCTTCTTGGATCGGCCAACATAAGAACAAGAACACCAATCCATAAATTTTTGAAGTTCAAGTATAAATCAAGCTCCATTTACCTTCCTAGTTATGGATTTGTGATCAAAACCTCAAGTTTATTACTCATTTCTTACCAAAACTCATCAAATCATCAAGTAAGTTTCAAGAACATGTTTTGATCATCTATTACTTTCATTTGATTCATATATTCATGTATTTTCAAGTTATATTAGTTATTCATGCAAGTATTTATGTTTTACATACCACTTTTGAACATAAACTCTCTAAATCACTAGATCTATAAGTTTCACTAATGATTTCATGAAACCCACCAAGGTTGGTGATGTTTAGGACCCCATGACACCCTAAGAAGGTGTATGGTAGGATTTGCGAACTTGTGGAGTTGATTTGAGGTAGTATGAACAAGTTTAGAACCAAGGAAATGAGTTTTTAACAAGTATATAAAGGGTCTGTCCAAAAACGTGAAAACTGGAAAAATCAGAAAATGTTGAACTATTTTGGCCTTCATATTTAGAAAGTTCTTACAAAAACGAAACCATGGCCGCAAGAATCACTAAAAACCGACTTATAACGAAGGAGATATGATTTTTCGAAGTTAGGCGACGAAAAACTATTTTCTGAAAATAGCTTGCTGTTTTTCCGAACTTCAAGGGACAAAACGAGACGTTAGACGTGATCTAGACGAGCCGACCTATTGAAAATATGTTAGTTCATATTTGTACGAACCCGTGGATATAAAGAATGTAGCAAGCGAGCTTATAACGGCCGAGATATACACGTTTAAAGCCCGACGAACATTAATCATTTTGACAGCCCTATTAGAAACTATTTTCTAAGTATAAAAGTTAGTATCTTTACAAGCCATAACATTGATAGCCGGTTTTCTATATAATCAAGACGCGTATGATCAAAAGTCAAATAGCACGACATTTAGACAATGTTACAAGGTTTTCAAGAACGTCGAGTTTATTCACTAACACTTAACGTACAATATTTCACGACTAGTTTCACGAAGCCATTTTGGGCATATTTCCACAAGTTAAGGAAAATATTAATTTGCGACGAAAACATTATATTTGCCAATAGAATACCAAATGAGGATCGTGGAGTACCGTTTCAACATAATTACACGAAAAGTAGTTTATAACTTAACGAGACGTCAAAAGTGTATTTTTCGTCGATAAACGTTATTTTAAAAACTAACAAGTGGTATCGTTAACATACGTATTTGCATGTGTTGCGTTGATTCTTTGCTTACATTAGATCATATCATCATAATAGGTCGCGGTTAGAGACCGAGCGTCATTTCATTATTTTCATTGTTGCAATATCATATCAGGTGAGTTTTCATAGCCCCGTTTTAAATTTTTTATTGATTTCTAAACTCTCGGGGGAGAATACATTGCACTATTTTCATATGCGGACCAAAGTATAAAAACTCATTTACATTGCTTAAGTTACATCGTTGCCAATTTAAAGTCCCCTTTTATTTATCATGGACCGTTAATTGTGAGCAAGCGAAGGTGAGTGGATAGATCTATTGAGGGTGACGCCTCCGTTCGGGTTGGTAGCACCAACTGGTCAAACGAACGCATTTCATTTCATACATTCAGAGTGTTTGGCAAAGCACTCCATTTTGGGGCATTTATATCAGTCTAGCTTCGGGGTCATGAGCTTAAGAGCTAATGTAATATTTTTATGTGACATTTTGTCATACAATTTATACTTGTGGTTTCCGTAGAAGCATTTCATTTACATAAACCTATGAACTCACCAACATTTTTGTTGACCATTTTTAGCAATGTATTTTTAGGTAATTAAGGTATCGCATGTTGGCTTGCATAGGGACACATCATGGAGTCGCGGAGTCGACGCGTCTCACTTTACATTTTTATGCACTTATCCATCGTTTGAATTGTATGAACTCGTTTTATGAAAACTTTTTTCACTTTTTGGGACCTAGCTTTATAACTCTGAATGTTTTTAAATAATCAAACGATGTATTTTCTAAACGACACTTTAGGTCGTTCAATATAACTGCAACTTTGGTGCTCTGACCAGTCGTGCCCCTGAATGACTTATTCCGCTGCAAGTCACAAAATTTTGAGGTGTGACAGATTGGTACCAGAGCAAAGGTTATAGTGAACTAGGTTGTATCATTGACCCTAGTCTATAACTACATCATCATAGCATCTCACCATTTCATCACAAGTGCATATTCACTTTACATGCGGTTTCATACATACATCATTTCATCATAACTCGCATATTGTGAGGAGTTATTTACTTTTATTTCACATCAGTTGTCACACAGATGTCTTCACCCAACCACCCTATTATCATCCTAGCAAACTCGGATATCGAGGACGCTTCTTCATCAACTCGTACACCTACTTCACCACACTCACCATTGTTGGATGATAATTTCCACCTATTTGAGGTATTAGCACTACCTGAACCGGACTTAGAAAATGCTAGCAGGTGTGACACCGAGACTTTTGAGATTCAGGGGACTGCCCTTGCCTTCCCACCACCACCATTGTCATTCCCCATTTCCATATCCATATATCAGGAATTGGATGACACCTTGTGGATAATACCCGGATCACTGACTCAACAGGAACATCAGCAGATTCCTCAAGAATGGTTTGGAATCTACACTATCTCGGACATGATCGATGTACTACTCCAGACCCCACATCAGGACTCATCCCGACCCCAAGATGCCACAACCCTGGATTCACTCAGAGGAGCACTAGGGAATCCCTAGACTAGACTTATATCTTTACTAGCTTTTACTATATTCCTAGCCACGGGATGTGTGGTACGGTTCAAAGAAACTTGTGGTATTTTGATTGTTGTACAATGAAATCACCAAGTATTGAATTACTATATGGATATGGTTGTGCTATCTATGATATTGGTCCATGTAAGACCGAAAATTTCATTTTAGATATCCACGTGTGTTATGGTTACAAATACGACACATCACGATTTCATCTTGTCGCGATTTCACCCCACTTATACATGTCATGGTTGCGTATATGTGAGCATAATGATCTTTATCACCTATAAATTCTCATGGTCTCTTATGATGTTGAAGCAGTTAGGTTAAAGTAAACCACTCCAGACATGACACAAGCCACATCCTTCGCCAAAAATCTTACCCATGAGGAATTTATGGATTGCAACCCTCACACCTTTAGCGGAACTTAAGGAGCGAAGGAAGTTTACAAATGGTTCGAAGAAGTAGAAATGATATTTCGGTATGGCGACTGCCGCAAGGAAGACAAGGTCAAGTTCGCCACTTGCACTTTTCGGGATCATGCCCAGGAATGGTGGACTAAACATGTTCAGATAGTAGGGGTCGACGCTGCTTACTCAATCTCTTGGGAGAAATTAAGGAGGATGATGACTTTAGAATATTGTTCAAGAAGCGAACTACAAGCACTAAAACAGGAAATCCTCAACTTTACCATGGTAGGAGATGATGTTGTCAAGTACACTACTCAGTTTTACGAATTAGCACGATTAGGCCCAACAATGGATGAACCGGAAAGCAAGAAACTTGAGAGGTATATCGGGGGACTCTCCCCTGAAATTCGCATGTTGGTTGCCTCATTAGAACCCGATACCATGCTTAAAGCTATCCACATGGCGATCGAGGCAAAGGAACACATAGCTCACACCCAGGCCGTAGGAAACAATATGGACAACAGACAAAAATGGAACAACAACAACAAGAGAAAGTGGGACAACAATCAGGGCAGTAATGCTACCCAACAACCACCAAAGCGACAAGAAGTTGCTGAGGCCTATGCAGCAGGCCCGACTGACAAGAAAGGTTACAAAGGTACCCTACCCAAATGCAACAAGTGTCAAAGTCAACATAAACCTGGGCCTTGTCTTAATCCTTGTGGTAACTGTAAGAGAATTGGACATTCGACTAGAGAATGCAAGTTCCCAATCATTTTCGGAAATCATAAACCTCCAGTGACATGCTTTGGCTGTGGAGAGATAGGACACTACAGGAAGGAATGTACAAGACAAGGGAATCAAAGGAATATGAACCAAGGTGGAATAGCTCATGGAGGAGCCTAGGTCATCGGAGGAGGAGATGGCCAGCATACCAACAACATTGAGGACGACAATCATGTTTAAGCACAAGGAACTTCTGCCTTAATAATAAATCATAGATGGAGCCCGCTAGGGTTGTATTTCCCTAAGTAGTCTATCTTAAAGTACTTTCTTGTAACCTCGTTGTATCATGTACTTTTCTATCTAATGTAATCCTTGTCTTCTATCATTTCCACCATGAGCACAATATTCGTTTATTTCATATCCTATCCCATCTTGTCCAGCTTTCGACCATTTCGCAACAACGAACCACTATCCTAGAAGGGGGTTAAGTAAGGATTCATCTCCAACTATAGGCTATTACCATTCCGTAAGGTGTTCCACACGTCCCATAACCCATTCAACAGATTTTGTTGCAAGATATTTTAATACCGCTTACTAAAAACTGTCTCACCTAACCCTACTTTAAGCTATTTTACTAGCATCTCAGGGAGTTATTTCACAACATTTCCAAAACAAGTTATATTACTATAGCCTTATAAATTGTCTTTCTGCCATCCTACCAACTATTTACTACCATTTTACCAAACATCACGTTGATCACCATCTAAAACTTTTGAGAAACACAAGGCTATTTTGACCAAACCAAGCATCGCGTTATTTGCCCTCAATTATACATAGCCTGATCAACTATGTCTAATTCAAGGAAGATTATGCCATGAAGGAAACAATTATCTTTTCAATATTTCTAACAACAATTTTCATTCAAAACATCCCAAGAAAGAAAAGCTTTGTAAACAAGTAAACTCTTCATAAACGTCCTTATCGGCCAACTCTCTCTGAGTAACTACACCACATATCACTCACTTATCAGTTAAGTTGGAATTTGCCATTGACTTTTCTAGGAAAGATTTTCTATTTCCAAGGAGAATTTCAGGACATAAGAAACCAACAAAAGGGGTTTTGGAACCACAAACAAGGACTAGAAATATACAGTCAGTTGACTTGTATCATAATGGAAAACATAAGATCTCATGAGACAATCCAAATCACTATCTCTGGCATAGTCACAAAATTCTATCAATTCAGAAGTACTAGTTAGACTAGGTAAGACAACGGGCCTAAGTCATGATCCAGTTTAGAAAGGATCAAGTAAGTTGGATACGCATACCCAAAAGTCTTACCCAAGATTAACCGATAGGTATTATTCAACCCCAGAAATGAAATGCTAGACATTTACACATTCAGGCAGACATACCTACCCGACTACTTTATCATGTTTGATGCTTCCAATTCAAAGGAATTCCCTTTAAAGAGCGTTTATACAACTCATATACCTTGTAGGAAAGTAATTATCTGATATGTCTGTCTTGACAAATAAATCCTTTATGGTCTGCATTTAACAAAACTACTGAGCACTAAGAAAAGTATAACACCAAACTTTGTTAAAACATTCCTACCCACATCATGTCAAAAATCTATCCGTAAAATCTTGGGTCGTATTTGAGAACCAACCACCATACTACGACACTTCATGCAATTAGGATCTTGTGATTGACAAATAATAGCATGGGAAATTTTGACAATAAAGACCAAGCATCTTAGGTGAAGGGAGGCTCATATCTTGACATCAATTATAGCAAGACACAAGGAATCAGAAACCGTTACCGTAGCTTTGTTCTTCGATAACCCATCTCCGAAAAACCTACCGTTGTAGGAGTAGTCACGAGACACGTTGTACAAATTTCAAAGGCTCCTAATAAAGGATAGACTATGCACCTCCAACTTCTGACAATCCCCTTAAGATATTTTCTTTCCAATCAGTTATGCACACGCTCTACCATCTTTAGACCAATGGGTAATTAAGAAAGCTAATGTTGTGGCAGATGCCCTTAGCCGGAAGGAAAGACTCAAGCCTTTGAGAGTCAGACCATTGAAAATGACAATCATATCACCTTTACCATCACGAATCCTCGAGGCTCAAGTTGAGGCACTCAAGGAGGAAAACCGACAAATTGAAAAACCCCGTAGTATGCCAAAGGATGCAAATGGTTTAGTAAATAGGTCAGACGAAGTATTATGCTCGGATTGCACAAGTCGAAGTAATCCATTCACCCAGGTTCTGATTAGATATGTCAGGATCTCAAGAGACTTTATTGGTAACCGAATATGAAAGCAGAAATAGCTACGTATATTAGCAAGTATCTTACTGGTGCTAAAATAAAAGCCGGATACCAGAAACCATCAGGATTGTTTCAACAGCCAAAAATTCCCTAGTAGAAGTGGGAACGCATTACAATGGACTTTGTCACCAAACTACCCAAAAATAGCAAGAGGTTTCAGTGCTACTTGGGTAATCGTTGATTGACTCCCTAAATCAGCCTATTTCATCCCAATCAGAGAAACTTATTCTATGGACCAACTAATCAGACTTTAGGTCAAGGAAATAGCCTCAAAGCACGGTGCACCAATTTCTATCATTCCGACCGAGATAGTCGCTTTACTTCAAACTTTTGGCAGTCATTACAAGATTCATTTGGGGGCAAATTAGACATGAGCACTGCCTATCATCCTCGGATTGATGGTCGAAGCAAGAGAACGATTCAGACATTGGAAGACATGCTCAGAGCATGTGCGATTGACTTTGGAAATGGATGGGCTAACCATTTGCCATTGATTGAGTTCTTTTACAACAATAGTTATCACGCGAACACTTAGACTGCACCTTTTAAGGCACCCTATGGTCAAAGTACCAATTACATAGTGACAGACCGAAATCGGAAGGTCAAGTTCACTGGTCTAGAACGAAATTGTGAAGCAACAAAGGAAATGGTACAAGTCAAGAATCAGTTACAAGTAACAAGAGAACAATAGAAAAGTTAGGACAGTTCAGGATGCAAAAATCATGGGGACTAGGTATCCCTAAGTAGTAAACCATTGGGACTCGATATGTAGAACAAGCTATGTTGAAAGCCTTTCCTTGGAAAGGCATAATATAATTTTTGAAAAACCGGGAAAAACCGAACCCTAGGCATATTGGACCCTTTAAGATTCTAGCTAGAATCGGCCGACTGGCATACAAACTTGAGTTTCTGTCAGAGCTCAGCAACATACACTACCCGTTTCATATTTCAAACCTCAGGAAGTGCCTTCCAAACGAATCACTCGTAGCATATTTCATTTCATTCCATTAGAAGAAATTCAGATCGACGATAAGCTTAACTTTGTGAAAGAACCAGCAGAAATTATGGACCGAGAGGTCAAACAGTTGAAGCAAAGTCGAATTCCTATCGTCAAATTTTGCTGGAATTCTCGCAGAGGTCCTGAGTTTACTTGGGAACGGGAAGACCAGATGCGACTCAAATACCCACATCTTTTCACCGAGACCACTCTAGAGACCAACATCAACTGAATTCAGGGACTGAATTCCTTTTAGGGTGGAAGACTGTCACAACTCGTGATTTCAGGTCATTTTCCAAACCTCAACAATTTACTATTCATGAGTTACTATTCATCCATCACTATTCACCGAACACTATTCATCATTTTTGAAGTTATTTTAAGAATTTGAGAAGTCGTAAAAAAATTTACTATTCACATGACACTATTCATTCTCGGAGGGAAATCACTATTCATGGGTATCATTCATCATTACGTAAACTAGGTTTACGGGTATCTAAATGCGCGTAACCAGTTAGGTTTAGCTGCGTATTCATGCATCATCAGTAAGGGACACTTCATACGGATTAGAGTAGTCTGCATATCATCAATAACATCATTATCATATCAGTTCATGCACGGGTTTGTGTGATTTTCATTAACGTATGCTTAATTGTTTAATTAACGTTACCACTTAGTCATTTCTACTGACATTATACCCAATACTCCCAACAATGATCCTAATACATTTTCAAGCTAATTATAATGATATAGAGATTATATTTTTACTTTACCCGGTGTTTTTAAACCAATCGCTATATTTTTCGTTTGACGCTTATAACTCCGTCGGTTTACGAAAATTCAATCCGATAATCATTCTAACACCCGATTCTTGCAAGGAACATGATTTTACAATTTTTACAACTTCGTCGTATCTCATTTCACCTCGTCACGAGTTATTTCTAGTTAACTCGGTACCCGATAACACTCAATGTATACACTAAACTAGCAAAATTCTAATTAATTGGAGACAATTGCATTAATTAACATCACATCTCACCCTTTTCTCTTGCACATGCCGCCCCCCTAAATCACCCCTAATTCTCTTTAGCACTTGATTTCTAGTACACATGCATTAAATGAATTAAGTTGATTTAATTTCCATAACCTCCCATTCTTACAAATCACTAGCCAAATATTACACACATATTCTCTCATTTCTTCTTCTTGGATCGGCCAACATAAGAACAAGAACACCAATCCATAAATTTTTGAAGTTCAAGTATAAATCAAGCTCTATTTACCTTCCTAGTTATGGATTTGTGATCAAAACCTCAAGTTTATTACTCATTTCTTACCAAAACTCATCAAATCATCAAGTAAGTTTCAAGAACATGTTTTGATCATCTATTACTTTCATTTGATTCATATATTCATGTATTTTCAAGTTATATTAGTTATTCATGCAAGTATTTATGTTTTACATACCACTTTTGAACATAAACTCTCTAAATCACTAGATCTATAAGTTTCACTAATGATTTCATGAAACCCACCAAGGTTGGTGATGTTTAGGACCCCATGACACCCTAAGAAGGTGTATGGTAGGATTTGCGAACTTGTGGAGTTGATTTGAGGTAGTATGAACAAGTTTAGAACCAAGGAAATGAGTTTTTAACAAGTATATAAAGGGTCTGTCCAAAAACGTGAAAACTGGAAAAATCAGAAAATGTTGAACTATTTTGGCCTTCATATTTAGAAAGTTCTTTCAAAAACGAAACCATGGCCGTAAGAATCACTAAAAACCGACTTATAACGAAGGAGATATGATTTTTCGAAGTTAGGCGACGAAAAACTATTTTCTGAAAATAGCTTGCTGTTTTTCCGAACTTCAAGGGACAAAACGAGACGTTAGACGTGATCTAGACGAGCCTACCTATTGAAAATATGTTAGTTCATATTTGTACGAACCCGTGGATATAAAGAACGTAGTAAGCGAGCTTATAACGACCGAGATATACACGTTTAAAGCCCGACAAACATTAATCATTTTGACAGCCCTATTAGAAACTATTTTCTAAGTATAAAAGTTAGTATCTTTACAAGCCATAACATTGATAGCCGGTTTTCTATATAATCAAGACGCGTATGATCAAAAGTCAAATAGCACGACATTTAGACAATGTTACAAGGTTTTCAAGAACGTCGAGTTTATTCACTAACACTTAACGTACAATATTTCACGACTAGTTTCACGAAGCCATTTTGGGCATATTTTCACAAGTTATGGAAAATATTAATTTGCGACGAAAACATTATATTTGCCAATAGAACACCAAATGAGGATCGTGGAGTACCGTTTCAACATAATTACACGAAAAGTAGTTTATAACTTAACGAGACGTCAAAAATGTATTTTTCGTCGACAAACGTTATTTTCAAAACTAACAAGTGGTATCGTTAACATACGTATTTGCATGTGTTGCGTTGATTCATTGCTTACATTAGATCATATCATCATAATAGGTCGCGGTTAGAGACCGAGCGTCATTTCATCATTGTCATTGTTGCAATATCATATCAGGTGAGTTTTCATAGCCCCGTTTTAAATTTTTTATTGATTTCTAAACTCTCGGGGGAGAATACATTGCACTATTTTCATATGCGGACCAAAGTATACAAACTCATTTACATTGCTTAAGTTACATCGTTGCCAATTTAAAGTCCCCTTTTATTTATCATGGACCATTAATTGTGAGCAAGCGAAGGTGAGTGGATAGATCTATTGAGGGTGACGCCTCCGTTCGGGTTGGTAGCACCAACTGGTCAAACGAACGCATTTCATTTCATACATTCAGAGTGTTTGGCAAAGCACTCCCTTTTGGGGCATTTATATCAGTCTAGCTTCGGGGTCATGAGCTTAAGAGCTAATGTAATATTTTTATGTGACATTTTGTCATACAATTTATACTTGTGGTTTCCGTAGAAGCATTTCATTTACATAAACCTATGAACTCACCAACATTTTTGTTGACCATTTTTAGCAATGTATTTTTAGGTAATTAAGTGATCGCATGTTGGCTTGAATATGGACACCTCATGGAGTCGCGGAGTCGACGCGTCTCACTTTACATTTTTAGGCTCTTATCCATCGTTTGAATTGTATGAACTCGTTTTATGAAAACTTGTTTCACTTTTTGGGACCTAGCTTTATAACTCTGAATGTTTTTAAATAATCAAACGATGTATTTTCTAAATGACACTTTAGGTCGTTCAATATAACTGCAACTTTGGTGCTCTGACCAGTCGTGCCCTTGAATGATTTATTCCGCTGCAAGTCACGAAATTTGAGGGTGTGACAGTTACTATCTGACTAACTAAAAATCATCAATTCATGTTCAGTATAGGTTGATTTCAAGAAAATATTTTAAAGAAGCTCCCAACTCAGATGTTAACCCTTGTCAAGTGATCCCTAAATCATCTCTATCATTAATCAGTTGCACCATCATTTAGCAACAGCATTCCATCAATCAATCCACCACTTTTGCTTTTCATCATGAATCTCACACAGCATCAATTCCAATCATATTGCTTTGCTTATCCTGCAAATGTTAGTCCAAAACCAAGAAAACACAATCCAAGGCATTTTCTTCATAACATTATTAAGTATGACTAACAGTATTAACCTAACAGTTTTAAGTATAACTAACAGTACTAGTTATACTTAGCAGTATGAATTGACACAACTAACATTACTAATCCTTTACAAAATATTGCAAAGACACAAAGAGATTAAAAGTTTAAGGATTTAGCATTCCAATACTTGCAACCAAGTACTGAAATCTTCCAACATCAAGAGCTTAGGTATGTAAATATGCAAAATTGTTATCTATATGTATATTAACAAATTGAATTACCTTTTTATCATTGCAGTCTCTTATAAAATGATGTCTAATCTCTACGTGTTTTGTTTTAGAGTGTAAAACAGGATTCTTAATAATACATATAGTACTGTTATTTTCAATATAAATCATGGTGTGCATAAAATTATAACCATAATCTAGCATTTGATTCTGAATCCAGAGTACTTGTCCACAGCAACTAGCAGCAGCCACATATTCAGCTTCAGTTGTAGAATTAGCAACCATAGTTTGCTTCTTACACTGCCATGATATCAACCTGCATCCTAGGAACTGACAAGCTCCTATTGTTGACTTCCTATCTAAGCTCGCTCCAGCATAGTCACTATTGCTATATGCCACCAGATCAAATGGAGGATTTCTAGGATACCAAAGGCCTAATTTAGGTACCTAACAATCCTTTTCACAGGATGTAAGTGTGAAACCTTAGGTATAACTTGAAATCTGGCACATGCACATACTGCAAACATAATGTCTGGTCTAGATGATGTAAGATACATCAATGATCCAATCATTGACCTATAGAGATGAACATCAACATCATCACCATCTAAGTCCTTGAGCAAAGGCTTGTTTGGATCCATTGTGGTGCTAGCTATCTTGACATCAATATACCCAAATTTCCTCAAAATGTAACCTATATATTTATCCTGACTGATAAATATCCCATCTTCCTTCTCCTTGACTTACAACCCTAAGAAGAAAGTGAGTTATCCCATAGAACTCATCTGAAACTTATCATGCATCAGTTTCTCAAAATCAGAACACATCTCCTTCTTTGTAGAGCCAAAGATAATGTCATCAACATAGACCTGGACAAGCAAAATATCCCCTTTTTGCTTCTTGATAAACAATGTCTGATATATCTTTCCTCTGTGAAACATATTTTCAAATAAATACTTGGCCAAGGTTTCATACCAAGCTCTTGGAGCTTGATGCAAACCATAAAGTGCTTTCACCACCTTGTAGACTTTGTTTGGATAGTCAGGATCTTCAAACCCTGGAGGTTGAGTAACATATACCTCCTCTTCAATTATACCATAAAGGAAAGCACTCTTCACATCTATCTGATACACCATGAATCCCATAAAAGAAGCATAAGCTAAGAACAACCTTACTGCCTCAATTCTTGCTACAGGGGCAAAAACTTTATCATAGTTTATGCCTTCTTCTTGATTATAACCCTATGCAACCAGCCTTGCTTCGTTCCTGAGCACTATGCCTCTCTCATATTTCTTGTACCTAAAAACCCATTTTGTACCAATAGGCCATTTACCTTTATGCAAATCCACTAGAACCCAAACCTTTTGTAGCTTAAACTGTAAAAACTCTTCCTGCATTGCTTTTAGCCAGGATGGATCACTTACAGCTTTAGCAATTCTTTTGGGTTCTTCCTGAGATAGGAAACAAGCAAACAAAAAGGTATGAAGGTCTTCATGATTTTTCCCTTCATAAACAGCACTAAGAAAACCTTGTTCATTTGTAGCCTTTGTCATTCTCCTTGTCTTTACACTAGACTGCACATGACCAATCACATTATCAAGTGAATGATCTTTATGTATTCTTGTATTTGGTGTTGAAGGAGCTAGATATGTGGTAGGAATGTTGTTCATATCCACTTCATCACCAAAGAAATCAGCATGTGTAGCTTCAAGTGGAGCAGTAGTAACTGGTGGACTAGCAATACTAATATTTGGCTCAGTAGTATTAACATTTGGAGTACTACTTTCAGGCCTCTCTTGATCATCAATTCCACTATCTTTATTGATACCTTCATCATCCTCTTTTCCAGCATCACTAGAAGGTTGTGGTTCATTATTGCTAACATTCTTTGAAGATGAATTAAACATTGAACCATCTTTCCATGATGCCATCACATGGTAGTCTTGACTAGACCCTGTCTCCATTCTAGATTGACCTGCACCAATACCATCTTCTGAAACTTCAAAATTATTAGAGTTTATACATGCAACAACTTGTACATAATTCATTGATTCTGTTAGAACATCAATATCAAACAGCCAATTCGGTCCATCTCCTACAACACTAGGTTTATTCTCTAAGAACTCAACATGAAAGTTTTCTTCTACCTTCCTAGTTCTAATGTTGTATACCCTAAAGGCCTTACTATTCATAAAGTACCCAACAAAAAACCCTTCATCAGACTTTCCATAAACTTGCCCAAATGATCTAAGGTATTAAAGATGGTAACATGACATCCAAATGGTCTCATGAAGCTTAGAGCAGGTGTTCTACCTCTAAATAATTCATAAGGAGTCTTGTTATGAGGCTTCACTACTAAAACCCTGTGGTGCACATAGCAAGCAGTATTAATTGCTTTAGCCAAAAATGTAGTAGGTAACTTAGAGTCAGCTAACATGGTTCTAGCAGCCTCAATTAGTGTCCTATTTCTCCTTTCAGCAACACCATTCTGTTAAGGAGTTCTAGCTACACTAAATTCCCTCTTAATACCTTTCTTTTCACAAAACTCATTCATAACTCTATTCTTGAACTCTGTTCCATTGTCACACCTGATTATTTTTACTTTCTTATCAACTAGATTTTCTATCTCAGTAATAAAGCTCTTAAGAATGCCACTAGTTTCATCCTTAGTTGCTAAAAAGAAAACCCAAGTAAACCTGCTATAATCATCAGTGACAACAAGACAATATTTCTTATTCATTAAGCTACTCACAAAAGTTGGACCAAACAAGTCCATATGCAACATGAATAAAGGCTGAGTAATAGAGTTCTGAATCTTGGTCTTACAAGAGGCTTTGTGTTGCTTCCCCTTAAGAAAAGCAACACAAGTTTGGTCATTTTCAAAACATTTTAAAGGTAAACCTCTTACAAGATTATCCTTAACAATTTTATTAATGGTTTTAAAATTTACATGACCAAGCCTCCTATGCCATAGCATTGATTCATCCAATGTGTCCTTTGCAATAAGACATGTTAAACTCTCTTTAGGAACAATATTCTGAACACTGTACATATTATTCTTTCTAGGAACTTTAAGTAAAACATGACTCTCATCAGCTAACTTAAAGTTAGGAGACAGAACAAAACATTCAGTGTCAGTAAATAGAACACTGTTCTTTTTGTCACACATCTGTGTAACACAAAAAAGGTTAAACTTTAACTCCTGAACAAAGTACACATCTTCAAAATCAAGCTTACCAGTCTTAATTGTTCCTTTACCAGTAATTTTTCCTCCTCTGGCTCCTCCCCCAAAGGCAACATATCCTCCATCAAATTCTTTGAAATCTGAGAGATAGGACATGTTCCCTGTCATGTGCCTGGAACATCCACTGTCAACATATCCCTGATCTTTTTGTTGTGAATGACCCTGCACATAAAAATAAGGAAATTAGTTTCCTTTGGGGACCCAAGCCGTT
Organism: Artemisia tridentata subsp. tridentata; assembly: GCA_021014915.2. NCBI lineage: Eukaryota > Viridiplantae > Streptophyta > Magnoliopsida > Asterales > Asteraceae > Artemisia > Artemisia tridentata. Next base: position 214,775,545 of record CP139506.1, read on the forward strand.
ACTGACTTGGATCTGCCTCGTGCATCAATATAATTATGTTTCTACAAAGTAATTGATGCACTATCAAGTTTGGTAGGTTTCCAAACCCAACATGCTGAGGCCTTAACAGCATTATTCCCATTTGCCCTAACAACATTTACTACTACTGAATTTGGCCTAGCAGTATTAACTACTTGCCAAGCAATATTAACCTTTTGACATAAATTATTGTTGGTTAATGTTGTTTTTGTATGAAAGGGCCTCTTTACAGTTTATTGTGTTGATTTAGAAAAATGTGACATTGGTCTAGCACTATAAACTATAGTTTTGGGATGAGCAGTATTAACTGGCCTAACAGTATTAAGTGGTCTTAGGCTAGTTTTCATTAAAACTACTCTTGGAGCCATGTGTCTGTGAGCACTAGGGTAAATCTTTTTAGCAAAATAATTGTAATTCACCCTTGTATAAGTATTCCCAGATACCCTTGTATTCTCAGATACCATCCTTTCCCTTTGATGGTAATTGCAGCCAGCCTGCACATGGTCAAAACTTCCACAGACAAAACAAGCTTTATTGTACATCACAAAATCACTTCTTAGCTGTCGGGACTTCGGATTATTCTAGTTTCTTTGGTTTCCGCTAGAGCCTTATGACCTGTAAATATTAGCATACTTAACTGGTTTCCTAACTGGTTTTTCTTGTTGTATTGGTCTAACAACATCTATCTTAGCAATATTAGGAAAAATAGTTTTCTTCTCTAACTTATCATCTGACACAATCTCCTTAACCAATGGGATATTAGAAGATTCCCTAACCTTATTAGAATTAACTTCACTAACACTCTGACCAGTCTTAGGTCCATATCTTTCAATCTCAGGCTTAGACAAATTAAGCTTTGAGGGTGCAAATAACCCTGTATAGGGAGGTAGAACAAAATTATATCCTACACCTTTCTTGAGTTTGTCAATAACCTGAATTTGTATGATCCTATCTACACTATTAGAAGAATGTTCAAATCTCTCTATATTAACTTGAATGCTTTCTTTTTCTAGCTTAAGCTTTTCTAACTCATTTTTAAGCACACTAATTTCTGAGTCTTTATATGAAATATCTCTTTTTAGAGCAACAATATCCTCAGTACAAATAGTCTCATTGTTTTTGTAAAAGACAAGTTGCTCTTGTACAACTGCTAACCCTCTTTTATAATTAGCTAAATTAAACTCAGATTGGTTAAACTCTATTCTTAAATCATCATACTGAGTTTTAAGAGTTTCAAAGCTTTTTAAACAAGCTTTTGAACAAGTTTTGTTAGTATATACCTCAGAGTATGAAAGAGCCATAAGTGCCATATTTGTAGGGACCTCATCTTCTGCCATATCGCTCCAGTCAAAACCAAGCCCATCAACAGCCACCATAGCTTTGGAAGAAGTTTCTTCTACATTCACATTCTTTCTGGTGCTTTCTTGGTTCCAAGGTCCTTTGCATTCTTGATTCCTGCAATTGCTATCATGGTACCTAGGCCCTCTGCACTCCCTTGCAAAGTGTCCCAACTTATGACAGTTGTAACACTTTACCTTGGACTTGTCATATCCAGCTGTGTCACTCCCATTGATAGTGATATTTTTTACCAGTCTTCTAGAAAAACCTTTTTTCCCTCATAATCAACAGTGCTAACTGCCACTTCAAATCCATTTCTTCTAAGTCATCTTCATGGATTTGTTCAAGGTCTTCATGTACAATCTGAGACTCATTTGATTGATTGGCCAAAAATGCATAAACAGTAGCATCACTTAAGTTAGTAGTACTAGCTTGAGTGCAAGCAATACTAACTGGAGTGCTAGCAGTACTAACTCCACAAGCAGTATTAACTTCATCAGTACTGCTAGGGCTAGGAGATGACACGAAAGCCATGTTTTGAGAACTTGTGATTGAACTTGAGCTTGCAGTTCTCTTAACTTCTTGTTCAACAATCTTGAAATTGTTGTAAAGATCATCAAAGCTCATTGTGTCTTGATCAGGTTTATTCCTCCAAACCACAACATGAGTATTCCACTCAGAAGGCCTACTTCTCAAAAATTTCAAATTGAGATCTTCTTGTGAAAGACTTTCTCCTAAGATAGCCAGTTGACTAACAATCTTCTTAAGTCTATTAAAGATAGAATCAAGAGACTCTGTGCTTGGAGCACTAAAGTTCTAATATATTTGCTTCAGAAGAGTCTTCTTAGTCTTCTTTTTGGCTTCATTACCTCCAAATCTTGCTGCTATAGCAGCAAACAAGGTCTTAGCATCATTGTACTGATTAAAGGTCATCAGATGTTCATTGGGAAGTGCCATCAACATCATACTTCTTGCCTTCACATCATTCTTCTTTTGGGTCTTTTCATTAGTAGTTACAGGACTTGGTATTATTGTAGTTGTGACACCATCAACTGTTGTTGATTTAGCAACTGGTTTAAATGAGTTACCATTCTCTATGACATCCCATAGATAATAGTCTTATATATGAACGTATTGCTCAATCCTTAGCCTCCACATATCATAATCACCCTGTTTAAGAATGGGCAATTTTGCAGTAGTAGAGGTTTGAGTAGTTTCTAGATCCATCTCTTCCTGGTTCTTCTTGTTAGTTTCTTCTAGATCAAAGTTTCAGAACCTAAGCTCTGATACCACTTGTTGATCCCAACACACGAGCTTGTATTAGAAACTTGGTGAATATTAAAGAGTATGCGAAATCTACTCTTTAATACTTAGAAGAATTTTAACAATATTAATGAAACAGTAAACTTTTGCATGAACAATGATATCACCAAAAAGCTCCAATATTATTATACCAATAATAAGAGTACTCTGTGTAGTACTAGGGTTTACACCCTTGATGCTATATAAAAAAGGCGTATCAAACATCATAACCTAGGATCTCCTTTTATAAACTAAGGAGTCCTTTACAAGATAACTACAAATCTTCTAAACTATTAAACTTGTATGTATCTTTCTGACTAAATAGAATATACAAAGAATAACTCGATACATATCTCTTCAAACGTCTTTATCACTTTAGCAGTACTATCTTCCTTCAGCAGTCTTAAGTTCTTCAGCAGTCTTAAGTTAATACTCTGGTAGTACTAACTTTCCTTCTAGCAGTACTAACTGGTTAGTATTGGCAGTGTTAATCTTGAACAGTTTTAAATCTTGGCTTGGCAGTACTAAGTATGAATATTGTTAATACAAATATCGTATAAAAATGTTATTTATATTTTACGATCTTTGCTATATTTTGTTAATGAAAATTATAAATTTTATCTTTAGCAAAGCATAAATATAAGTTAAGTCTTTTACATTTATAGATACAAGCTTTTAAAAACTCATTTACATGCTACATGATCACTAGGATATACATATTACATTCATATTTACATTTACATAGTTTACATTTTAATTCTTAAAATGGAAATATGTACATGACATCATGGCATACATCATATTGAGATCTTTAGATATCTTGATAGATTTTGAGAATATCATGGAAAGATCTTCAAGCAAAGAATTGGATATGGTAAGATCTTGGCAAGATTTGGAAAGGTATTTGGAGATTTGCTGTCAGGGACTGGCGGAACCAAATTGCATAACGGACGGAACCCTCAATTTGGTGTCGCCCAATCCGTGGCCTGTTTTATCCATTTGCCTATAAATAACAGGCCATTCATTCTTGTTTAATGATAACTTTTAGCATAAACAACATTCATTCATTCTTTCATTACTAACCCATTACATATTACGTTCTTAGTGATCTTTCTTTTGTAGCAAAGAGATCAAAGCATCATAAGCTTCAACATACTGTTGCAAGACTTGTTAGAGTAGTCACTGTGTGACTTAGTTGTTTATCACACATCATTTTTGTACCATTCATTCATATACCTCAGTAGAGTCCTTGTAAAAAAACTCGGTATCTAGCTTTGTACCGGAAAAAGAGTAAGCGACGTGTAACGGTTTTCTCCGCCTAGAAGGGAGCTTGTTTCTTAGTGAATAAAAACTCTCAAGTTAGAGGCTCGAGGAGTGGAGTAGGGCAAGAAAGAGAGTCCTTGTAGACCAAACCACTATAAACATCCGTGTTGTGGTTTGATTGTTTCTTTCCCTATTTACTTGTTATATATTGTTTATTGTTTGCATAACTTTGAAATCACATTAAGTATTCAAAGCAAAAGAATTTTAAAACGGTAAAACTATTCAACCCCCCTTCTAGTTTTCCACAATTGGAATAAGAGCTACGTAGGGCTGTAAACGAGCCGAGCTGAGCCAAGCCAGGGTAGGCTTGGGCTCGGCTCGTTTAAAAATTGAGCCGAGCCGGCTCGGCTCGTTTATTTATACGAGCCGAAAAGTTGAGCTCGGGCTCGGCTCGTCAAATACTCGAGCCAGCTTGTGGCTCGTCGAGCCCGCTCGTTTACATTGAATGGGATATACTTTAACATAAAAAAACAATAAATAAGCTACACGATTTTAATCCAGGTCAAAATGTCAAATACTAATTCAATTCTAATAAAAATTAGTTCTGCAGTTCTGCAATATGGCCATCAAAGTAATTAACAAAATAACAGACTTGAGTTTCTTTCATCTAGAAGTTAACAAAATAGCATTTCCAAAAACTTGAATTACTCTTTCATCTAGTTGTATATATTATATTATATATAACTAAAGTTTAGTTATATATATATATATATATATATATATATATATATATATATATATATATATATATATATATTATATACGAGCCAAACGAGCGAGCCAACGAGCGAGCTAACGAGCGAGCCACGAGCCAAGCCGACGTTGGCTCGGGCTCAGCTCGTTTACAAACCGGGCCGGCTTGACTCGACTCGTTTATAAACGAGCCGATTTCGAGCGAGCTTTTTTCGAGCTTTTTTTGAGCGAGTTTCGAGCAAGCCACGAGCCGCGAGCTTTTTGAACAGCCCTAGAGCTACGTTACTCAAGACTTTCAAAATATATTGTATTTTAAAACTTGAAACGATCAATGGATTTTGAAAACTTCAAAGAATGGCAATCTATGCAAAGACCACCACTATTTGAACCAAATAGTTTTATATATTGGAAAAACCGCTTTGAAACTTATGTGAAGTCAAAGGATATAGATCTATGGTACATTATTATAGAAGGTGACCGTAAGGCCATAATAAAAGATATATCAACCGGTCGGGATGAAGATACTTCTCTTACTCGTCACAGTATTGATTGCCAAAAATAATGAAGCTAAAATGATGCTTTATAATGCTTTACCTAGGAAAGAATATGAAAGAGTATTTATGTGTAAAGCCGCTAAAGATATTTGGCAATCTTTAATTATCACTCATCAAGGTGTAACACCCCCAATTTCGTGATACGCAGCGGAATTCAAACTGGGTGCTACTTCATGGCACAACAGTTATAACAATAGAAAACGAACTCTAATGGAGTCGTTTTAAAATATTTTTCATTCGAATTATATAAATATCAGAGTTTACAAAATGAGGTCCAAGATGGTTCCATGTTTACAAAATACATCAAATGAGTTTTCGAATGATAATAAAATTTATAGCCCTCTTGAATATCCGTGCTCCTCCGTGCCAGCCTTGTTCATTATGGACCTGAGATAAACATGCTAAAGTGTCAACACAAAGGTTGGTGAGTTCATAGAGTTTGTGGAAATAATGTGAAAACCTTATACAGATCATCGATACTAGTATAAATAAATACTAAGTTTCTAGGATTCCAAGTGTATGATTATTGTACTAAATACAATATCACATGTAGGTAGTGTTTTTGTTACTCTTAATTGGATCAAGTCATGCTTGTTCTGTACGGCTGCCCAAGTATATTGCTACATGGGTCCGCAATAATGGCTGCCCATGCATATTGCTACTTGGCCCCGCAATGAGTTCTGTACGACTGCCCAAGTATATTGCTACATGGGTCCGCAATAATGGCTGCCCATGCATATTGCTACTTGGCCCCGCAATGAGTTCTGTACGACTGCCCAAGTATATTGCTACATGGGTCCGCAATAACGGCTGCCCATGCATATTGCTACTTGGCCCGTAATGAGTTCTGTGTATGGGTTACGTTGTTATACACCCCAACACATTTGAACATTGTCTTGTTTGCCCTACCCGGGTCAACACAAAGGATGATAAGCTTGTTTGCTCTAACTGAGTCAACTTAATGGTTACATTAATCCTGATAAATCTAACCATAATATTCGTGTTCACTACGCATAGTGCTTAATGGTCTATGATAAAGGAACTCTAAGTATGGCAATCACTGTTACATAGTGTGAATAAACATTCAGTTCAGATAAACATATAGTTGCAAATAATCATGATTGAAATTAAAAGTAGTTGAGCATGTATCTCCCCCAAAGAGTTTGTAAAACAATTAAGTAATGCAAAGTGGGGCTAAGAACTCACGGCAATCCGTGAAAGTTTAGTGTACTTGTGAATAGTAAATAAATATAGTTTGAGCATGTATCTCCCTCAAAGAGTATAAAATGAATAAAAGATTAAGAGTTGGGCTATGACTCACCGTGAGTTGGATGATGTTTAAAGGATATAACGAAATCGCTCGATAAGCCGGAAAACCTCTACGAGCAACCTAGAAATATGATATCGTGTCTTAGGTTCTAAAACAACGAAGTGAATATTTAAACATGCCATATATAGTTTATATATCTCGTACTACTGTTCAGGCCATCATAATCCAGAGGTCATGCAATAAACGTTCGAGGAGCTAGGATACTTTAATTCGTAAAACCAGCAACTCGTCGATACGTTCACCCAAATGAAACCCCTCACCTGAAGATCCCTACTAACATAGTATTTATATGAAACATATATTTTTCTTACTTGATTATATGACATATTAAGAGTTTATAAATACAATAAATAAACTAACAAAGTTTATAAGTATTTAAAGTATATAAATGCTTACCTTAATATAGAATGCTTGAGTATTATGTAAAAAGGGAATATAAGCGGAGCTTCGACGTGAAATTTGTAATCTTCGTAAACCCGAGGCTACTTGAAGATTATAATGACGCCTTCTTGGAAACCCAAAGCTATTTGAAGATAATAACAAAGTCTTTTTGGAGACTTGAAGTTATTTGAAGATTATAACGACTCTTTCTTGAAAACTTGAAGAAAACAAGATCAAAACCTAGTTTCTTCTCAAGAACACAAGAGTGTTCTTACAAAATCTAATACAATTGCCTTTAGGGTTTAGGACTTTAGGTTTATAAGAAAGGAGGGTGCAAGAATTAGTGTTAGTTTAGGTTAGTATTTATAGGAAGAAATTAGGGTAGTTTTGTAAATAGATTTTTACACATGTAATAATCTTAGAAATCAATGGCTAGGATCAAGCCATCCAAGGGATGACTCCCCCCCCCCATATGGCGGTTTGCAACCCTTGGGATAGATTACTTGGTCAATTTTGGTGTTATCCTGTTTACGGAGTGAGTTTTGGTTCCGTTAATCGTTAATCATTAATCGTAAGTTGTTAAGTCACGAAACGTAAAACCGGGTATCTTAAAAATACGAAACTTGTAGGAATGATTTAACTTATCATTATACTCCATAATAAAATATAAAATGAGTGGTAAGTTCCATCGGGTTGCTTAAATGCTGATAACGCTAGAAACGCGGGTCAAAAACGCGTAATACGTAAAACGTACGAAAGTTGCGTAAAATTGAGAAAAGTAAAATGTAACTTTTCTAATATGACGATAATGAATTAAAATGGCCTATAATGTCTAGAATGGGCTCAGTCTAGTGTCGGTTGGTGTTAAATGTCTTTTGGACATAAAACCGTAAGCCTAAAAATCAATGAATTATTTATAAAATCAATGAATGATTTTTGGTCAAAGGAGGAGGGGAAAATATGTTGACTTTTTCAATAATATGAAAGCTTCTAAACGCCTTAGAAAATATGGTGCAGGTATAGGCTAAGGTTGCGGATAAGTAAAAGTGCTTAAAACTCAAGTTTAGTTCTGTAAGACACAGGGTCTATTTGGTAACATTTTAACTTAAAAATCAAAATTTCCCTAATTGATTGTGAGTGTACTAGAAATTAATCTGTTGCGAGAAAAATTAGCACAGTTGGTTTTCGTTATGCGCGGGATGTTTAAACGACGTTTAAACCAAACGTATAGATTCTTAATAACTTTTGTGAAAATGATCCGATGAGCGTCAAACTTTTATTTTATCATGGAAATAATTTATCTCACGAGAATATGAAATATAAAAAAAATCGGGAATGAATAGTGCAAGTGAATAGTAAAATGAATAGTAACATGAATAGTAAAATTTCGAGAAATAGGAATTAACCTGAAAATGTGAATTGTTACAGTCTCCACCCCTTAAGAGAGCTCCGTCCCGGAGATCAATTTGTGTTAGGAGTAGAAGCATTGTTGGTAAAAAGATGTGGGAATTTCTGACGTATCTGGTCCTCTTGGTTACTGATTATATCCTCATACGGTTCTTCCTCATTGTCATAATCAAGTGTTTCAAGATAGGCATCATTGAGTTCGGGAAGAAATGGTAAGTGAGCGGGCATAGCGGGAATGTGATGGGGTGATGGAGGTATAGACATGATGTCTAATAAGGATATAAGTGAAAAGTTTGTTTTTCATAAAACATACAAGTGGTTGCTCCCAACATAACATGATCCCTCCCTAATTAGACATAGGTAGCTAGGCTATGTATAATTAAGGACCGATAATGTGATGTTCGGTTTAGTCAAGTAGTTTTATGATCCTTGGTGTTTAAAGTAGTTGGTGAGTACATGGTTTGAGAATAGGGGAGACGATTGTGAAACTCACAATGTCTGGGAGTAAATGAGACCGCTGTTTTATTTACAGTGTCTATGGATGTAATCGAGACCACTGTAGGACTTACAGTGTCTGAGAAATAGGAAAGTCCATTGTAATCAGTTACAATGTCTTGGAGGAAGTTTCGTAATCCTAAAATGCACGAGTAGATACATGATTGGGAAAATATGATTGTGCCGTAAGGCTTTAGAATAGGCATACGTGGATATGTTTAGTTCATCATTTAAATAAAATGATTGAAAGTATATCGAGTGTGTATATATAAATATACTAGTATGTTTATGTAGCATAAAATGTCTAAAAAGTCCCATAATCGTCTGGAGGATGGAAGGCACGGAGAGCGAAAGGCTATAAAATGTTTTTGTGTAAAAATTGTTATAGTTTAGGTCTCAATTAGACCCATCACATCTTGTAATAACTTTGTTCACATTGACAATCCTAAGTATTAACATTGAATGACAATTAGCAAATGGAAACTAAGTATTTACATTGAATTGACAATCAATTAGCATATGTGGCTGAAAACTAATACCTTCTCATGAATGTGTTTCACACAGTATTTGTGCTCTCCACTTGGAAAATTTTTTGCAATTGTTGGTATAATACCCTGTTTTCACATAGAAAGTAAATTAATTAGCAAAACAAAACTTAAGCAATTTGACTGATATGTAAGCAAAATAAGACTTAAGTAAATACCTTTTGCCTGTCACTTATGAAAGTGAAGTTTGAATTCCTATACAGATCAAGGTTATCTCCAAGTTGAGTGAGAAACCATGTCCATGACTCTGTGTTTTCAGTCTCAACGAGTCTATAAGCCAATGGATAGATACCATTGTTTGGATCTATACTCACAGCTGTCAAAAGTTGTCCTGGGTATGAACCCTTCATGAATGACCTATCTAATCCAAGCAATTCCCTCATCCCAGCTTTGAATCCAGCTTTCAAAGGCCCCAAACATATATAGATTCTCTTAAAAACTCTTGTTGGTACTTGATGATCTGGTTCAGACTGAACATGGATTTTGACAGTTGTGTTTGGATTAGCTTGTTGCAATTCCAACACATAATCTCTGAGAATCTTGCATTGATGTGCGTAATCACCCCTTAATTTCCTTTCAGCTTCTTGTTTTGCTCTAAATGCCTTACTTTCTAAAACATTTAGTTCATGTTTTTTGGTAGTTGCTCTTGAATAGCTCTCACATGTATGTTAGGGTTTGTTTTCAATTGCTCAATTAATTCCTTTGAGAACCATTGGTATGTGGCATACAAGTTGTCTCTTTTCTGTAGACATTTATGGACTGACTTGTATGTTCTTACTTCCCAAGACTCAGTCTTTTTGACTTTGGATACTAGCAACAACCATGGACATTTATTATCATCAAACTGTTTCTTGCTATTAGGTTTACCCCCATTAATGAGCCTCTCCTTAGTTTTTTCTTTTTTTTTTGTTGGGCTAGTGTACCCACATGACTTAGAAACTTTCTGCTTGGTCCATTTAACATTTGATTGGGGGGACTGACTTGGCCCACTAGCCTGACTTGGCCCACTATCTAAGTTATTGTCTTCACCAGCTGGTAATGAAGGGATAACACCTCTGCAAACTGCCCTCACTCTTTCACCGTCATTCTTTTCCATTCTTATTTTTCTCCTAGTCTCAATTGAATGCTCCTTAATGTATTCCTTCACACTTTATTTGTTTGGAAATTTTCTACCTACATAGAAATATGTCTTGTAAATTTTCTCACAAGCATGTGCTTGTTCCCTTAATTGTTTCAACTTCTTTTTCCTTAACCTACTACCTTCACTGTCACTACCTGATGAACTTTCAAAATATTCATTTTCTAATTCATGAACATCATCTCCATCAGCTTCATCATCTTTAAAATCAACTGTTACCCTCTCTCTACACCCCATAAACTCCACAGTATCATCAATATTGTAGTTAAAGTCCTTCATGTCAACTTCCACCTCATCCACATTGTTATTCTCATCTACTATGTAATCACTGTCTTGGCTATCATCATCATTGTCACTATCATCCTCAGAACTATCCTCTTGCTCTCCCTCAGTTTCACTCTCAACCTCTGTTTCATTCTCACCTTCAGTTTCATTGACAGCCTCAATTTGAACCTCAACCTCAGGGTTTGTTGGAGATATAAGGTCCAAGTCAGCAAATGGATCAAAGTTAGGATCTTGTGACTCTACATAAGGGTCATAAGAAGAGTAAAAGTCATTGACCAACTGACTAGGGACTTGAGAAGACCCATCATTAGCAACTGCAGTACTTTGCCCTACTTTTAAATTGACAACACATGGCACTTGGTCTTTACCACTACCTTGACCTATATCTTTACCTAAACACCCTTCTGTCACATCCAACACTAGTTTCTTAGCCACTGGGGTAATCCCTGCCCTTGATGTTCTTAGTTCATCATCTAACTCTTCTATTACAAGTTTTTTAGGCTTTGCTGGTGTGTAAATGTCAGGGTTGGTCTTTTCATGCTCAACATACACATCAACAAGCTTAAGACCTTCCATGACATACTTACCAAATAATTGAATATCTTTGTCACATGCTAAAGGTTCTAGTCCATTGTCTAAATCATAACCAGGTTTCAAGAAATAGTAAAACATCACCCTCCTCCTATCATACTTTAAGTCTTCTAGCATGGAATCCATTTCATGGATAGAAAACTCATCACTGTTTATTAAATCCACAAAATTAATCTTACCATTCTTGTATGTCCTGTTAGGTGAATTCGTGAAAAAACCACCATGATGAAGCTTGATGGAAAACAAAGTAGAATTAATACCTGCAAATAATTATAAGAGTAAACATTAGACTAGGGTTTTAAACATCAAAACACCAAACAAAGTATTGCAAACCCAAAAAATCATACTCAAATTCAATAAAAACGATTAAAAATCTTAAACACTTAACAACATTGTCAAAAAAATTATAAAAACATATACTTACGGTACATGGCATAGGGATCTCGATCATGAACATCATTTGGTCTAATTTCATACAATGGGACCACCATCTGAGTGCTTTGCGAAGTTTCAGTTCACAAATTAACAGGGTATGATGCACAATTGATTTAGGGAATAAGAAGATGAAAAGGTCTATGTGTGTGAAAAGGTTTGACTTTGGGGCATTATTGGCAAATTGACGGGGGTAGATAGTTTTAAATGCTAGGGTGTGTTGGGAAGTGACGAATATAACCCTTCTAAAATCTTACTTAACGAGCGTTAGTGGGAGTTAGTGGGCCCAGTTGGATGGAGGGACAAACGGTGCATAACGTTTCACACTTAAGGCCGAGTGGTGCAATTTTTTTGGTCAAAGGACCACAGGCTGCGGTCAACACAAACCACAAGGACCAACGGTGTAATTTACTCATAATAAAATAATATGTTTCGTCCTTTGGTCGGTTTTCACCAAAAATATTCTAAGTGTATAATTTTTAGGAAAATCGGGCATGGCTCGTTCGTTTAATCACACTTTTTCATTTTACCCCAAGTGTTGCAAATTACTCAAATAATCCCTTATGTTATCAATAATTGCAAATCTAGTCCAAACTTATATATATTTAGTTATAAATATATATATTTCGTCTAACGTTTATTACCAAAATAATTATAATTCGCGAAACAAAATTCAACGTTTAGTCAAACTTTTCCCAAAAGTCAATATAAGTAAAAAAAATTCATATTGGGCCGAAAAGCCCATTAACTGGCCAAATTTGGCTAAAAGTGTCAAAACGAGTACAAAACGTTTTTAATCGATATATAACGTTTTAGTAAGTCAAAATATTTATAGCGAGTCAAAAAATATTTCAAAACTCATTTATGTCACCCAAACCCTTTATTGGGCCGAGTAGGCCATAATGGGACCAAAAATCCTAGTTTAGCTCGAAAACAATTTAACCTTTTTAAGTTACGCTACATATATCGTTAAGTTTCCAAAAACCAAATAAGCACATAAATTAAGTCGCGGGGTCAAAAGGTCAACCATGGCCGAAAATCATTTGGCTCGGCCCAAACCTTGTCGATATCCAAATAGACCCGAAACCAAAACTAAAAATCAATTACGTTATCTCTCGTTCCGATAAGTCGTAAAAATAAACAATAGCCTAAAAATTTCACCATTTCACTACTAGAGCCAAAACTTTATATTTTTCAAAACCCCAATTTTTGTTTTGTTCAAAATGTAGCCGATTAGGATGTATACTCAAATAAGTGTATATTTCGTTTTAAACTCGCGTAATTAGCACTAAACACATTTGTACCATCAAACTGGCACAACAAGTAACAAGATTCACGACACAAGCAAGAAATAACATAATTTGTATACATGTTCAAAAAAAGTCGAGCACTAGTAATTGTATATTAAACCCTAGCTTTTTTCATTTTACTAAAATATACACATTAAGCACTTTGTTTCACTTTTAAGCATCATAAATACATGAAAAGTACAAGATAATTCATGTTTTGAAAACCCTTACAATTCTTGTATGTTTAACAAGAGCTAGATGAGACCAAAAGGACAAAACTTGCTTCCAAATCACCCAAAGTATGTTTAACTTGACCCAAAACACTTGAAATTACAACTTGATTATCTTGAAACTCAAAGATTTGTTGTAGATCTTGAATTATGATTGTGTCGTGTGTTTGAGATGAAGAAAAGAAGAGAGGAAAGTGTTTTGAGGTTGTATGTGTGTGTGTTTCATTATGTGAATTTTATGGGTAATAAAACAAATTAGAGTGATGTAACATAATAAGCCAAAGATTATGATCTCATTTTATTTCTTAGCCATTTGGGTGGCAAAACCGACTAGCGGGAGGGGAGGGAAAATGTTTTGAGCATCGCGGGTGTATCGTGTGTCGGTGTGAGCTTAACTGTATCGTTTGACGTTTTTGGACACGTATACGTAAAATAGAGTTTTTATTCACGTTTTTGTTAGAATAATAATAAAATAATATTATTTGCTTAGAAATGTATTTATTTGACTTCTGCCATGTCTACTGTGGTGTCGGTACGCGTGTGGGGTTATTTTTCAGTAAATGCGAGAAAGCTTCTCGTTTTCAATACGTGACTTGTTAGTAACTAACAGAAATAGAGTAATTTATGTTTACTAACAAAAATAGACAGTTTCATTATTGACTGTAAGATACAGTCCGCAGGATGGCTTCCCGAAATGCTCACGCGAGCTAAAAAATGTTCAGTTATGCATAGAAATGCTTAGTTTAGCAATAATAAATAGATATTTTTTATTAAAATAAGGTTGAAAATCACCATTTGTTACAACCATTGCCTAACTATGATGCATACGCCGTATGGATTTCTCCCATACGCCGTATATTAAACCTTGGTCAACGTAAAAAGATCTGACTTATCCCACTCCAGATACGCCGCATGATATTTCATAGATGCGGCGTATTAATCTCAAGACTTCACCAGAGAATCCAAGTTACTAAAGAAACATACGCCGCATGAAGATTGAAGGTACGTCGTATCTTATGGTTGTGTACGAATATTCCAGAATATAATAATCTTAGACCCTACGCGAAGCTATCTAAATACGGCATATAAACATAATAGATACGCCGTATCGATCCTGTTATCAGAATGTATAAATACCCCATTCGTCTGCCATTCGAGAAAGAGATATACTGGGACTACAAAATTTTACCACAGAAGGCGACGAATTTACAGCACAAGACACAACCTAAAGGACGAATTCAGAGCAGTAAAAAGGTCATGCTAGTACTTTAATTCATATGAAGATTCATTTATTTGTATTAGCAATCTATTAATCGTTGAGTTAGGTCTTTTTCACTATTTGATCGGACTTAATTGTTTCCAGCTTTTATATAGAGTATTTGATGTTTTTATTGGTTTCTTATGCATATGTTTTGATTACATATTGAGTTTATCGTGCCTTGTCGACCTTAGGCTCGTACAATTACTTCATTAACATCGTTTGCATAGTTAATGTAAGCATGTAAAAGGGATAAATACTACATAAACCTAGTAATCATTAAGTTGTACGCATATACTAAGACTCCACTAAGAGAGAATAGATTTTAGTACTCATCTTATATAGCTAAGCAAATAAACGTGTGACAAGTTTTTCTACTATCGGCCAGGCCTCTTATCTACATCTGTCTTCTATCTGTGTACATGTGTGTCAATCGTCTTAATTAGTTTTATTTATTGTTTTACTTAATCTACACATCGTGTCAGTCTCTCAGGCTGAACACCCCCTGCGTTAGATTAGCTTTAATTAGAATTAACTTTAGGATTAAAATACTGATAGATACTTAGGTGTTAACGTTCTACTCTTAGTGATCGACACTCTACTTACCAACTAGGCTACATTGATCGGGTACACTGGCCGTTAGTTTTTGTTATAGGTTAAGTCGGCTAAATATAAATGTAAAACTTGATAACTATAAAAACCTATACACAACGAGCACATCAAGTTTTTGGCGCCGCTGCCGGAGAGTGAATTGTTTAATACTTGAATATTTTTTAGTATTTTAATTTAGTTTTTGATTTACTAACTTTCTTGTGTATCTGTTTTCTGCATTCATTGTATTTTTATTTTCTTTGCATACTTATTGTTTTCTTGTTTGTTTGTTTTCTGTATTTTTTTTTTCTTTTCGTTTTTTAGGTTTTCTGCATAATTACTGTCTTCTGTTATTTTGCTGAACTAAACAATACGGCGAATCTAATTCATTAGATACAGCGTATTGCGTTTTTATTTTTATATACAGCGTTTCAAATTAAAAAATTCGAGTACAACGTATCTAATTTATTGGATACAGCGTATTCTGTTTTTAATCAGAAATTTTTAAACCTTAACGCCATACAACGCATGAGATTTTTCTCATACGGTGTATTTATTTATTAAAAACATATCCGAGTTTTTGAAAACCTTATACAACGTATTGATTTACCTCGATACTACGTATTAATTAAAGAGCTTATATTTTGAAACATAACGAACGTACGGCATATACGCATTTGCATATACGGCGTATTTATTTTTATATATAAGCAGAATTAAAAAATTAATGAATGCGGCGCATTGATTCTCATCAATACGGCGTATATTTTTCTAAATAAAAGTTTGATTTGTTTTTACGAAGAGAACATACGGCGTACCCAGGATTCTGGATATGGCGTATCTTCTACAGATATCAGCAACTTTTATTTTTCGTATTCCGTTTTCGTTGTTAGTTTTCTTTTATTACACTTTTTCAAACCTATCCTACTGATGCTCTTGTTTTGATTTCAGGTAGTGCATGACCTGGATTTCTATTAAAGACCTCGTTGAACCTTATAGTGAACCTGAACAAACTTTTCATTCGCTTAGGAGACTTTTCAAGACCACAAGCCGTGATTTTTTGAGTTCATTAGAGCTCGATTTATTTTATGATCAAGAGTCTCAGTTTGAAGAAGGAACCTCTGAAACAATGACGAAACCAACTATGGAGGAATACATGACTAAGACCCAAGAAGACTATGGTTCAGGTGTTGTTAGGCCTAATTTTCACAAAGAGGCCAAGTTTGAGTTGAAAGGCCAATATCTCATGGAGTTGTGTGAAAACACCTTCAGTGGATCGGATCATGAAGATGATAATGAGCATATGGAAAGAATCCTTGAGATAGCAGATTTGTTTACAACTAAGGATGTGACTATTGACCAACTAATGCTTCGTGTTTTCCCTATTTCACTTACAGGAGCTGCTAACAGGTGCTAAAACTTAAACCAACTGGTACAATCTGAGTGGGAAGACTTGGAGAAGAAGTTTTTAAAGAAATACTGCCCACCTGCTCGTACTGCTAAGAAGATGGAGGCTATCAATAACTTCAAGCAAGAGCCCGATGAAACTCTTTATCAGGCTTAGGAATGATTCAAAGATCTATTATTGAAATGTCCTCAACATTATTTAACTACTATGCAGAAGGTGATTTTGTTTTATCAGGATCTGGGTGTGCCTACTCGCCAGATTTTGGATTCTAAAGGGGTTGTACCTCAGATTAGTGTAGTCAATGCTAGGAAAGCCATCCAAGAAATGGTTGATCATTCTCAGAAGTGGCACGATGGAACCTCTACTAGATCTAAGAGCAGCGATACTTCTGATGGGTACGCTGCTATTCAAGATCAGTTGAACAAGCTGAGTAGAGATCTTAAGAAGATGGATGAGAAAGTATATGCTGCTCAGGTTGGTTGTGAATTATGCAATGGATCTCATTACACTAAAGATTGTCCAACAAAAAAGGAAGGAGAGACACTTGAAGAAGCATACTACACCTAATTTGGCCAGCCATTTCAGCCATCAGGAAGGTATAGAGCAGCCGCCCCAGGATTTTACCAAAGGGACAATGGAAATTCATCATATCAAGAAAAAGGAAAAGCTTTGGAAGAATCCATGAAGCAACTCATGGTTGATGCTGCAAAAAGACATAAAGAAAACACTGCTTTGATCAAAGAGATTCGTTCTTCAACCGATGCTTACATCAGAAATCAAGGAGCTTCGATCAATGCATTGAAACTTCAAATCGGTCAAATAAGCAAGGTTCTTTAAGAAAGGGGATATGGAAGCTTACCTGGCTCAATTGAGACCAATCCAAAAGATCATGTCAAGGCGATCACCACCACTGAAGAAGTGGTGCCTAATGTACCCTTCCCTGGACGATTTTTGGATACTGCTAACGCTGAAAAGATAAATTTTTCTTTAATAATTCAATTAGTTTAAGAAGATTACTCAAGGAAAAGTCAAGAATTGAAGAGGAGATCAACGCTACTATGAAAGAAGAATGCTCTATAACTGATCACAACGCCTTACCTCATAAAGAAAAAGACCCAGGGAGTTTTACTTTACCTTGTCATATTAAAGATATGTCTTTTAGTAAAGCCTTAGCTGACTTAGGAGCTAGCGTTAGTGTTATGCCCTATAAGACCTTCACCACTTTAGGTTTAGGTAAATTAGCTCCCACTAAGTTAGTTATTGAATTGGCTGATAAGACTATGAGACGCCCCGAGGGAATTGCTGAAATGTGCTAGTTAGGATTGAAAATTTTGTCTTTCCCATAGACTTTGTTGTTCTAGATATTCTTGAGGATATCAAGATTCCATTGATCCCCGGAAGACCATTCTTTTCTACTGCTCATGCTAAAATTGATGTCTTTAAAAGAAAAATATCATTAAGAGTGGGGGATGACAAATTAGTTTTTAAGTGTGATAATCCCATTAAGAGCATTATTAAAAGTGTTTATGTGCTAGGATTAAGAGAGCGCATGGAACTCGATTTAGAAGCTAGACTAATGGGCGAAACGTTAATCCAAAATAAGTCACTTGACCATAATCATGTAGACCCACTTGAATTGATTGATCTTAATGAGCCAATTGAGTTCCGAAATAATGTTATTGACAATTCTGACGATGAGTTGAATGATTTTTTAGTTATCAACAAGTCTAAGGAGGATGTTAGGAAAATTTGGGATATCAATGAAATATTTGTTGAACTACCACCTCACTTGGAATATTTGTGTCAGCGTATTAACAAGCATTTCCCATCTATTATATTATCATCACTCCCCGAGAGGGATAGGACTTTGATTTTGTAGATCTTTGAGAAAAATAACGTGGGAATTATGAAAGATCAAGATGTGATCGAAATTACTAGCTTAAAGTTGAGGGAGCGTGATGCTTACGATGCATACGTTGATACAAAGCAAGAGCTGATGATAAGTCTAACTTGAAGACTCTAGAATAAAGAGAAGTGCTTACCGGGAGACAACCCGGATTTGTTATTTTTGTTTTCTGTTATCGAGTCTGTCGGACCTGAACATCGATACGGCGCATCCCATAAAAAGAATGCGGCGTATCAAGTTTACAGGTCATATCTATCCCTTTATTTTTCTGCATTTAATTTTTATTTCTGCATTTTGAAGTTTCTATCAGTTATTTTGATGCGTCGTATCCAAGTAAGGATACGTCGTATGAAATTTTTGACTCGTATTTTATTCCATGCTCGATTACTCTCAACCGCTTCTCCTTGAAAAGTAAAGGTAGAAGCACTTTAACGACGGAATGTACATATGCGCGCGAAGGTGCCGGACAATTGAAGGCTCTTTTTGCCTTCAGTAAAATCAGACAAAACATTGACTAAGTTGACTTAATTCCCATGAGAGGGCTTCGGGACAATAGAGGTTTCAAACATCCTCATTTTGTCTGTTGGCAACTTTCTTTCAATTGCTGGCAGTTGCCCCTGTCGGTGGAACACCCCCTCCCCCCAAAAAAAAAATATTTCCTATATTTAGCTTTCTTTTTTTGCCAAAATGAAAAAGAAGTTCTCGTTTATTTTTCTAATTTTTTTCATACTTTATTTAGATGTGGGCACTCCTCAGCCCGAGGAAAATCTTTCAAATACACATTAAGATGTGGACCCTTTTTCTTTTCTTTGCTGATTCCTCTCAATGAAATTTTCCATGTTGCACTAAGTTACTTACATGGATGCGGCGTATCGACTGACCTGATGAAATTTTTTAGTTTTTAATTTTTAATTTTTAGTTTTGTTTTCACTAACCATCGATTAATCAGAGACGCACTAGCAGTGATTTTTATGTTTACAAACACAGGTTGTTTACAAGAAGTGGTGGTTCAAATACATTTTGTATTTTCTATGTGTCGTAGCCATGTAGGCATTCAGACGCCATTACACACAGAAAATAAAAAGTTTCTCACGGAGAGGATTATACCGAGCAAATCTCAGGCGAGTTTTCCGTTCTAATTCTTTCTATTTCCTGTTTTTAATCTCATTTTAAACAACGAGGATGTTGTTTATCTTACATGGGGGGATAGAGAATTAGAACGTCACTTGTCCTTATCTTTCAAAAATTCGCTTAATATGCCTAAATTTAAAATTTTTCTAGAATGTTTTTGTGAAATCTTAGTTGCATAACCGCACGCATAACCCTTATTTCCATATTATGAGAATTTAGCCTTATCCGTTTCCCAATATTTTACCTAAATTCCACAGAAATATGAGTGTGCCGGTGACATGTAGTAAACTTTAGAACTTGGCTTGTATACTATTCGAGACCACCATAATGAGTATTAATGATATAATTGGAGTGACTTGTCTAACTTGGTAAATTTCTATGATTACACCCAAATAGCCTACATATGTTATGTTATATTAACTAACTACACTGGTTATTTAATCCCTATGTTAAACCCTTTTTGTTACTCTCATTTATAGAGTAAGATACCCCTAGAAAAACCCTCAAAGCCATTCCTTTCGTTTCTTACACCAATACTAAATGTTTCGTTACACCCTTACACCTTAGCCTACCCTATAGATTTAAGTATGTGGTTAGTTACTTGTGTAAAGTGTGTATTTCTTATGTTCATGTGCGTGTTTCTTATCTTTGGTTAGGTCGGGAATTTCACAATACAATGGGAATGTGATAGTTGTTATTTTATTTTTATTTTTCATGTGTTTGCTACTATCACTATTATTTTTAAAATCTAAAGAATTGAAAAGTATGAAAAAATATCCAGGTTTGATATGATAGTGATGTGGTGAAATTTTACGCCACTAGTATTTGATGTTAAAAAAAATTAAAAAGAATCAAAAAAATGAAAAGAAAAAGAAAGAAGAATGTTGGTAAGTTTAATAAACCAACGATGTAGAGTTATGTACTAGTAGAGATATCGCTACTGCTTATTGTATTATATTTAAGGATTGCAAGGCCGTTATGGGAACGCCAACTAAGGTTTATTCTTTGATTGAGACATTATTAAGTCTAATTCGTGTCTACCTACTTAAAGCGTGAGTTTCCGTGTTAAAGCGTGAGTTAGTCTATGATTTGTATCTTTTTCAAGGGAAGGTCGGGAAGTAATTAACCACATCTGTTAGGACTTAATCTATTTGTTTGTTTATTTTATTTTACACCAATTTATATATTTCCCAAATGTTATCCTTACCCTTACCAAGTTACTATATTCGTTGTTAGCTTTCGAGCATCCGGATATGGTAATGGATTAGTGAGAATGTCAAGTGCATGAATAAGGTAGTGACCAACCGAGTTTTAGACTAATCAAATGACGTGCCAGCGATCTGGAGTGTGTTTTGGTGACCATCCGTTATGAAAATAACGCGCCAGCGAACCGGGATACACACTAGTGACCATCCGTTGTTTGAGGAATCAAGGACTCGCGCTAGCGATCTACTAAGTTTGTGTAGGAGATGTTCAAACGAAGCCAGGTTTAACCCTTAAGCCTTATCATGTTTAACCCAGTTTACCGCTTTAGACTTGTCACTCCTTAACTTTAGTGATGGAGATGTGTATCCTTGCCAAGCTTATGATAGAATATTCATCACGATAGAGCAATTAAGCGAATTACTTAAATGTTACCACATAGATTAGTTGAATGATTTGAGTGATTTCATTTTCCTACTTCGTGAGGTGTTTGGTTGTGCAATTGTGATCAAACGAATAAAATGCTTAAACTATAAAAAATCGTAGACTGTGTTTAGGATACATTTTCATATGTTTAATCTATGGTTTACTTGAGGACAAGTAAAGTTCAAGTGGGGGGATATTTGATGATATCAAATAACAACCTTTTATTGGCATCATTTATCCTATATTATTCGCTTGTTTTATATTATTTTATATGAGAATTGATACTTAATTGCTTACTTTTATAAATCTCATTTATAAACAAGCAATTGGTGAAAGTTAGCTATTTTGGACGTAAATTCGAGCAAAATGGATCAAGATGGAAAAGTCTACTGAACTGAAGGAAGATACGCCGTATCATTCTAGACAGATACGCCGTACATCAAGACTTAGACGATTATGAAGACCATTGCCTGACTTTGATGCATACGCCATATGGATTTCTCCCATACGTCGTATATTAAACCTTGGTCAACATAATAAGATCTGACTTATCCCACTCCAGATACGCCGCATGATATTTCATAGATGCGGCATATTAATCTCAACACTTCACCAAAGAATCCAAGTTACTAAAGAAACATACGCTGCATGAAGATTGAAGGTACGCCGTATCCTATGGCGGTGTACGAATATTCCAGAATATAATAATCTTGGACCCCACGCGAAGCTACCTAAATACGGCGTATCAACATAATAGATATGCCATATCGATCCTATTATCAGAATGTATAAATACCCCATTCGTCTGCCATTCGAGAAAGAGATGTACTTGGACTACATAATTTTACCACAGAAGAAGAGGAATTGACAGCACAAGACACAACCTAAAGGATGAATTCAGAGTAGTAAGAAGGTCCGGCTACTACTTTAATTCATAGGAAGATTCGTTTATTTGTATTAGCGATCTGTTAATCGTTGAGTTAGGGTATTTTTCACTATTTGATCAGACTTAATTGTTTCCAGCTTTTATACAGAGTATTTGATGTTTTATTGGTTTCTTATGCATATGTTTTGATTACATATTTAGTTTATCCTGCCTTGTCGACCTTAGGCTCGCACAACTACTTCATTAACATCGTTTGCATAGTTAATGTAAGCTTGTAAAAGGGATAAATAATACATAAACCTAGTAATCATTAAGTTGTAAGCGTATACTAAGACTCCACTAAGAGATAATAGATTTTAGTACTCATCATATACAGCTAAGCAAATAAATGTGTGACAAGTTTTTCTACTATCGGCCAGGCCTCTTATCTGCATCTGTCTTCTATCTGTGTACATGTGTGTCAATCATCTTAATTAGTTTTATTTATTGTTTTACTTAATCTACACATCGTGCCAGTTTCTCTGGCTGAACACCCCCTGCGTTAGATTAGGTTTAACTAGAATTAACTTTAGGATTAAAATACTGATAGATACTTAGGTGTTAATGTTCCACTCTTAGTGATCGACACTCTACTTACCAACTAGGCTACATTGATCGGGTACACTGCCCGTTAGTGTTTGTTATAGGTTAAGTCGGCTAAACATAAATGTAAAACTTGATAACTATAAAAACCTATACACAACGAGCACATCAGCCGGAGCAAACCGTACACCAAATCTTACACTAATTTAACGAAACTAAGCGAAATGATGAGTTCTAATCCAAGCTAGAACCAATCTTCACAAAGCCTACGTGGCTACACGAATAAGACTCTTGTCCACTTGGATTTACACACAATCCAAGTCTTCACACGGACGATTGCCCCTTCCTAATCTTCACACGGATGATTGCCCCTTCCTAATCTTCACACGGACGATCACCTCGCCAACTTGAATCTTCACCTAATCCAAGGCTTCACTGACCTTCACCCAGTCCTAGTCTTCATGCACGGACTCACACCAAGTCCAAGTCTTCCCACACCGACACATGAACTAACACAAAGTCCTAATCAAGATACACCACTTCACGGACTTACACTTTGTCCGTATTTATCCTAACACACCTAATCACGACTCACACATAAGTCGGATATACAAATTTACAATATACACAAAAGAGAGAGTTTGGGGAAAAAAGAGAATTGTGACACAAGGTACGTGTGTGTGTGATGACTATAACACTTTGTTGACGAATACGAGTTTTCTTCTCTTGCACTTTGATATAGAGGGTAACGGGATCACTTATAAACACATATCGACACGTTATAGTGATCAAAGAAAGGAGGAAGAAAGAACAGAATGCTTTTGTGCAAAGAGGCTTATTTTTCTGAGAGAAACAGTGCAGTATTTATAGGAACCAGGAGGAGCAGGGGACGGTCCTTTAAACACTGGACAGTCCCGTATATATAAGGGACCATCGCCATGTTTACGGGACCGTCCAGACATACGCTCCTATTTTTGTGCTGATGTGGTGAAAGTTTATCTAGTTAAAAACTTATCTGGTTTATGCGGGAAATATAGCTGTTGGGAGATTTGAAATTCAAATTTATTTTCTTTAATAAAACATTTTTTTAATTAAAAAAATACTTTTGTAAAAATGTTTTGTCTCATAAAAATGTGAAGTTTTGAGGAAAATATATTCTTTGATCACTTTACTAATGTCGGTATTGTGTTTGTTCATACCTGAAGTGATGTTGTAGTCGGTACGTTGTTGAAAAGATTTTTCTCAACTAAAAACTTATCAAGTGTAGTTTTACGTAAGGTGTTTTTATATTTTGTGATTATCAAAACGTAAAGAGACTGAATAATGCAAATAACGTTTTTGACATTATTTGTGTTAACAATCTCCCCCTTTTTGATAATTACAAAATATAAAGTCATTTTAGGTAAAACTATACGTTAATAAGTTTTTAATGAGTTTTCGTTTACTTCTCCCCCTTTTGTAGAATCAAAAAGGCTTCGTCGATGTGTAGAGAGGAAAGAAATCAACGGTACTAATGCTCCCCCTTGCTCTATGCTCCCCCTAGATGAGGGCACCGGGGAATCGAGCTATGGTGTTGTGCTACAAAAACAAGTTAGAATACAATGCACATACACATATTTATATGAGAATTAGAGGGGATGAGAAAAGAATTAAGATAGATAGAAGGAGATAGGAGAAGAAGAAATGATGAGAGGAAGATGAAATCAGATAGATTAAGCATGAACCAGATAATCCAGATTATGCAGAGAAGAGAAATCAAATATTTAATAATGACTGGGGATGGTCCTTAATATACACCGACGGTCCCTTAAATATGGGGGACCGTCCCTGTATAAGGGACCGCCGCCACTGGGCGTGTTTTAGGAAAAATATTGTGATATAAGTGTTATCCATTTTAAAGATAGTTGATTTCACATGTTATAGAAGCATGCATCACAACATAAAATCCTAGATTTCATGTTATCCCAAGTTAATGTTATGAATTAGCACAAGTATCACACCACATAAGAGTTAAATTTCATTAACCAAAGCATGAGATCATACATTGAAGCCATACAATATAGATAGATAAAGGCATACACGATACAATACAACCAAGTTAATAAAAACTACAAGCTATCCCTAGAAAAATCTAAGTTCCTAGAACATGCTTGGCCCAAAAGATAATCATTGATTATTTTTAACTAAACATGTAGAGATGTTTAGTTAGAAGGTGGAGAATATGATGGTGGAGAAGATGGTGGAGCAGAAGGTGGCATGGTGGCAAGAGGAGTTGGTTGCACATTGGGTTGAGAAAGAAGATACTTAATGTGGACAAACATGTAGTGAAGTTCACCTCTTAGGAAAGAAATGAGGTTGAAGTTATGAAAGCAACATGCACAACCCATGGTGTGGTTGATAACAAAGTTGTAGGGAAGAGGAAACCCCATGATTGGAGATGGTGGTAGAGTAGAAGGAGTGTAGTCCAAAGGCCCATTTGGTGATAGAGACAAAGAAGTATTTGGTGAAAGTGGAGAGTTAGGGATGGTAAAAGAAGGTGATAAGTTTCTCATAAATGGTGTGTATGCGGCCGAGCTAGAGTGAGTGAGCAAGGGTGATAAATTGTTTATGAATGATGAAAATTGAGGTGAGCTAGGCCTTGAAGAGGATGAGGATGTGCCTTTGGTTGAGGGTGTTTTGAGAGGTGCACTAGGAGCTTACCGAGATGATGGTAGAGATTTTAGAGAGGGAGTAGTGTCTTCTTGAGTGAGATCAATGAAGTTGGTTTTTGATGGTATGATGGTGATTCTATGCCTTTTGTTTGGGAGAGACAATGAGGTTGAAGAAGAACCCATTGTGGAGAATGAAGAAGATGAAGTGAAGAGGAAAGATGGTGATGAAGGAGAAGAGAAGAGGAGTTTAAATAATCAAGAATGATTATAGTTTAGGCAAAGCATGCATTAGGAGGTTTATGGCACCAATATTTGTTTAACTAATTCTGGAAATGGTGGTGATGAGCATGCAATAGGGTCAAGGATTGCAGGAAGGAAAAAATAATCCAGAAACCCGTGACCTACGTTGGACGGTCCCTTAAATAGGGGACGGTCCTTTAAATACATGGGACCGTCGCCCCTTTATGGGACCGACACCAGTAGGTGATCGGGTTTCCACCCAGTTTTTTATTTTTGCAACCTGTAGCTAACATACTATATATCAGTTCAGATTTTTGCAAAATCATTCATAACAATATTTCAAAAAAAGACTGAGAAGCAGTCATTCAATTACGATAAGAAACATTGAGTGTGCCATAGTGCAATCATGTCTAAGCATAATAAACACCAAATACATCACAGTTTAATCAAGTTAAATAAGATGCATACATAATAGTTCTAAAGTTATCAAGTCATGATGAAAATCTTCATACTAATACTACAGCATATGAAGCATCTTTCTTCAACCGGTCCTTTTCCAATGACCTCAGTCTCCCCAGATCCTTTTCACTAAGGAGCTACTCATTTCCTCTTTTAATATGTCATCAATGGGAGTTCTTATTGGTTTGAGAAAGACGAGATACGTGAATCAGTCATCGGATCTAGCTTGGTTTCTAAGGTGATATTGTTCACTCTGAAGGTATGGATACGTACTCATGAAGTAGTTAAACAGGCGGGTTAGGAACATCCTATAGGGCATTGACTTTCTGTCATCGTCCTTGAGATGCATTATTCGCATAGAGAAGAGATAAGCGAGATTGTACGGTTGTCTAGTGAGCAACACTTGCCAGTATATACTCACGATCTTTTACTAGATAAAGAGCATTTTCTCGCAGAATAACCGCCATGGGTTGAAGAAAGTGGTGGAGTTCACGTACACGAATTCTATTGGGATGGATGACATCAAGTGAATTGCAAAGTGAGTTGATTAACTCAGTTTGAGAGGGGATGTAAGATCGATATGGACCTTCCTCTTCTCGATTTTTGAGAAGAGAGTCAAGCTCAAGTTCTTCTGTATAGGCACATTATCCACGATTTGGAAGTCCAAGGATTTGAGCAAATTGCTCAAGAAACAAAGAGAATTTGTAATGACTGACCTAAAACCAAAGAGATATGGAATAGTCTTTGTTACGTTTAATTTTGATCTCACGAAAGAATTCTAACATGAAGCAAGGACAGATTAGTTCATCGATAGTGAGTAGGTTTTCAAAACCTATCGTTCGAAAGGCTCTGTCGATTTGTTCCTGGGATACCAAGGAAGTATCAACAATTCGACCTTCGTGGATGTTACGAGACTCAAGATCTTTGAAACTTTGGACAAAGTCAGGTGGTTGGTAAAGTTCTAACGAGACTTTTGGGATATAAGAGTTGGTAAGATGAAGGTCGAAATCATATATGTGAGGCATCTTTATACCTATAAGACATACGAGAAAAAAAATGGGATTAACACAAGAATCATTTCCTCAGTATATATATTTATATTTAGAACCTTGATTTTTATCTAATCAAAAGTTTTGAATTCAACTTTACTTTGACACACCAAATTTAGTAAAAGTTTGACCCATGTTTATGCATGGTTGTGAAAACATTTTGGATATGTATTAACAATGTGTGATTACGTTTTTGTTACGTTCATAAACATGATTAACTACATTAAATCGAATTGGGGATTATCACATGTTTTGACACTTTGGATTATCACATGTTTTGACACTTTTCAAAGTACCCTTGTTTGGATAAATCTTACATTTAAGTGAGTTATGATGGTTGTACATTGTTAAGTTATGTTGTTAATTTCAAACAATTACAAGAAGAATTGATAATCCCCAAATTTTAATTTCATGTTCATATAAGCCCTAATTTTGAATTAATAAGGAAATAGATGAAATGACTTACAATTAATGATGGATGAGTAATCTTTGATTTGAATTTTAGTGGGTTAATTAAAGATTTGGTGTGTTAAGGTTTGTGTTGTTGCTTCTGCAGCACCAATGGGTTATTTGGTTTTGGTTTTCTGAGAGAGATAAAAGAGAACGAGATACCCCTTGAAAGTAAGTGACGGTCCTTTAATTATAAAGGACCGTCTCCAATTGGAGGACCGTCGCCAGTACAGACAACTTGAGGGGTTAAAGTCTTGTGACTGATTTTAAATTTGAGTTTTATGAAAAGTATTTTTGAGGACTCTTAGAACCAAGAATTTAGATAACATGGAGTTCTAGACACGGAATAAAGGAAACAGAGGAGACACAATACACACGAGTAGTCTAGAGGAATGGGCATTGAGGAAAACTGAGACAGAAGAAGTAGAAGAGACTCGTTTTATGTAAGGAGGTTGACGCCACTGTTAGACCCGTTCCCCGGGTACTTGTACCCCACCCTAGATGAAAGTGGACCAAAGGCCTTATACGATTGGCCAGTCAACAAATGTTGCGTAGTGGTCAAACCCGATAGTCAATTTATGATCAACGAATGTATTGTATAGTTATGGAAAGTTTTAGGTGGCACAACTAGAAAGGAAAGAGACTTAAAGGACTAAAGTTGTAATAAGTGTTAAATGTGTTATAAGTTATTATGGCCAAAATGGAAGCAAAGAGACTTGAGGGGCTATTCTTGCCTTTAGCCTAAACTAGTGTCTAGCTATTATTTATCTAGGAGATTCTAGTATTCTCCACAATATTCAAGGGTTGTGGAGGTCCGGTTCTTAGAGAAAGAAAAGGGAGGGAAAGAAGTGTCTTGATGGCTTAAGAAAGAAGGTGATCAAGTATTGATGTTTATGGCCATCCTTAGCTATGATCATCACAAGTAAGTAATCCCTCTAATTAGTGTTAGTTGATGAATTGAGAAGTTAGGGTTTATGAACCCTAACTTGGGAAAGATGGGTAAATGGTATTTTAAGTATAATTAAGAGGTAATGATAATTATGTGATGTGTTGATGATGGGTTTAAGTTAGTAAGTGGTGGGATTGTTTATCATGTAATCAATATATGATTATATGATGATTAGAGATGAAAGAAATAAGTTGATGGTTGTATAAACCATTGTTATGATTATTATGTTATGTGTTAAGTATTTGTATGATGTTATGATTTAGGGTGTTTATGATGATGATGATGATGATGATGATGATGATGATGATGATAAGGTTGATTATGAGGCCTTGATTGAGACTTAGCTTGGACTCAAGGTAAGTAAACCGGTATAATGTAAAGTTATAATGATTTCTATGTATTATGTGTTATGTGGCTTTGTTGTTAAGGTTATGGTTGTTTAGCATAATGGTAGTTATGTGTAAGAGGTTATAAGGTTAGTGGATGTGTTAGATGAGAGTGGATTAAGG
This sequence comes from Artemisia tridentata subsp. tridentata, assembly GCA_021014915.2. Taxonomy (NCBI): domain Eukaryota; kingdom Viridiplantae; phylum Streptophyta; class Magnoliopsida; order Asterales; family Asteraceae; genus Artemisia; species Artemisia tridentata. The sequence goes on from CP139506.1 coordinate 214,804,594, forward strand.
AAAAAGGAAGGTTAAGGCTTAAGTGGTTAAGGTATGTGCTTATTATTAATGTTGTTGGATTAATGGTAGTATAATGTGTAATGTGTTGAATGAAGTATAATGTTAAGTTATACCCGTTTTACTTACTAAGCATTCGTTCTTACGGTTTAAGTGTTTAATGTTTTATAGGTTTGTATGTGACGGAAATGGTAAGCTTGAGCTAAGGATAAAGGTTTACTAATGTGCAATATCAAAGGTAGTATGTGTACAGGAGCTTAGGTAGAATACCGAGCTCAAGTGTAAAGTTTGTACCCCCATGAGTCAAGTAATGTTTTGTAATGAGTAGAAAAGTGTCAAATTGTATGCCAAGAGCTGTAAAATGATTTGGTGGCAATACGTGGCAAAATATACTTTATGTGTTTTTAGTAAAAGTTAAAGGAGCGTTTGGTTTAAGTATAAATGTACCTATTTTGGGTGGTAAACGGGTCAAGTGTCTTTGGAATATGTCTTGTATGTTAAAGTAATGATAATTGTCAAGTTTGGTGGGAAAAGAAAGTGGTATGAGTAGTTTGTTGTGTAAATGGGTCAAAATGGGTTTTATGCATAACCCGTCAAATAATTCTCTTTTGGTTCAACTCTTTGGTTCGAAATTGCAGACCTTAGTGTGGATCAAGATTTCAGTACTGGATCTACCTTATGGTTCGTAAAAATTAAACCTTATCATGGATCCATAGTTTTGACAAGGATCACCATTTTGGTTCCATAATCTAGACCTTAGTGTGAAAAGTTTATAGATTTTTATAAATGGTCGAAAGAGTGACAGGATGTCCGTAAAAGTTAAGCATTTCCGCGTGTAAAGTTTTAAGTTTTGGTCTAAGCGGGCACGGGGTGTAACAGACACACTGATTATAGAGTAGGAATAGAGTCGAGACAGAAGAAATAGAAGAGGCAAATTTTGAGTGAATCAAGACAAGGAGTAGAATGGAAATAGAGGAAGAGACAAAGAGGAAATGAGTCACGAATGTGAGGCGTACATGGGTATATACCGAGGTCAATCGTGTCTATGAAGAATACGGACAAGAATAAATGTCGTAGACGAGAAATAGAAGAGAGAAGAGATGTCGAGAATGTTAAGAGTGTGCTTCATCCATAGTGATTGATTGACGTGCGTAGTCGGCTATTGATAATGGTTGTGGTAAGACCATTATCCCTAAAAATTTACTAAGATCCTACGAAAGAAAAGCATTTAGGCATAGAGTCTAATTTCCTAAATATTATCTATCACACCTATTATCACTTAATCATCATGTAGCACATAAGCATATCGCAAGCAAACACATAACAAACAAGCACATAGCAGATAGGCATATAGCAATTAAGACAATCAAGGTTTTAAGAAAACGTACCTTTGCCGCTAGCTATTCCTAAGGATAAACTACCGAGTGAAATGTTGTAGGTGATGCAAGATTTGAGTATCGCTGAGTCTTTACGCTTATGACGAGAATATGAATGTACATTCATATCTTTTAATTTCTTCCCTCGTGCGTCTAAAGACATAACTTGCAAGAGAACTTGGTACCCAGTTTCTCATTGGTCCGAGATGGTTAGTAATTAACATCCTCATTTGAAGTTTTAACCTTTTGACATATTTCGTATTCAGGACACATGTTGTCTTCTTCATCCGTATCACTACAAGATTCTCCAATGTGTTCTCTTCGTATATTACTCATATAGTCCTTGATGGCATTACCTTCATTAAAAACACTTGAACTAGTAGCATTTGTATTTAATCTATCTAAATATCTATCTACTGATTCGTCTTCAGAAATGACGAATTGTTCATATGTATGTTCAAGATCAATTTGGTTATCTTTGGCTTGACCATTTCCTTGATGAAAGTTTAAAAGGCTTTTCCAAATGTCATTTGTCATTTGACATAATAAAATTATTTCATATTCAATTCTCGGCAATACTTTATAAATCAATATTTTGGCTTCAATATTTTTATAAAACTTCCTTTTAAAATAATTACTTTGTTTTTCAAAATTTATCTCCGTTGGTTGAAAATCACCAATTGATATGACATGCCAAAGATCATGATCTATTAATTTCACATAACTTTCGAATCTATTTTTCCATTCAATAAAATTATTGTTTTCGAAAAATGGTGGTCCTTGTAAAGAATGCCCTTCTAGATATCTTTCAGACTCCATAGATCGATTCAAGTTTTAAAGTACAGTATACTTTAAAGCTCTTGAGTGACCTGCTCTGATACCAATTGTAGAAACTAGAAGGCGGGATTGATTAGTTTCACCGTTTTAATTACGTTTTAAGACTTTAGTTTCTTTTTGTTCCTTTTCGAAAACCCGTTTGATTCAAAGTTATGTGATATCTATGAACACAATAATAATGCGTAAAGTAAATAAAGTAAAGACAAGAGATAAAGGAAGAACACAACCAAACCGAGACGCAGAGATTTATAGTGGTTTGCCACGAAGCTCACACTTCGCCCTACTCTACTCCCCGAGTATCACACTCGAGAGTTCACAATCACTATGTCAACACACTCCCTTTAGGCGAGCAAACCGTACACCGAAGCTTACGCCAATTTAATGACACTTAGCGGAATGTCAAGTTCTAATCCAAGCTAGAACCAATCTTCACAAAGCCCACGTGGCTACATGAACAAGCACTCTTGTCTACTTGGATTTACACACAATCCAAGTCTTCACATGGACGATCACCCCGTCCTAATCTTCACACGGACGATTACCCCGTCCACTTGAATCTTCACCCAATCCAAGTCTTCACGGACCTTCACCCGGTCCTAGTCTTCACGCACGGACTCACACCAAGTCCAAGTCTTCCCATGCCGACACATGAACTAATACAAAGTCCTAATCTAGATACATCACTTCATAGACTTACACTTTGTCCGTATTTATCCTAACACACCTAATCACGACTCACATACAAGTCGGATATACAAATATACAATATACACAAAAGAGAGAGTTTGGGGGAAGAAGAGAATTGTGACACAAGTTACGTGTGCGTGTGATGACTATAACACTTCGTTGACGAATACGAGTTTTCTTCTCTTGCACTTTGATATAGAGGGTTACGTGATCACTTATAAACACATATCGACACGTTATAGTGATCAAAGAAAGGAGGAAGAAAGAACAGAATGTTTTTGTGCAAAGAGGCTTATTTTTCTGAGAGAAACAGTGCAGTATTTATAAGAACCAGGAGGGGCGGGGGACAGTCCTTTAAACATTGGATGGTCCCGTATATATAAGGGACCGTCGCCATGTTTACGGGACCGTCCCGACATACGCTCCTATTTTTTTTCTAACGTGGTGAAAGTTTATCTAGTGAAAAACTTATCTGGTTTAGGCGGGAAATATAGCTGTTGTGATACTTGAAATTCAAATTTATTTTCTTTAATAAAACATTTCTTTTTAATTACAAAAATACTTTTGTAAAAATGTTTCGTCACATAAAAATGTGAAGTTTTGAGGAAAATAAATTCTTTGATCATTTTACTAATGTTGGTATTGTGTTTGTTCATACCTGAAGTAATGTTGTAGTCGGTACGTTGTTGAAACGATTTTTCTCGACTAAAATCTTATCAAGTGTAGTTTTACGTAACGTGTTTTTATATTTTGTGATTATCAAAACGTAAAGAGACCGAGTAATGCAAATAACGTTTTTGACATTATTTGTATTCATAAAGTTGTTTTAGTTTATATCTCAGGCGCAATCACAATCTAAGAAACAAGTCACACAAACACAATCTTAATGCAAGTGTAAATTTAAAAAGATAAATGCAAGAATAAAACGTAAAGAGATAAGGTAAAAGAAAACGCAAATCGGACACGATGATTTATAGTGGTTCGGCACGAAGCACCTCTTCGCCCTACTCCACACCCCGAGTACCCAACTTGAGAGTTACTTCACTAGTCAACAAGCTCCCTTTAGGCGGAACAAATCGTACACTAACGCTTACACCAACTAACGACACTAAGCGGAATGTCAAGTCCTAATCCTAGCTGGAACCAATCTACACACCGACACACGGCAATACACGGACATACACTTTGTCCACTTGGATTTACACACAATCCAAGTCTTCACACGGACGTACACTCCGTCTAAATCTTCACATGGACGTACACACCGTCCACATCTTCACACAGACGTACACACCGTCCAAGTCTTAACACGGACGTACACACCATCCAAGTCTTCACACACCAATACAAGGACTCACACCAAGTCCTAGTATTCACACACCTAAACACGGACTTGCACTTTGTAACACCCCAAAATCGGATCAGCGGAAGCATACGGGTCGTGGGGTGCTATTGAATAGTTATCACAACACAAGGTACATAGAACGGTTTTGCTTTAACCACTTTAGAAGAAATTTCATAGTATAAAACATTCAATTTACGTTATTCAAAAATAGTGCAGAAAATATAGGTCCATAAAAGGATTTAAAGCGGTCCCAAATATTTTTCAGAGTCTTCTATGACCATGCCATTCCCTTCGCCATGCTCCTCCAAAAGTAAGATATGCAGCGGAAAAGATCTAACACCTAAGATAAAACATGGTAAAAGTCAACACAAAGGTAGAGTGAATTCATAGATTTAAGTAAAATAGTTGATCACAATAATGCAAGTGAAAAAGAAAGTGGGCTACGTTGTTATATGCCCGAAAGTTCAAATGTTACCACTGCACTAAGCTCATGACACACAAAATGTTAACTGGCACCAGTAAGCCTGGCGTAAGTAGACAGTAACCGCGGATTTCATAATATAATAGTTGCCCCCAGAGCTAGGTATCTTGCCAAATACCTAGGTAACTCAAATATAGCACACCTGTGTTGCCTACCCAGCAACAGGGATGGGATGGTCAAATCCTATAGGCCTATAATCTATATTCGTGCTCACTCGCAAGTGATTAATAGTTCATGATCGAGGGACTTGCTTTTGGCAAGGACGGTACTTAGTGCATATCAGATGTTTCGCAAAGTGGCTACTGCTTCACTCACAGTACCAGAAAAGTATAAATGGCTACTGCTTCACTCACAGTACCGGGAAAGTATAAGTGTTGTTCCAGCCCAAATAAAGTTTCAGAAAGCAGAAAGCATAGTTTTTAGTTCAAAGTACAGTTTTCAGACAATTGTGATCATAGTAAAAACAGTAGCATGTATCTCACCCCAAGTAGCTTATAAAATAGTTAAGCAAGTAAAAAGTGGGTCTATGAATTCACCTCAGTATGCAGCAATGCAAGATATCACAAATATCACAACTGGCATCAAGCAGTAAAGGCACAACGATATCAAAAGTAGAGCACAACAGTACTGGATCGGCATAACCTAATAAGTAACATGTCTCAGAAATAATCCTCAAGCAATTTATAAGGTATCGTTCTTTGAATACTCGTGTTAATATAAAAAGGGTTTAGTTTTCAATGGCGATAAAAAAAGTAAACATTTATATATCGTGTGGACGTTAGAGAAATATTAAGACGATAAAAGTCGGAGAATAACAATTAAACAACAAGAAAAGAATGAAGAAAAGTGTAAAACGCTCTCGTGTAGAAGTCATAAAATGTACAATCAACCGGTAACCCACGTCAAAACGAATAGACTCAAGAATGAATGAACAGACAATATCGAATGAACACAAGACTAAAGATAAGTCGATGAATGAGTTGGATGTTTACCCTACATCCCAAAAGTATAACTTTATATATATTCGGATCAAAGTTGTTTTGTATAAATCTATAAGATTTTTGATATGTTTTTAAGTTTACAATTGTTGGAAGGTTATATAAACATTGGCGTAACGCGTCCGTTTATATTACGTTCCCAAATTATCGTGAATATTTATGTACCAGTTTTAATACAAGTTTTAAAAGTTTTATAATTTTTATACCGTTATGATTCGCGTGTATATTAGTTTTTGGCTTATCGGATAAATTGTGTTCGTTCGGGTCCAAATATATTAAGCTCAACGAGTCTAATATATTCTTCCATCCCTTGTCTCAAATCATACAATAAATCCTACACTAATGCCGTAAATCCAATAACGGTTACAAACAACGTCCAAATTAACTAAATTATTACAATGATTTTCAAATACAAACATTCCATGTCAAAACCCCAGTAATACTCCAATAGCATCCAATCATCATCGATCATGAAAACAAAACAAAGATAAAGATTAAGTTAGTAAGTGAGAATGAAATAAACTGTTAAAATGAATGAAGAAAGACAAGACAAGACAACTTAGCCCAAGTACATTGGGCTTCGGCCCTATGCTAACACACATAACCCAATACTAGACCCACATGCAATTAGCATCCATGGGTTCGGCACATTAAAATTTCCCAAACGCCCCTTATTGCAACTCATGGGATGTCAAGCCCAAAATGACCAAACGCACACACACATATAACACTCTTATACAATTTTGAACAAAACCAACAGATTTCATTTCGTTGTCTTGCTGCTTGAACCGAACCAGAAGCACACCCTTCCGAGGGTGTTGGTCGAACCGAGTCACAAGTGAGCACCCACGTGGGTGTCTTTTGTACCATTACCCATAGGCAAAACAAATAAGCTCTTAGGAGCTGGCTTCAATCGACACAAACAAACACTCTCACTAAGTTCAATAAGCTTATAAATTTTTAAATGAAACCACGACTCTTGAAATAAGCTAAGTCGATAATCAAAATCCCAAATCAAAACGCAACACCACTAATTCGCACAGGCTCAAACAAACACAACCGAACCATCTTCAAACCATAAAATAAATCGACAAGGACGAATCCAAACGTATATCCTAAAACTGAAAACCAATCCTAAAACTGAAAACCAAGACTAACTCAACAACAATAACGATACCATATTATGCGATGGTTTTAAAACTACTCTTCACCACTTGAATATAACTCAGACAACCAAGCTACGTCGTGACTCATAATGAGTCACAACTCAACTCATACGAGTCAAACATCGCAACGACCACAATAATGAAACAAGGGCTAGGTCTACAGATCTATACACAAACATGAACATATACAAGTAAAGGATAGCCTGAATCGGTTAACTCATCCGAGTGGTGTTGACTCGGTCGAGTAGACTCAACTCACTGAGTTGAGTTGAGCCGACTCGACCAAAAGTTGAACTAGTTATCGTTTAAAAATGTAGATCTACACGAGATTTATGAGTAAAAACGTTTGTTTAGTTGTTTTTATTAAAATTTGTTTAGGGTTTATTTAGATCCGATTAGGGTTTCAAAACAAACTGAAAATAATAAAGGAGAAAGGCACGTGAGCTTTACTAATCGAGAGGGAGATGGTGGGGAAGAAGGTGGCGAGCGACAGTGAGAGGCGGAGGACGGCGGTGAGTGGCGGTGAGCTCCAAATCTTACCCAAACGTGCCCCTCTAGCTCTGATCTTTTCCAGAAATGATGGTGGGGCTTCGATCTGCGCGTCGAACGTGTTTTGGGGATGGCCGAAATCTCACCGGAATATGGGGTGCGGCGCTGGAATAGTGTTTCCGGTGAGGTGGTGGTATTAATGAAGATGAAACCCTAAATGATGCCTTTTATACCCCAGGAGGGGCTAAACCTTGAAAAAAGAAAGTGTAGGGGCGAGAGGTGTAATTTTGGGCGCGGGGTAGATTTTGCAATTTGACTATTCTTTTAGTAAAAGTCTTGTGGGGCCCATTTGACATAGCAAATGGCCGTTTTAAATTACAAGACTTGTGTCATTGAGTCCGAAATAATTTTTTCAATGAAAACGAGTATTAATACGTATAACTTTCTTGGAGTTTATTTATTAAATAAATTGATTCGTTTCGTGAGTTTTAGGTTGTGTTGGCTCGATAAATGAATAACGCTCACGTTTTAACAAGATATCCACTGTCTTTCAAGCCCAAACAAGTTCAAAGAGATTTAAAAGCTAAGGAAATCAAAAATAATTGTTTTGGCTAGTAAAATAAGTTTTGGAAACTTGTCGGTTGTTACATCACATACCCCTAAAAAGGAATCGCGTTCTCGCGATTTAGTTCAAGTTATCTGTCGGAACGGTGTCGGTGAAAAGGTGATGATACTAGTAACGTATTCGGGTCTCACTAGGTTGTTTTAAGAGTTTCTCCTTGTCTGTGGGAGGGTACCTAGGTGGTCTGCCATAAGTTATTTCCCTTTTGGAGATTTGGTGAGGTACTATGATCCCTGAAGTAAGTTTAATAGAAGGAAATAGTTCAAGTCTTAACTATACGATGTTTCACAATTTTGTCAGCGTGGTCTCTTCTCAAATCCTCACAGTCTTAATGCAATATATGATCCATATCCTAGTGACACAAAAGTTCAACTTGGTACATGTAAGGTGGTAAAAATGGTGTGATGACTGGACTTCAAGATTTTTGTTTCAAAATTGTATGTTTTCCTCTTCAGAGGAATGGATAAAAATTTTGTTTGAAAATTTTATTTGAGTAGGTGTTGAGTTTGACCAAAATAACTTTTCAAGTATTACAAATTTCTTTGTTAGGGAAATTTAATAGTTACTTAAGATACAGTTTCAAAAGATTGTAAGTTTTGTAAAACGGGTTTTTAATCCTGGTATGGATAAGGTAATTTTCCACAAAAATTTACGTTTGACATTTCTCACCAAAAGTTTGGTAAAGTTTGACCAGAAGAATTTTACCATCAAAATAAGTATTTCAGAAAAAATATAACTACGGTTTTCAAGGTTGACATACAAGAATTTTAAGAAAGATCCTTAAAAGTAAGAACATCAATGAAGAAGGATAGTTGAGCATGTACGTCCACCTATGGTTCTAAATATCCAAGGGAAAGATCTAGTTGCCAATGCTGAGCGGGGTTCAATGTCTAATATCAGGCGAAGCTCATAGATGTAAGTATTCCAACGTGTTTAATGGTACTAAAAGGTATCCTGACCGAAATTGTTGTACTGGCGGTCTAAAAGGGATAACTCGGCGCTATGAGGTATCATGACTTAAATGGTTGCACTAGTGACCTAAGAGGTCTGAATCAGCTCTTCGCTATGTTGAGAAGAGTCCTTCCTGTTTTCAAGGTAAGGTCGGGTATCAATAGTCTCTAGGTGGCTAATATCTCTTGGCATCCCGGTGTAGAAGTCGGATCACATAGAAGAAAAGTGTTTTGGGTCTGTGTTGTCTAGAACTCCTAGAGGGTAAAATGTTTTAAGATCGATGGTATAACGATAACCTATTTCAACGCATGCACTACTAATCAGGGAATCTAATCGCATGGAACGAATGAGGTAACTTATTCAGTGGTGAAACAGTATCAAGGCTTGGTAGGTTTTTATCTATAGTCTCATGCGAGAGTGTGGGATCCACTTCTAAGGTTTTATCTATCTTCAAAAGGAAATATTGGTCATTCTGTTTATGAAGTAATATAATGAAAACACTTTTCATGGAGGTAAATGGTTCACATAGTGATTGTAAAATAATTTATAAATTAGTTTGTAGAACAGTCTATAGAGTGATAGAGAATGATTTATAAAATAATAACAAAACCATAGTTAAATTTGTAATACGTTAGAAAGATGAAGATCGGGTTACACAATAACTTAGGAGATGATTTGTAAGACAATGCATAGAGTAATAAGAAACTCATTTGTTATCTGTAAAATATTAGCAATGCTGTAGTTAACTTAGTGATTCAGTAGCAAAACGGTTCGTTGGGTGACAACAAATAGTTTTGGGAAGTAATGACGAAATAATTTGTAAGATAATAGTAACACAGTTTTGTTGTTTTCAAATTAAACAGTTGCTAATTTAGCTCGTGGGAGAGTAAAATGGTTCATAAGGCAGTAGTAAAACTTGTAGAATACTTGCAACATAGTTTACAAAATTTTTGTGAAATTCTTCGTTGGTTTATGAAATAGTAGTAAGGTAGCGAATCGATTTATTACTTAATAATAGGATAGCTTATATAATAAGTTGTAAAATAATTTATATGGCAATAGGAAAACAATTTATTGTTTATAAAATAATAATAAAATTGCAGTTTATGATATATTAGTAAGACAGTAAATCGGTTTGTAAAATAACTGGTGGAATGATGTTAAGAAATCAATTCATTGTTTATAAAATAATAGTAAGATCAAAATTTTGTTTTTAGAATATAGTAGTAAAACATTTGTAGGATGACCGCAAAACGGTCGGTAAAATAATTGAAAACGGTTTGCGTTAATGTGTGTGTAGTGGTAATAATAATGGAATGTGAAATGACGTAGTAAGTGGGTTGGTTACTTATAGAAAAGCTTGATTAGATAATTGTTAAGATAACGAATTGAAAGTGAAATAATATGATGATAAGTATGTTATAGTATGTAGTAATATCATAGTTGCATTTGACACTTTGATTATTAATTGTTCAATAATAGAGAAAATATAGAATGTAATTGAAGTATGATGGTTCGTAAGAGTTGGAATAGAACGATATTGCTTAAGTGCGTATGTAGGGTATTCACAATGCAAGAAAAACTAGTTTGAGGCTTGGTTATGGATCGATTGAACAAGAAGCTAGAGAGAGGTAGGAGAGTTAGGGAGCCTTTGTAGAGAGAGAAATAAGATGATATTAGATTAACATGAAAGGTCCAACCCTTCCCATGGGTGGGAAGGGAGTATTTATAGTGTTACATAATATGTCCCTAGTGGACTGTGGAGCGAGCTGACAGAGGGTAAAGACCCGACCCACTCCACAATACTAATTAATAACTAAACTACTAATAATATTACTGATAATCCTACGAGCTATGATGATCTAATAAGTACTCGGGGTGACCGAGTCTTCAGCTGAATATTCATATTCCTAACAATCTCCCCCTAAGGGAGGTCACCCCAGAAGTAATGCTCTGAAATTCAGTACTTTTTCCTTGGATCTTGACATCATAGCTCGTAACCCTTGATTCTTCAATATCATAGATCATTGTGCAAACATCCGTGATCTTCAGATGACTTCTCTTTTGTTTTGGATGAACTTTGAGTAATCTTTGAAAGTGTCATCCCACTTGATTCTTCAAGTCATCTTTCAGTAGTAAAACTCCATGTGATGAAATATACTTAGAGCCGACATGCTCACACTATATGGTGTCATGATCTTCAGCATCAGAGTTAGCAGAAGCTGTGTTGAAGGTCTTTTAGGTTGATCATGACTTCTTTGATGATGATGTGGTGTGAGCATGTGGTGATGGATTGGCATCTTTTCTGCAACCAGCTACAACAGCAACCAGCTACAGCATTCCACAGCTACAATCGCCAGAAGTTCCTGCATACGACAGTTAGCAATAATTCGACCGGTACTTACAAGTTTGGACTTCGAGATAGTCAACAGCATAATGTGAAAACTCTCTCTAATCCTTACCAGGACCGTTCCTAATCGAAAACCCACAGAGGGCTTTTTAAGATTTTACCGTAGTAAATCAACGATTAGGTGAGTCGCTGGAGATCACTCCACGACTGTAGACCGGTTGAAACCGTCGCGACCACTAAGCGTAATCCACGAGGAATTACCGAAGTGACCTGCTTTCAGGGCTGCTTGATGTTGACCCTAGCAGGAATTTCCATTCAATCATTGAGAATTACATTTGTAAATTCTCTCATAAATGTTCTGGCAGATTGCTAAGATCTGCGTAGGACTCTTAAGTTTACAACTGGTGTCCTTAATGATGAACAACCAGAGTAGAAATTATCCGTGTTCCTATGAGATCTTATTGTGAATCTCTTGGCTCTAGACTCAATTGTGCGTTTTGATTTGGTGATCGGAGGCTGGAGAGAACTGCCACCTTTTCAATATCATCTGACTCGGAGTGAGAAAGACGATAGGAATGTATTGAACTCCGTGACAAATGAAACAAGAATCCTTTGAGGGACCTTGAGTGGCTAGGGAGGGTTGTGCAGCGTATCACTGGGTCCATGATACTTTGTCTTCAATGCCAGCAATCAACTAAGTGATTCTGACAGCATATGTATTGACCCGGTTTCTGCCTAAGTTGTAAGGAGGGCTATTTCTTTTCACCCTTTATCTTTACAATTCTTTTTCATTCTTCAACCCCTTCAGTGCTTACTGAGACTTCATAACTAGCACCTTGTTGGGTTTGTTCCAGTACTAGCTCCATCTCAGTCGGCACTTTTCCCTTATCCACTTTTCTCCTTTTTAATCATACCTAAGGACTTCTACACTAACTAGTGGATTGTCCCTGGGTAGATCCCTCCGGCTCTGGCGGGATCGTGGGAACTTGAGCCTAACCTAACCATCCTTATAACTCCATGCATTAATTAAAGTGGTCGGTCTTTGGTGTACTTCCACGATTGCCATAAACCAAATCTTTGAAAAAATCTCTCAAAGTGTTCATGATTCTGAAACACATTTTTGCAAACACTTGAGAGTTTTATATTTTTCAAATGCTCCCCCTCAACATGTGCTCGGTTGATTGTTTTATAAATTTGCACATGTTAGGTAGAGCTCGCACTTTTTGAATTGATCCACTTTCAGTGAACATGACCGATTCGAGACACGCTTACATCACTAGTTAGACTAGCTTGAAATTATTACCCGGCCTGGTCAAGTCCACAGAAAGTTTCTCGAAATGGTACACTCTACTCAGATACATCTTTTTCGAGACACGCTTACATCACTGGTTAGACCAGCTTGAAATTATTACCCGGCCAAGACGAATCCTTTCGATTGATGACAGTTCAAGTTTCGTCAATTCATTGGTTAATTCTGAGTCACGGTCACATGAGATGCCAAATCCTTTGTTTTGCTAAAAACATTTGCTCCCCCTCAATATGTGCATTGATATAAGAAAGATTTTCGCACATGTGGAAGAGCTTGCGATTATGACCAAAATATTTTGCTCCCCCTCAATATGTGCCTTGATATACAAAATGGTTTAGCATATACGGGAGAGCATACATTAATTTCCAAATCATCACATTTTATCAGAATTTTCTATTTAAATCACATTCTCTCCCCCGATCAAAAATTTCAAACCATTTGAGATTTGTGATCTCAATTGATTTAAATACATTTAGAAAAATTTGGGAGAAAATGTGGTCAGGTTTTAAATGTATTCTGATTTTGGAGCATACTATGCTCCCCTTGAAACAGCGAGAGAGTGTCACTGCTGATGTTTGCACAAATTTGGCAAGGTGTCGGAAATTGGAACAAATATGCTCCCCCTCAATTAATGACCCGTTTTTCATTAAAAGAGCTGTAGTCATTCAATTGAGCGACGGATATTTGTGAAAATTTAGTTCAATTTACCACCTTGTGTAACATCAAGACTCTCTTGAAGGATCAAACAAGATAGAGAATCTTGATGAAAAGAAGACTTCTCTTCTTATATACGAAGTGATGCACTGAAACGTACATCAAGTCGGGGAAACATGGATATAAAGTAATCCATGCCCAGGTAAACATCACCCGGTTGGAGGAACAGCAGTCTTATTGGCGACATGCTTTCCCCATTGTACAGCTCGGGTTGCAGTATGAAGTAACTGCAAGCCATTTAGACATGTTTTAACTGATTAGTATAACTTCTGCTCGAGCTTCATTTAAGAATCCGTGCCATTGTTGAATGACATTTCTATATCCGTAAATGTTATCGATAAACAGAAGACATGCCTAGGTAGGACTATTTTTGATATTTTCTGATTTTTCGATTTTTATGGTTTTTATAGATTTTATATTTTTGTATTTTTCTTTTTGATTTAAGATATGTACAACTATGTACAAGGATATAAGAAGACAATCCTTTACTCCTCCTTTTCTTCCTGAAGACACTTGAGGGTTTCAGGAGTCATGCTTTTCATGCCAAGGCGTGGGAGAATAAACTGAAACCTTTCTCTTGGGAGGGCCTTGGTGAAGATGTCAGCTAACTGAAACTCTGTCCTCACGAAGTATAGTTCCACAATTCCTTTTTCCACTTGTTCCCTGATGAAGTGATGCCTGATGTCGATGTGTTTTGACCTGGAGTGCTGAACATTGTTACAACAAAGAGCAATGGCGCTTTTGTTGTCACAATATAGGGGAATTTTGTTGTATGAGAATCCATAGTCCGAAAGCTGTGGTCGCATCCAAAGGATTTGTGCACAGCAAGCAGACATAGCAATGTACTCAGCTTCAGTAGATGATATGGAAGTACTCATCTGCTTCTTAGAAGACCAACTAACCAACTTTTCCCCTAAAAACTGAGCTCCTCCTGAAGTACTTCGACGAGTGTCTTGACATCCCGCATGATCAGCATCCGCGTAAGCCGTTAACTCCATTGCAGTGTCCTTAGGATACCAGAGACCCATATGAACCGTGCCTTGAAGATATCGGAAGATCCTTTTCACTGCTTCAACATGCTTCTTGGTTGGTCTGGATTGATACCGAGCACACATACACACAGCAAACAGAAGATCTGGTCTGCTAGCCGTGATGTACATCAAAGATCCAATCATGCTTCGATACTTTGTTATATCTACTGGAATCCCTGAAGGATCTTCATCCAGCTTTGTTCTATCAACCATGGGAGTGTGAACAGGTTCACTTGAATAGAATCCAAACTTTTTCAAGATCTCGTTGGCGTATTTGGATTGATTAATGAATATGCCTCCGGGACTTTGAGAAACTTGTAATCCTAAGAAGAATGACATTTGTCCCATCATGGACATTTGGAACTTGGAATTCATCTCCTTTGAAAAACTATCACATTCACTAGGATCTGTTGAAGCAAAGATGATATCATCTACATATATCTGAACCAGCAGTAGATGGTTTCTTGACTTCCTGGTGAATAGTGTGGGATCAACAACACCCTTGGAGAATCCGTTCACTAGGAGGAACTTTGACAATGTATCGTACCATGCCCTTGGCGCCTGTTTTAACCCATAAAGAGCCTTCTTCAAGCGGTAAACATGAGTAGGATGTTCAGCATCCACGAATCCTTCAGGTTGACTCACATAAACTTCTTCCTTTAAGTCACCATTCAAGAATGCTGTTTTGACATCCATCTGGTAGACTATCATATTTCGACTAGCAGCATTTGCGAGGAAGATTCTTATGGCTTCAATTCTAGCAACAGGAGCAAACGATTCTTCAAAATCAATGCCCTCTTCTTGTCTGAACCCTTTAGCAACTAGCCGTGCCTTGTTCTTTAACACATCACCATACTCATCAAGCTTCACTTTGAAGATCCACTTTAAAGCAATGATCATTGCAAGCTCTGGAGGAGGCACTAATTCCCATACTTCAAGTCGATCAAATTCATGGATTTCATCCTGCATAGCCTGGAACCAGCAATCTTTAGTCATTGCTTCTTTGGCATCTTTTGGTTCGACTTTGGACAGTACGGAATTGAAGAAGCACCATAGTGCATCAGTGGCTAGTTGATTACGTGTGGATACTGGACGTGAAGGATTGCCTATGATGTTGTCGATTGGATGATCACTGGTCCATTTCCTGAGATGGTCGTGAGGTTATGGGTTTTGAACAGACGTAGCAGGGCTGTGTCCTTCAAGTGAGGATGTGTTTGATGAATGTTCAGGAGCAAATATGTTTTCAAAAGGAGCCTCATCAACAGGAGCAAAAGGATTAACTTCCAAAGAATGATTAACTGAAGATTCTTGCATTACTGGAGAAGATTGAGCGTTTGATGACGAAGGCGATTGACTGGCAGCTGGAGCATTGTGACTGACTGATACTGAAGCTGTAGGGCCCTCTAAACCTTGTGGGGCTTGAACCTCAGT
Source organism: Artemisia tridentata subsp. tridentata (assembly GCA_021014915.2). Lineage (NCBI taxonomy): Eukaryota > Viridiplantae > Streptophyta > Magnoliopsida > Asterales > Asteraceae > Artemisia > Artemisia tridentata. Next base: position 214,820,378 of record CP139506.1, read on the forward strand.
CATAGGAAGTATAGCAGGTTCACTCGGGATGGTTCCATTCGTTGGCTCAAAGTATTCATCAAACATAGGATCGAATAACTTCTTCAACTCCTCACAAGTAGGTGGCACATAAGAATCTGCAGACGTGGAATTCTGTACAAGTCCTGAACTAATGGGTCCAGGAGATAAAAGGTTAAGATCGGGTCCAGAACTAATTTGTCCTGAAGCAGGTTGCTCACTCAGCTCATCGAACGTAACATGAATGGTTTCCATAATTTTTTGGGTTCTCTTATTGTAGATTCGATACCCTTTACTGTCTGGTGCGTATCCAACAAAAATACCTATATCTGCTTTAGCTCTTAACTTTCCCAAGTCTTGACTATCGTTAGTTGGGTAGCAAAGTGCACCAAACACACGGAAAAAGGAAAGATCTGGTTTCTTGTTGTGAATTGGCTCGAAGGGAGTCTTCTCATGAACCGGATGAATTAGGGATCGGTTTTGAATGTAACATGCTGTTGCAATAGCCTCTGCCCAGAGAAACATCGGTGTCTTTGAAAATATAAGCATAGTTCTTGCAGCCTCCACCAGAGTACGGTTCCTTCGTTCAACCACTCCGTTCTGTTGAGGAGTGCGAGGGATACTTTTCTGATGCGTGATGCCAATACTTTCATAGAAATTACGAAGTTGTTGGTTAACAAACTCCGTACCATTATCAGTGCGGATGATTCTGATAGTTTTATCAAGCCTTACTTGCAGCTGTTTTATCAGTTTAATGATAACCTCTGGAGTTTCGTCCTTGGTTCTCAAAAACTTCACCCATGTGAACCGAGAATAATCATCTACTATCACCAGAACGTACTTCTTTCCATTTATGGTTTGTATTCTCATTGGTCCACACAAATCAATGTGGAGGGTATGAAGAACTTCCAAGTTGGTGTTGATGGTTTTAGGCTTGTGGGTTTGTTTCTTGCTTTTACCCAGTTGACATGCAGAGCAGAGATGATCTTTCTCATATTTCAGTCTGGGCATTCCTCTAACAAGATCTTTACGGGAAAGATTATTTATGGTACCGAAGTTCAAGTGGTTCAAACGACGATGCCACAGCCATGATTTTGTTTTAGAGGCTTTAGAAAGCAAGCATATGGGAGAGGACTTCAACATTTCTTCAATCGATATGGTGTATAGATTGGTGCCCCGACTGCCCTTAAGGAGATCTATACCATCCAATTCTCTGACGAAACATGTGTGCTTTCTGAATGCCACTTCCAGATCTGAATCACAAAACTGACCCACAGAAAATAGATTGTGCCCTAGTCCTTCCACATAATATACCATTGAGATTACACTGTCACCAAACACATAATCTCCATAACCCATAATAGCACCAAAGTGGTCGTTCCCAAATCTAACTGTCCCGATAAACTTTTTCGCGAAGTTCTTGAGCCGCGAGCGATCCCCAGTCATATGTTTTGAGCAGCCTGAGTCCAAATACCACAGGACGATTTGTACGACCTGCATTTAAAACCAGACAATAATGGATAACTGAAAAATGTGGATCCCCAAGTGCAATTGGGGTCCATTTGGTCAGCACACACATATTCAGGAACCACAGATTTTACAGATGCTACTGTCTTTACTGAGGAGACAGAACTAGAGGCAGGACAAGACCTAGATGGAAGGCATTGTGACTCTAAAGACAGGATTCTACCAGTTGGTCTCCATTCCTTATTCATCACAATTTTATGCATATTCATTTTAGATAATGATCTCTGTTTTCCTAAATTGAACTTCCTTCCAGTGGGTCTCCATTCCTTAACATTCACAATTTTATGCTTATTCATTTTAGGTAACGTGCACTGTTTTCCTAAATTGAATTTCCTTCCTGTGGGTCTCCATTGATAGCCTATGCTAGCAAATGTTTTTCCTGTTGCTTTCCAAACCTTTTTGCATGCTTCAGTTATCCTACCATTCTTAACATGGGATGATGCAGAAGACATCAGGAAAGACACAACACATTCATCATGATTAGCAGAAATTAAACAATTGTCGCATGTTTTACAGATAGCATTAGAATTCGAATTAATTACAGTACTTTTGATACTAGAATCAACACGATTCATCCTACTCATTGCAAACTTATTGTTCCTAGGTTGGGTTCTACATTCTTCAAGTGATCATTCTTAGCTGGCGCAGTCATATCCTTTCTTTCATTTCCTCTAGACCTTGACCCGCTAGCTTGGGTGTCACTTTTTACTCCTGTAGAAGCATCGAAGGTAACATTAGTTTGTTTTTATGTCACATGCCTTCCTGATAATGATGTGTTGGGTTCTGATGTTTTGGGTGGTAGATCAAAGACTACATGTTTGTTCTCAACATTGGATGATGATGCAACAAATCTATCTCTATGGCAGCTAAACTTAGGAATTGAGCCTATGGCATATTCTAAGTTTTCCTGAATCCTTTTCGTGAGTTTGCATGCATAAACAACTGCCCGGTCAAGTGGCTTATCAGTCCTATCCTCTTCAACTACCTCACGAAGTGTGTCAAGGCCCTCTCTAAGATGATCGAGATATGTTTGATGGGCAAAGCTGTTATTTCTAAGCTTAAACGGAATACGCCCAACATCAACATCATACTTTTTACTATCAGTAGCCTTTGGTGCATCACAATTACAAGTGGTGCATGGCATTTTACCTTTCACCCGAGCCTTCAGATTCTCAATTTCATTTGTCAAAGAAGTTATTTGATCATTGTGATTGCTTCTTGTAACTTTAATAGAATCATATAACTCTTTGAAATGTTGTTTAACCTTTGAATTTTCTTCTCGATAACACTCATTTTCATAATGTAACTTATTTATGGTGTTTTGATATTGAAAATTCTGAGAATCTGACGACGAAGGTTTATTGGTGCCATATACTTCACACTTGTTGGATTTCAATTGGGCAATTTGTGCCCTCAGCAGTCGAATCGTGTTCGTGTGAGCTTGAATTGTCTCATCTCGTTTGCTTAATTCAAAATAAGTATCAAATTCAGGAGCATCCAAGGATGTCTTGTCATTTGATATTTTATGTTTTTCATTTAAATGTTGATATTTCAATTGCAAATTAAGATATTCAACTTCCAATTTTGAAAAACGTTTAACCATATTATCATGGTCATCATTTTGAATTTTTTCAAGCAATTTTAAATTCTCCCCCTCAAGCTCAACAACACGATTCTGGGTGACATTTAACGCAATAGCATACTCATTAAATTGACAAGCAGACAATGCAGAATCAGTGACAGTGTAAAATACATCTTGTGCAATACATTTAGCAATCAAGTTGTCGTTAGTAATGAGTATGTTTTTTTTTTCAATCTCTCGACTCTTAAGCTCTATTGCATATTCATTCACCTCATTTTCCATGTCTTTAAACACTACTTCCATTTCTTTTATTTCGACTTTAAGGGCAGTTTGCAACCCTTCAAAATGTTCTTTAAGTAGTTTAAAGAATGGCATGACCTCAGTTAAGTAACACCTTTTTGCATGTTCAAAACACCTTTCCCCCTCAGTAATGCCGGTTGGTGTGATTCTCTTCTTACATGTTTTATCAAAATCAGCAAATAATTGCCAAAGCACATATAAGCTAATGAAGGTTTTGCATTCAGTGGGAAGAGACAAAGGCACCAGATTCCTAGGTGTATTGGGAGGATACACCGTTATGGACGCAACTTTTCTAATGAGGGGGGTGTTGGCCTTAAGTTTATCTACCTTAAGTTTTTCATTATCTTGTTTCCAAAATATCTGTTCAGGTGTTAACTTCTTTTGAGGAGCAAACACAGTCAAACGATTTTCCTCATAATAATCATGGGGTTTGATTATTATTCGTCTGGCTATGCACTCGGGATCCCTCATTTTCTCATTCATTTTTTCCCTCGTTTTATCACTTATCTCATCCTCTTCATTAGTGTAGATATGCTCAGGTTAGTCATGAATAGGCATAAGCATCACATTACCATCATATAGGGCTGGTTGAAGTACTTTCATGTCCCTAAGGATGGTTGACTTAGGTTCACCTATCATGATTTTGCTATGCTTATCACTCAACTTTCTGTGCTTATGAATCATTTGAGCAGTTTGTATGGTTTGATTTTGTGTGTACAACTTATCTTCAAGCTTATTTTTTAACGTCTTGAGTCTAGAGAAATCATTTAAAAGAGTTGTTTCTTTTTGTTTGAATTCTTGCTTAAGTGTTGTTACGCACTTTTGTGCTTCCTGTTTCTGTTTGACAGACTGTTCTAGCTGACTTTTCAAAGAACTCAACTCTAATTTTAATGTTTCTTCTCGCACTCTAGACTCTTTAATAAGTGTGCTCATTTGACCTTCTAATTTCTGCTCACGATCATTAAGCTCAAACTTAGCACGCTGTTCATACATAGCAACTTGTTCTTTATAGATGTTTAGTCTAGTGATCAAGTTATCATCAGGGACAGGCAATTTGTTCTCATGGTACACACATGCATTATCTATATTGCCCGCATTATCTAAGGCACATACATTACTCATAACACACACATCATTATTGACAAAAGATTCACCATTTGGTACATCAGGCGAGTTGTTGCTATTCAAATACTGTTCATATGAAACAATATTGCTATTTTCCATGTCAACATTACTTGAGTCAGAAACAACTACCTGATGTACTTCTTCGAGAATCTTTTGTCCCTCGACTATATTATATGTGTCATAAATTTTTAGTACCTCAGATATCACGGATGCATTAGAAGAACCAGCTTGATGAGATGAGGCCAGGGAAGACAAGTTAGCCATGAAGATTGTTTGAGCAGTAGGTTCATCATCCACATCAGAGTCAAATGCATCACAGTCATCTGCCTTGAAGATGTTAGGATCATTAAGAGCTAGATCCTGAACAGGTTTCTCATCCACATCTTCATCAAAAGTATTTCCTCCATCTCCTGCCAAGAACAATAACTCTTCCTCATCCAATACAGCTCCATTCTCTTGAGCTTGCATTAACAGCATCTTGTCTTTGAAGTAATCTAAGTTCTGAGGACGTTTAGGCTGATTGCAGTTTCTAGCAATGTGTCCAAGCCCCCCACAATTATAACACTTGATCTGTTTCCCTTGCCCCTGATTGGCATTCCCTGCTCTATTCTGCATATAACCTCGACCCATGTTTCTACCAGCTCTCCCTTGCACATTCTGAACCACAATTTTCCCATCCTCCACCATTGCTAGATTGCGTGGGTTAGAAGAATTCCTTAACTGATTGTTGGTCTGTGGGAGTGATGCTTGAAACTGTTGAACCAGTAGAGATACTTGATTGGTGAGGTTGTCAATCATTTTGTCAGCCTGAGAGTAGCCTGAGTCAAGTTGAGAACTCATAGCAGGTACTTGTGAGTGAAGTTGGTGATAGCTTGGATTTGATGATGATTGGATTGTTGGTTGTACATTTGTCATGAACGCCAGTGGGTCATTTGTAGTTGAAGGATTAAACTTTTCTCTCAGTACCCGATCATATACAGCATGTTTCTCATGTTGTTGCAGGTAAGCATACAGCTGCTCATAGTTAGTATCCCTTAAACCTTTGTTGAGTTTGACAGCAGTAACAAATCTGTCCCATTCAGGAGTCATGTTGTTCACAAACTTTGAGTTAAGTTGGATATTGGGCATAGTCATTCTGATCATCCTCATATCATTCACCAACTTATGAAATCTCACATAGTAATCTGTGATATTCTCTCCTGGGTTCATTTTGAAATGCTCGAACTCATCATACAGCTGTGACTCACGATCTTCCTTTGTGAGTTCTGACCCTGCCAACAACATTTTAACGTTGTCCCACACAGCCTTGGCTTCAGTGTTGAAATTGATGAGCTTGTATACATCCTTTGGAAGACCTTGAATGACTATGTTTGAGGCTCTAATATCAGCATCATACCTCTTCTTTTCTTCTTCATTAAGATCATTGTAGTTTCTAGGTCTGTCGATGCCCCAAGTCACAGTCCCATCTTCACCAGTTGTAACAACGTCTCTGGTGGTACCCATCTGATAAGGTCCTTCGTCAATTGACTTAAGAATGTTAACACCATTATCTTTTCCCAAGCAGTAAAGTCTTATTCGTTGTGCCCAAGACTCATAATCCGTCCTATCTAGCATAGGTGGACGAGTGTCAGATCCTGCTGCTTGAATATCATCTGATGATGTACTTGATGTGGTAGCCATAGTAACTACAGGATTTTACAGATCTTGTGATTTAACCGAGAAATTGAATCTTTCGCGGGAATTTCTAAAATCACCAAGACACAAACCGCATACAAGTTTGAGAGACAAACCGAGTATACACAAGCCGACTACACACTGCGGAGACAACTCAAGTAGACACAAACCGAGTGCACGCTGCTGGAACAAACCGAGTAAATTCCTCAGAGACAAACCGAGTCTACACAAACCGAGTACACACTGGAGGGACAAATCGAGTAGACACAAATCGAGTAAATTCCTCAGAGACAAACCGAGTCTACACAAACCGAGTACGCGCTGGAGGGACAAATCGAGTAGGTACAAACCGAGTAAATTCCTCAGAGACAAACCGAGTCTACACAAACCGAGTACGCGCTGGAGGGACAAATCGAGTAGGTACAAACCGAGTAAATTCCTCAGAGACAAACCGAGTCTACACAAACCGAGTACGTGCTGGAGGGACAAATCGAGTAGGTACAAACCGAGTAAATTCCTCAGAGACAAACCGAGTCTACACAAACCGAGTACGCGCAGCAGGGACAAACCGAGTAGGCACAAACTCCCAAGCACGTCGCTTTCACTGCCTTTTGTCTTTTTGCCTAAACAAGTAATAGGACAAACCGTATCAACGAATTGACACAAATCGAGTCCAAGAATACGTCCCAATGACACAAACCGCTGCCAAGAACACTACAACAAATACCCACGAATTGCTCCAAAATCACCACACCGTTCTTAGATCTGTGAATCCAAACACCAAATACCACTCTAATACTATTCTTAAGCTAGAAAGTACAAGGTACAACAACTTCTAATCACTAAACAAAGCACAAAATGAAATTTATGCTACTAATCAATTCGAACCAAAGAAAACTCAAAAACTACAAATCGAACCAAAAAAAACCTCAAAAACTACACAAATCCGTGAATACCAACTCTCATGGACCTAACCATGGCTCTTGATACCAATTGTAGGGTATTCACAATGCAAGAAACACTAGTTTGAGGCTTGGTTAAGGATCGATTGAACAAGAAGCTAGAGAGAGGTAGGAGAGTTAGGGAGCCTTTGTAGAGAGAGAAATAAGATGATATTAGATTAACATGAAAGGTCCAACCCTTCCCATGGGTGGGAAGGGAGTATTTATAGTGTTACATAATATGTCCCTAGTGGACTGTGGAGCGAGCTGACAGAGGGTAAAGACCCGACCCACTCCACAATACTAATTAATAACTAAACTACTAATAATATTACTGATAATCCTACGAGCTATGATGATCTAATAAGTACTCGGGGTGACCGAGTCTTCAGCTGAATATTCATATTCCTAACAGCGTAGATAACCAAAATGAGATGACTCAAAATATGAGAGTAAAAACGCGGTCAGTTACGAATGTATGTGATAATGAGATAGGTATATACGAAAATATGCCCTACTAGTGGTGACTATTAAAACAAAAGCGTTTGGAAAGTAAAACACGTTTAGGATGTGTAAAAAGGATAAACAAATGCTAACAAGAGTGCTGTAGTTGACGACCTGTGGGTTATGGGCCCACGGTCAAAGTGTAAAGGTGTGAAATGGTTAATGATCTTTCGAGGTAAATGGTTTATGATCCATGGTGTGTACAAAATCCTAACCAACATAATTCGAATTATCTAAACCAGTATCAACTTTGAAACACGAATACTACGGCGAACCTCGTTATCATGCTTAATATAGGTAACTCTACTTACCACCTAAGGTTAATGCTTTCTCACGAGTACTATTATCTCCCTTACAGTCTTCGAGGTCCAATTCGTACGACTAAACCATTAAGGTGTCCATTTCAATTGACGGGTTACTTCCTAAGGCAACTAATGATGTCGTCTGACTCATCGGATTATAATGCGGTGTACTCAAGCTTTTTCACAAGTTGAGGGGCAGGGGAAAACGTGATATGTGACCTAATGACCTAAGGTAATACTAGAGTAGTAATGTCTTCAAAAATGGCTTTCGAATAATATTCCTGAATAGTGTTTCCAAAACAATACTTCCAAAATTGTGTGTCTCAAAATGGTGTGTTCAAAATAGTGTATCCAAAACAGTTCTCAAAATAGTATACCAATGGTGTATCTAAAACAGTTCTCAAAATATTATATCAATATAACACGTTTTAAAATAGTGTAACTAATGTGGACCGTCCAAAATAGTATTCGAAATGGTATGTCAGAATAGCGTTCCCAGAATAACGTATCCAAATTTTATTTTTTTTCCGAAATAACGTATCAACATATTCATATATTTCGTAAAATAAATAGTGTATCTCAAAATGGTGTGTCCAAAACAGTTCCCAAAATAGTACATCAATATAATACGTCTATAAAAATAGCGAAAATAGTGTTGACCGTACCAGATAGTATTAAAAACAGTATGTTGAAATAGCGTACCCAAAATAATGTATCCATAATAGTTTTCTGAAAATATCATTGAGTGTAAGGTTTGAGGTAGCGGTGACTGTAACATAACCAGACATAAAATAAAGTTTAAAGAAACAATTTCAAATTCACAACGAGACCCCAAAAATCACGAAATCAAGAAATCCAAATTCAAACAAAGCCAAAACAAATACAAACACTCTGATAAACTTAAATGTGCTTATTACGGTATTGAACGGGTTGAAATAAACAGCTCAAATTTAAAATGATGGCCGATCAGGTCTAACCCGACTCGATGCGAACATAATCAGACGGTGACGTATAAAAATTTCCATATAGCGGAGAAGTATGGCGATTCGAAGAGTATTACGATTCATGAAGTGTTGCAATGTCAGTGCGTCGTGTGTAGAGGTAAACCTTCGTGATACTCGGTGCTCGTGTACATATGCCAAACTTTTACCATTCCCAAAATTAAAGATAGAAAGTCAACCCGAAACATAATTCTGTTATAATTACTTCTAGTATCGCAAAATTCATTTCTGAGACATAGGTGATCAGGCCATGTCCCCACTATCCCTGGTTGATTATAGGTGATCAGTCTACCCTCAACTGAGGATCAATGAATTTTGGGATACTCAGTTTAGTTACACTAGTACTATGTTCCTTACTTTAAAATTGTTTTAAAACCACAACAAGTGTCCAAACTCGGAATCAAATAATGTGGTTACGCAAGGAATTAGCGTAACTCCGTAACAGATTCCAAACAAAATTAAAAGCGAGGCATCGGCTTGCCAGGAAGCCATGTGACGGTCATAGGGTTTAAGTTTTCGTAAAAATAGTTATAGTCTAGGTTTTCGAAAATGCCCAGTTCTCGAAAATACCTAGTTCTCTATAACCTGTGGCTCTGATACCATCTGTAACACCCCGAAATCAGATCAGCGGAAGCATATGGGTCGTGGGGTGCTATTGAATAGTTATCACAACACAAGGTACAAAGAACGGTTTTGCTTAAACCATTTTAGAAGAAATTTCATAGTATAAAACATTCAATTTACGTTATTAAAAAATAGTGCGGAAAATATAGGTCCATAAAAGGATTTAAAGCAGTCCCAAATAGTTTTCAGAGTCTTCTAAGATCATGCCATGCCTAGAGGTGGCAATTTGTGCCCAAAATTAAAAAAAAAAAAAAAAAAAAAAAAAAAAAAAGGAGGCTATTTAGGCAAAATTTGTAAAAGATTTGAGCGTATTTAGCCCCATTTTTTAAAAATGGGCATATATTGCCCAGTTAAAAGTTAGATAGGCACGAATGGACACATATTTTCTCTTAATTGGAGAATATTACAATTGTTTTAAAAGAAAAACTTATAAATATAATATATTAAATTTTTTTAAATATAAATGAGGTGTCAAGTTTGAGAAATTTATTTCGTCGTTTTGAGTCATTTCTAAAGCGATTCATATAACATGCGCCCGTTTAGCCCGCACCCGTTTGGCCCGCGCCCGTTAAGCCCATGCCCGTTTAGCCCGTAGCCCGTTTGAACCATTGCCCGTGCCCGCCCGGCCCGCCCGTTTTGCCACCTCTAGCCATGCCCTTCGCCAAGCTCCTTCAAAAGTAAGATATGCAGTGGAAAAGATCTAACACCTTAGATAAAACATGCTAAAAGTCAACACAAAGGTTGAGTGAATTAATAGGTTTAAGTAAAATAGTTGATCACAATATTTCAAGTTTAAAAGAAAGTGGGCTACGTTGTTATATGCCTAAAAGTTCAGATGTTACCACTGCACTAAGCTTATGACATACAAAACGTTAACCGGCACCAGTAACCCTGGCGTAAGTCGACAGTACCCGCAAATTTCATAATATAATAGTTGCCCCCAGAGTCAGGCATCTTGCCAATTACCTATGTAACTCAAATATAGCACACCCGTGTTGCCTACCCAGCAACAGGGATGGGATGGTCAAATCCTATCGGCCGATAAACTACATTTGTGCTCACTCGCAAGTGATTAATGGTTCATGATCGAGGGACTTGCTTTTGGCAAGGACGGTACTTAGTGCATATCAGATGTTTCGCAAAGTGGCTACTGCTACACTCACAGTACCAGAAAAGTATAAATGGCTACTGCTTCACTCACAGTACCGGGAAAGTATAAGTGTTGTTCCAGCCCAAATAAAGTTTCAGAAAGCAGAAAGCATAGTTTTTAGTTCAAAGTACAGTTTTCAGACAATTGTGATCATAGTAAAAACAGTAGCATGTATCCCACCCCAAGTAGCTTATAAAACAGTTAAGCAAGTAAAAAGTGGGTCTATGAACTCACCTCAGTATGCAGCAATGCAAGATATCACAAATATCACAACAGGCATCAAGTAGTAAAGGCACAACGATATCAAAAGTAGAGCACAACAGTACTGGATCGGCATAACCTAATAACTATCATGTCTCAGAAATAATCCTCAAGCAATTTATAAGGTAGCGTTCTTTGAATACTTGTGTTAATATAAAAAGGGTTTAGTTTACAATGGCGATAAAAAAAGTAAACATTTATATCTTGTGTGGACGTTAGAGAAATATTAAGACGATAAAAGTCGGAGAATAACAATTAAACATTAAGAAAAGAATGAAGAAAAGTGTAAAATTTTCTAGTGTAGAAGTCGTAAAATGTACAATCAACCGGTAACCCACGTCAAAACGAATAGACTCAAGAATGAATGAACAGACAATATCGAATGAACACAAGACTAAAGATAAAACGATGAATGACTTGGATGTTTACCCTGAATCCCAGTAGTATAACTTTATATATATTTGGATGAAAGTTGCTTTGTATAAATCTATAAGATTTTTTATCTGTTTTTAAGTTTACAATTGTTGGAAGGTTCTATAAACCTTGGCGTAACGCGTCCCTTTATATTACGTACCCGAATTATCGTGAATATTTGTGTACCAGTTTTATTACAAGTTTTAAAAGTTTTATAAGTTTTATACCGTTATCACTCGCGTGTATATTAGTTTTCGGCTTATCGGATAATTTGTGTCTGTTCGAGTCCAAATATATTAAGCTCAACGAGTCTAATATATTCTTTCGTCTCTTGTCTCAAATCATACAAAAAATCCTACACAAATACCGTAAATCCAATAACGGTTACAAACAATGTCCAAATTAACAAAATTATTACAACGATTTTTCAAATACAAACATTCCGTGTCAAAACCCCAGTAATACTCCAATAGCATCCAATCATCATCGATCACGAAAACAAAACAAAGATAAAGACTAAGTTAGTAAGTGAGAATGAAATAAACTGTTATAATGAATGAAGAAAGACAAGACAACTTAGCCCAAGTACATTGGGCTTCCGCCCAATGCTAACACACATAACCCAATACTAGACCCACATGTAATTGGCATTCCATGGGCTCGGCCCATTAAAATTTCCCAAACGCCCCTTATTGCAACTCATGGGCTGTCAAGCCCAAAATTACCAAGCGCACACACACATATTACACTCTTATACAATTTTGAACTAAACCAACAGATTTCATTTCGTTGTCTTGCTGCTAGAACCGAACTAGAAGCACACCCTTCTAAGGGTGTTGGTCGAACCGAGTCATAAGCGAGCACCCACTTGGGTGTCTTTTGTACCGTGACCCATAGGCAAAATAAATAAGCTCTTAGGAGCTGGTTTCAATCGACACAAACAAACACTCTCACTAAGTTCAATAAGCTTATTAAATTTTAAATGAAACCACGACTCTTGAAATAAGCTAAGTCGATAATCAAAATCACAAATCAAAACGAAACACCACTGATTTGCACAGGCTCAAACAAACATAACCGAACCATCTTCAAACCATAAAATTAATCGACAAGGACGAATCCAAACGTATATCCTAAAACTGAAAACTAAGACTATCTCAACAACAATAACGATACCATATTAAGCTACGGTTTTAAAACTACTCTTCACCACTTGAATATAACTCGGACAACCAAGCTATGCCGTGACTCGTAATGAGTCACGACTCAAATCATATGAGTCACACATCGCAACGACCACAATAATGAAACAAGGGCTAGGTCTACAGATCTATACACAAACATGAACATATACAAGAAAGGATAGCCTGAATCGGTCAACTCATCTGAGTGGAGTTGACTCGGTCGAGTTGACTCAACTCACTGAGTTGAGTTGAGCTAACTCGACCATGAGTCGAACGAGTTATCATTTAAAAATGTAGATCCACACGTGATTTATGAGTAAAAACGTTTGTTTACTTGTTTTTATTACAAATTCGTTTAGGGTTTATTTAGATCCGATTGGGGTTTCAAAACAAACTGAAAATAATAAAGGAGAAAGGTGCGTGAGCTTTACCAATCGAGAAGGAGATGGTGGAGAAGAAGGTGACGAGTGACGGTGAGAGGCGGTGAGTGGCGGTGAGCTCCAAATCTTACCCAAACGTGCCCCTTTAGCTCCGATCTCTTCCAGAAATGATGGTGGGGCTTTGATCTACGCGTCGGACGTGTTTTGGGATGGTCGGAATCTCACCGGAATATGGGGTGCGGTGCCAGAATAGTGTTTCCAGTGAGGTGGTGGTATTAATGAAGATGAAACCCTAAATGATGCCTTTCATACCCCAGGAGGGGCTAAACCTGGACAAAAGAAAGTGTAGGGGCGAGAGGTGTAATTTTAGGCGCGGGGTAGATTTTGCAATTTGACTATTCCGTTTTAAATTACGAGACTTGCGCCATTGAGTCGGAAATAATTTTTCCAATGAAAACGAGTATTAATACGTATAACTTTCTCGGAGTTAATTGATTTAATAAATCATTTCGTTTCGTGTGTTTTAGGTAGTGCCGGCTCGATGAATGAATAACGCTCACTTTTTAACAAGATATCCACTGTTTTTCAAGCCCAAACAAGTTCAAAGAGATTTAAAAGCTAAGGAAAATAAAAAATAATTGTTTTGGCTAGTAAAATAAGTTTTGGAAACTTGTCGGTTGTTACACACTTCATCCGGATATACACAACACTTCGCGGACCTACACATCGTACGGATATACACAACATTTCACGGACTTATGCATCATCCGGATCTACCTATTACAAAAGATATGGAGTCGATCTATATGTAAAAAATGTTACACGTGGACTAACTAGACTACATAACTTCGTATCTAGATGATAACAAAAGTTCTTCTCTTTGCACTTCAGGAGAGGAAGAAAGAATCACATATAAACAAGATTCAAGCAAGTTAATGTGATCAAAGAAGGGATTGAGAAAGGACAGAAAGTTTTGTGCTAAAGAGGATTAAGTTTTTCTGTGGAAAATGGCTCAGTATTTATAGGCAGCTCAAGGAGCGGGGGACTGTCCCGTAAACATTGGACGGTCCCCTATATATAAGGGACCATCACCTATTTAAGGGACCTTCCCGGGAGTTTTTGTCCTTTAGTGGTGAAATGTTATCTGGTGATATTTTAGCTGATTTGGGCAGGAAAAATAGCTGTTGGGGATTTCAGATTCAATTTTCAATTTTATTTTTCTTATTAAAACATTTCTTTATAAATACAAAAATAATTTGTATAATTTATTTTTGTAAAAAGGCTTTGTCACATTTATAAAAATGTGAGGTCCAAGGAAAAAAATTATTCTTTGATCACTTAACAAGTTTGAAGTATTGTTTGTACATACCTTGAGTGACTCAAACTTGAGCCGTCGAGAGATGTTGATGTGTGCATGCATTGATGATTTTTGTAAACGAGTAACTTGTGCACTTTACGTTATGTATTAGAAGTTACATGTTTGACATCATTAAAACATGAAGACACTATACAGATTAAACGTCGTAACGTTTGCACTAACACATCTTTTGTGATAAGATAAGTGCAATTGCCATATCCAACAACCCTGTACTTCATCAAAGAACCAAACACATTGATCTCAGATATCACTTCATCAGGCATCATATCATGAAAGGAGACATTGAGTTACACTTCATCCCCACTGAATATCAATTAGCTGATATTTTTACAAAACCCTTGGATCAACCTACTTTCACAATATTGAAAGCAGAATTAGGCATGCTCGATATTGATAGTCAGGCCACTGATTGAATATATTCAACATGGTGTAAATAATCTCAATCCACTAAATAAATAATGGTCCCTCAACAACAACATCTCTCAGTGAGTAACTTACCCCACAACATCTCTCATTGAATATACTTCCCTAAACACCTCACACTGAATGAAATCTCATTCAGGGGCTCATGATCTTACAAAAGACACACTTAATGAGAAACTAAATGCTGTAAGTATTTAGTTACTAAATGTCCTAGGTTAGTAACGGAACATATTAAATAAAGGAATATATGTTCTTCCTGCCTAACTGGAATCCATCTCTTGGTCCCCCACATAATCCTTCAAAAATCCACTTGGCATTAAATGCCCTCACACACACATAATATCTTTTGATATTTTATGTGGTGACATCATGCCTGCAAAAGTGCCATTTGCAGAACTGCGCAACTGTTCACCTTGACAGCCACGAAAAACATAGGTAAATGGAGTGGTGGCATTAAATGCGGATATCAAGCGTTTTATTCAAAACCGGTTTCAATATCAAAATCTTGATATTACAAAACCAACCCCTCACCATCACTCTATAAATACCCCCTTCTAAAACACAAAACACACACACAAAACTTTTAACAAATAAATCTGCTCAAATTTTCTCTCAAAGCAAAGTTGTGTGTACTCCTCATTTTTCTGGTAAAAGATTCATACTTTCTTGCTATACATTTGTGAAAACTCTCTTCCAAAATCATTTTTCTTGATCAAGTTGATTCATATTAAGATATCCATCTTTCTATAAATCCCCTTGATAACATATCACACATTTCACGACAGCAATCAAAGATGGAATCAACTTGTGACCATCTGGTGTTGTGATATTCTGCCATAAAAAACTTCATTTCTTTCTTTCAAAACCTAATATGGCAGTAGACCAAGGAATCGTGTATGCACCTCAACGGGTAGGCATGACTCTTGAACATGTTAGCTTTCAAACAAAGAATGTTTTAGGCAATTTTAACTACCCAAAAGATGTTCCAGCTTACAAAGAAATAATGAATTTTTTTATAACTGCTCTCTTAAAACGGCTTTTACAAAATGTCCATCAGTGCTCTACTCAAACTTCCTCAGGGAGTTCTGGAGCACTGCAATTGCCCTTGACCCAACTCCACCCACTGATGCGTCTGAGCAATGCCCACTCATAGAATTCCTCATCAAGTTCACAGTGATGAACGGCCAAAGGCCACTTACCCTTGACTATGCCACCTTCTGTTCATCCACTGGCCTCACCTACAAAAAGGGTTAGTATGTTGGAGGCTATTAAGGCTGAATTAGCCAAAATTGTTTTGAATCCAAGATACTTGGACAAAACTCTTGTCAACAAGAGCTCCTTTCCTATGGCTTGGAGAATCCTGTTCACATTTGTGATTCAGGTTCTCGGCGGGAACTACTCATCAACTGAACATATTAATTTTGTTCAACAGATGATGGCCTACTTCCTCATCACTGGGACTGAGGTCGACATTGGAGAGATCATTTATAGTGATCTCGTAACCAGGCTACTGAGCAAGTCTTGTGGGAAATATGTTTCTTATTGTAACACCCCCAAAATTTGGTACATCGAAAGACTTGTCAAAGCTTCGGGGTGCTACGGGGATTGGTACACAACACAAGCATAAGAAAATGGAATAGCATCATCCATTAATTAAAACATTTCAACCCAAGTATTTCAATTCTACATTTATTCAAAAGTACGTAAGTAAGCCCAAAATAAAACATAAAGGTAGGTCCCCAAATAAGTTATCAGAGTCTTAATTGATCCTTCAACCATGCCGCTTGCCATGCCTCCAAACACTAGCTATCCAATGAAAACATCACTCATTACTTGAGAAAACATGCTAAAAAGGTCAGCTAACGCTGGTGAGTTCATAGGTTTATTCCTAATTAATAACGGTGGACCAAATCATTATAAGTTTGCTATACTGGACTAAGTCACATAACCAAAATATCATACTCACACATCAGTGTGCCAAACCACAATCATAATTCATACAGGTGCACCATATAGTCCTGCACAAAATGCAGCACATACAATAATAATCCTGCACAGATGCAGCACATGCAATAGTAATCCTGCACGGATGCAGCTTATATGGCACATATCCTTAGCCAGCTAACATAGCTAACATATCAAAACATAAAATAAAATTTGGTCCATTCAAAACGGTTTTGCGGGGTTTCTCACCCCTAAGTTTTCAACAAAGCTGTATAAGTATAAAAGTGAGGCTATGAAACTCACCTCAATCAAGCAAAGCAAAACACAACAAGTCAACAGTGGTATAGCACAACAACAGCTAAAACATCACGGCACTACGGACTCGGCATGACCTAATAATATAAAGTCTCATCTTAAAACATATCTCTCATAAATAAACAATATACGCAAAAGTTCCCAAAAGTTAACCATTTCCATTTCCAAAAATATTCTTGTTTTAGCCTTTTTACAAAGCGTGGTGTCATCATATTTGTAACTGTAAACGGGAATAAATAGCGGAGTCTCCGTGAAAAACAAGACAAAAGTCAAGAAGAGATGACGGGGACAACCCAAAGCAATCACACATAACAAACACACCAATTTAGATGGATTGATTGGTAGTCGTCGGTATTCTCCCAAATTCCTTATTTAGTTATGAAGCATACTTGTTTTACATTATAAAACATAATTTCACCATGACTCGTTCGTAAATAGAACATTTCCATGTCGAATATTTTATAATTTCCAATATGTTTAAGCAATAAATGTTACAATTGTTATTGTTCATTAGACATTATATTCCATTGTTCGTCCGTTACGATTCAAATACATTAAATTCATTATGAGTCTAATGTACTGTAGTCATTTCGTATTCCAATAGTCAAATATGTCCAAGTTCAATAACGTTTCAATCCAACATATATTTTCAAGTCCGGTGTTGCAATTTTCCCAAGAAATCCGACCACCAATCATTCATAAAATCAATCTCATACACGGTAAAGGTCAAAGGTCTAAACGATTAAGCTAAAAGCTTAATAAGGTAACCGGACGAATTATTGGATCCTTATTCAAAACTCTTGACACAACAAAACAAAAATGAAACTTACCATGCCGAGACCTTTAAGGTCTCGGCTTCGAACCCATGATGTCGCAACAAACCAAACGGACCCAAATGTTAGCCGTAGATCCAAAACAAATCAAAAACCAAAACTAAACCATAACCCTTTTTTGTTTCGGCCCAAACTCGTATAACACCAAAAATAAACAATTCAACTAAGCTCAAAAGCTACCTCACAAGCTCGTACATGAGCTTATACTCACGGTACTAAACCCAAAAATACAAACACAACTCGAAATGATGATACCAAGACTTACACCTCATTTTAATTAATTAAAACTCATTTTCCACTCGTTTTAAGCCCACACCGATTCACACAAGGTGATGAATCGATGTTTTACAACCTCTTTTAGCTCGATCTATGTTTACCTCACACTTACCAACAAAAAGCTAATAAAGAGGGTGGCGCGTGGCGCGTGGTACGAGGGTATCATGGCGCGTGATCTTCTCAAATGGGCTCACAATGGCGAAATAGAGGTGGGAGTCGTGGCGGTGTTGTTACTGTACTGGTGGAGCCCGGCGGTGATGATGGTGGTTGTGGGTGAGTCGGCGGCAGAGGAGAAGGGAGGGCGGCTAGGATTTTTGGGTAAAGCACATGAAACCCTACTACTAGTTTAGGAGCTTTTATACTCCCCCCCCCATCCGAAATTGCCAACAATCAAACTAGGGGGGCCGGTTTTGAAACTTGGAACAAGGGGACATTAGTGTCAATTTCCTTATCTTTTATGGAAATAGCTTCTGGGGCTCGTTTACGTGTCGTAAAGTTTTCTCGTGACTTTTTAACTCGCGCCAATATTTTTAAAATCATTTTTCCAATAAAAATGACTATTAATACGTATATATTTGTTCCAAACGTCAAAATCAATTAATAAACATATTATTATATTAATATTCGTGTCGAATCGAGTTGTGCTCAACTCAAAGTCTACGGGGAAACTTCACGTATCACATAGCAATAATTCCAGTAATATTTCTAATATCCCAAAATAAATTCACAAAACATTCCAAAACGGTTCTCAAATATTAAATACTAGCTTTTAAACGTAATGCGGTATTTAAAATGCTCCCAAAATTTACCGGTTGTCACACTTACCCTAGATTTGTCTCTTATGCCCTAGAAAGGTTATTGGGTTCTAACTACACTCAGGATGTAACTTTTGGGTCTCTTCCTAGTATCCTGAGCCCCTCAAATTTTACAAAGGACCCATCCAAAGTCAGTAACATTAAATTGACGGCCCACATGATTGATGTAAACAATCACAGGGATTCAGTGTCTCCTCCTCTAGCTTCTAAAAAGAAGAAGAGAAGGAAGTCTCAAACTATGACTCTAACCTTACCCAAGTCACAGGTCCTTGAGGCTTTAGGGACACTGCCTCAAAGGAGGAAAAAAGACCCGTCCAAAAGACCACCCAAAAAGGACCAAGTAACACCACCCACTGAGCCAATGAAGGAAACTGAAAAAACCCAATCAGTCTCCTTGGGCTCAAAAGCTGGGGACAAAGACTCAGAGGGAAACATAACCCCCTGCTGATATGGAACCACTCCACACTCCAACTCAGCCTGATGAGGACATTCGCAAATCATAGCTTTTGTCTGAAGGCATAAAAAAACTGATCCCAAAGACTCAGGGGGAAACAAACAACCTACTGATACGGGATTGCCTTCCACGGTTCCTAAGGATCGTATTGGCAAAATCCCACTAGTACTTGAAGGGCCACATGGGGACAAAGACTCAGGGGGACAAAAACCACCCACTGATATGGAACCAATAACTAACTCTGGTGTTGATACTAACCCTATTTTGAAGCTGGATACCTTGGCTGATGTTCAAGATTTTCTTCTATCTGAAGATTAGCTTGATAAAAGTGAAGAAGATGAGGTCTTTGCAGCTGGTGAAGATATGGAAACTGATGCTCAAACCACTGAAAAGAGCATTAGTCCTCACCACAACAACCCAAAAGCCTAAAGATTATCCTTTTCATGGCAGTAATTCTTCTGACTTAGATACTTCCTCTTGTCCAAAAGTTATAAGGAAGTATGACAACATTCTTCCTCTCACTGAAAGGCAACTAGTCAAGTTTCTTCGCAAAGCATCAAATGCCCTTTTCAGTGAGATCACCAAGAAACAATGGCAGCAACATACTGAAGCTGTTGTAAATTATGCTGACCTCAGGGCATCTGTTGAAAAGTAGTACAATGAGAATGTTGATCATAAGGAGCAGAGTGATACACTTTTTGGCAACTCACTGACCACACTAGATCAACACTTAAGTGGGTTTCTCAGTTCTCTCAAAAGAATCAACTCAAGCCTTGACACTGTCAAAGAAGCTGTCAAAGATGACCCTGCTCTCAACAAGAAAGTTCTTGAAGCCTCAGAAACTTACATCAAGAACTCTACCAATCTTACAGAGCTCATCTCTGTTAGGAATATAAATATTCATGTGAAGACTCGGTCACCCCGAATGTCTATCAGCATTAACTAGCTCATAGGATTATTAGTATTATTATTATTAGCTTAGTTACAATTAGTATTTGTGGAGTGGGTCGGGTCTTTACCCACTGTCAGCTCACTATATAGCCCATTCGGGACACATATGTATGTAGTTATAAATACCCCTCTCCACCTAGGGAGAGGGTTGGAACTTCTCACAATATCAATCTAACATCTTCACTTTCTCTCTCTAAGATTCCCAACTCACTTTCTCTCTCTAAAACTCTAAATCTATTCAGCCCTAATCTCATCTTTTGTGTGTTTAAGTGTTATGAATATGCTACAATTGGTATCAAGAGCCATGGTTAGGTTCGTGTGAGTGCATATTCTCGGATTTGTGGTGTATTTTTGGCACTTTTATTTTGCTTTTTTTGGGTCGAATAGAAAGGTGGCAAAATCGTAGGTTTGAGCTTTGTTTGTGGTTGAAATTGTTAAAACAGTGTACTTTTATGTTCATAAAACCAACTTGCATCTTTCTTGACAACATACAGTCATGTGGTGTTAGTTAGTGGAAGATTAGAAGAATTTTCTTGACTGCGGTTTGTGTTTCGGTAAGACATTCTTTGATGCGGTTTGTCTCTCGATAAGGATTCTTCTTTGCGGTTTGTGTTAGTTTGGGTATAGTTGATTGTGGTTTGATCTGACTGCGGTTTGGATTCTAACCATAATGGGAAAAAGGACAAAAAGTACTGAAAGGGACATCCTGTCTGTTTGCGGTTGGGGTTTGTGGTTTTTTGTCCTTTGCGGTTTGTCGATTAGTGCTGCGGTTTGACTTCTTGCGGTTTGAGGTACTGCGGTTTGACTTCTTGCGGTTTAAGGTGTTGCGGTTTGACTTCTTGCGGTTTGAGTTGCTGCGGTTTGCTAGTTTTTGCGGTTTATAGTCTTTGCGGTTTGGGTCTTTGCGGTTTGAACGTCTGCGGTTTGAGTCTTCTGCAGTTTGAGGTTTCTGCATTTTGTGCTTCTTCACTGCGTTTTGCCTAAGTTTCTTCAAAACTTCAAACGGCTATAACTTTTGAACCGTAACTCCGTTTTCAGCCCACGACCTGTCAAAACGACCGTGAGACCGAGGAGAAGGACACGTTGAACAAATTTATTCATACAACCCAACTTTCAAACACTGAAATCGCTCCAAAATGAAGTTATTAAGGTTTTAAGTTTTCAGACCAAAATTTCACCATAATAACTTGCATCAACCAAACCAAATCACAACTAAACGAACGATCACCAAGTCTAACAAACCTTCATCATAACACATTCAAGTTATCAAATCATGGTTTATTCTTGATTTTTGTAAAATCCCGCAAAAGAATCTATTTCTCGGTTTAAATTATAGAATTGTAAAATCCCGTGCACGTTCATATCATGTCAAACACTACGGATTCAGTCATTGCTGAGGTACTCAAATTGTACGACATGATCGATGAACATAAGACTCCCAACAAAGTACAACCGACAAATGTTTTTGAATAGACAAACGTATTTGGGTCAGATATTGCTAATATGGAATCTTTGTCCTCGAATTCGCAAGAGAGAGAGTTGCTTCAGCCACAACAATTGCACGATAATGCATAAGAAAGTTGCATAGAATGCTTTCGACTGCTTCATTCACATCTCAAGGTTCTCTCAGAAAGACCTGGATCCATGGGAGGATTCGAACGAGCATTTGCATCACTCTTTGGTCAAGATGTTCAGAATTTCATAGGCACTATGTTCCTGAACTTAGATCAACTAGAACAACAGCTTGACAAAGAAGAATTTCATGAAATCGGATCCATGGCTGCTCTTCGGGTGATCAACAACCAACTTCAATTGTTCATCAATTCACAATACACTTGGGATTATGACAGTCAAATGACAGAAAGTGTTTTACTGATTACACTGGAATTGAAGTTAACATGTTCAAAGAAACATTACTCCAACACATGGGTAATGTTAAGAAGTACATTGAGGAAAGAGCACAACATAAACTAAAGTATGACATCAAGATGAATGAAAGTCGGATGCAATCAAGAGAGATTAAGGTTGATTTGAGTAAAGCACTGGGTGCTAGTTCAGTTGTCACAGAATGCAGTGGGACAAAGTCAGATAAGCATGATACAAGCAGCAGTTATGTGACTCATATCACACATGGTGTGGATGCTGATATCAGACCAGTAAATGACCAAGTGCCATTTGCTGAGGTACATTTAACTGCTCAACATAATGTCCTTGCTAGTGAACAACAACACACTGATCAATCTGAACCTGTTTATGACACATATCTGTTGGAAAAGGCTGATAGCAATACCACTCCTGATTTAACAAATATGAGTCATAAAGGGGGAGAAATTGACCAGGATGTTGAACATGATCGAGTTATAAGTCCTTTGGTTAAGGCTGAGCTTTTCAAAACGAATGATATGGTTGAAAAAGAAGTTTATAATGAACTTTCATACAGATTCTTACAACTTGAAAAACATTGTATTTCACTTGAAATATCAATACAACAAAAGGAAGAAAGTCTTCAAACTAACAAACCATGTAATAATCCAAAATTTCCTGAATTTCGTGAATTTTTTGAGATAAACGATTTGAAAGCTCAGCTACAAGCCAAAAACTTAACGATCAACAATTTGAAAACTCGAATTAATATGCATGACAAAAGTAATGAAGCCAAGGTTAAACATGACATTGATGCAATTGAAACAAGAAACATCGAATTGGAACTTAAAGTGGTTAAATTACTTAAGGAAAATGACGCTTTGAAATGGCATTACAAAGACCTGTATGATTCTATCAAAGAAACAAGAAATAAGACTACAGAGCAAATAACTTCTTTGATTGCAAAAATTGATGAATTCAAAGCTCAACTTCAGGAAAGGGGTTTCACAATTGCAGCAGTAAAAAACGAGTTAAGAAAATTAACAGGAAATAGTGTGAATACTAAGTTTGCAGAATCATCAATCTTGGGGAAACCACCACCTAGAAACCAATCAGTTGTTAGACAACCGATTGCGTTTAGATCTGAATGACCAAAATCCTCAAAACCACGGTTTGCATCCCAAGTTGATTCGAAACAAGTTTTGTCAAAACCAGTAACTTCATAGTCTAGACCTAAGGAAAAGGAATATACGCTTGCAAAACCTCATCATATGAGTACCTCTAGTTCTTCTAGGATTAGTTAAAAGCGTGTGTCAATTGTGACACCAAAGGAACATGTTAGACATAAAGACATTGTTCAGAATCAAAACCTAGCGGATGCTAAGAAAAATACACATGAAAAGACTAGGAATTTTCCTGTTTCTAAGAGTAGTTACGTATCGATTAAAGCGATTCCTGTAGTAGATCACTCTAAGAATTCTAGATCTTTCTCTGAATCCAAACACTTTGTTTGCTCAACTTGTCAGAAATGTGTTTTTAAGGCAAATCATGATAATTGTGTAACAAAATTCCTGAAGGAAGTGAATGCTCGTGCTAAGGTTCAACCCTCTAAGTCTAGAAACAACAACAAGCCCGTAGAACCAAAGAGTTATATTCAGAAACCTGGTAGGCAGATTGCTATAGGACAAAGGGTTTCTCTCAACAAGTCTTCCACTATGCATGAGAAACCAAACACTCCTAGATCTTGTCTTAGGTGGATACCGACGGGTAGAATTTTTAAGATTGCTGGTCTTAGATGGATACCTATTAGAAAAATGTTCACTAAGTGCAAAACCAAGGTTGACAATGAAACCCCAAATGGTCTAGATGCTGATATCACTAACCCATATAAATGCAAACAAACTCTTTATGTCAGTGCAGGTAGTCTTTACTTAAGTACAGGTACATTGTTCACTCATATTAAGGAAAGACTCAGGGTTTGGGTACCGAAAAGATTGATATCTCATGAAGTAGGGGTTCAAGCAATTCAAGCTTGATGAACATCAACGACAATGACGTTTGAACACATCAGTTCAAGCCTCGTTCTTCAACGACTATGACGTCTGTTCACATCAGTTCAGACCTCGTTCTTTAATGACAATGACGTCTGTTCACATCAGTTCAAGCCTCGTTCTTTAATAACAATGACGTCTGTTCACATCAGTTCAGGCCTCGTTCTTTAATGACAATGACGTTTGAACACATCAATTCAAGCCTCGTTCTTCATCGACAATGACGTTTGAACGCTGCAGTTCAAGCCTCGGGTCTCAATGTCAACTTAATGGTGTCTGCAGACAATACTCCAGGCCCCGTTCCTCTAATAAAAGAAAGGCGTACGCTTGAGTACGCTTTATCTTCGGAAGAAGAGAAATCTTATTGTTTCTGACTATTCTCATCAACAAGCTTCATACTTGCTCCATGCTCGTTCAGACATCAAATGGATCTACTTTCATCAGATTGGACGTTTATTCACTCGATCAAAAATGGCAACTTCAAATGCAATTTTTGAGGGGGAGAAGTGTGAATAGTGGATCAACCTCATATGCACCTGTTCAATCAAAAATTGCAACTTCATATGCAATTTTTGAGGGGGAGAAGTGTGAACAGTGGATCGATGTACATTTAATTGTATGATCACTCACTGGTTGGGCATGTGACTCTAATTGTTACTATGGAGTTGATCATGTATCACTTATCTGAGATTGAAGTTGACTTTCACAAAGGCATGATCTTATTCTATCTTGAAGTCGGGGTTGGTTGGATGCATGACTATCAAGGATAACTTGCTCGTGCTTAAGATTTAAGTTGAAGACTTAGTTTATCTAGTTACCAGCAGTCGGGGTAAATGTTTGAAGACCTGGTTAACTGTCACTTTAAGGAGTTATGTTGTAATACTTATTGTCACACGCCGATGACGTTGTGGATAATCGCAAGAGGTGGTAATGTCTCATACTTTGGTTAGGTATTGAGTACTTATAGATTTGCTTGGAGCATAAATTATTACCCGGCCTGATCAAATTCACAGAAAGTTTCTTGAAACGGTACACTCTACTCAGATATGTCTTCTTCGAGACACCCTTACATCACTGGTTAGACCAGATTGAAATTATTACCTGGCCAGGATGCATCCTTTCGATTCATGACAGTTTTATGTTTCGTTAATTCATTGGTGAAGTCTGAGTCGTGCTCACATAAGATGCCACATCCATTTTGCAATTACACACCATTTGCTCCCCCTCAATATGTGCATCGATATTCAAAAGAGTTTAGCACATATGGGAGAGCTTACACTTAAGTCCAAAGAATTACATTTTCATCAGGTTTCATATTAAAATCACATTCTCTCCCCCGATCAAAAATTTCAAACCTTTTGAGATTTGTGATCCCAATTGATTTAAATAAGTTAGAAAATATAGGAGAAAATGTGGTCAAATTTAATATATTCTGTTGATGGAACATTACAATGCTCCCCCTCAATCAATGAGGGAGAATGTTAGTGTCAGGTATGATAAGTTTGGAAGATTTTGAATTTAACAAAAATCATACACTGACACCATTTCATAAGATTCACTGCTTATTCGGTACAAAGTAACATGTTTTGATGATATAGAGTTTTGAAAATCATCACTCTCCCCCTCAATCGATGACCTGTCTTCTATTGGAATAGTTGTAGTCATTGATTGAGTAATAGATTTTTATGAAAAATTCAATTCTGATTGATATTCAAAAATCATGGTACCACCAAGTTTTCATACAAATACTTTCCTGAAGAATCATAGGTTGGAAAGTACTTGTGATGCAAAGAAGACTTCTCTTCTTATACAAGAAATGATGCACTGAAACGTAAATCAAATCGAAGAAACATGGATATAAAGTAATACATGCACAGGTGAACATCACCCAGTTGGAGGAACAGCCATCTTTTTGGCGACATGCTTTCCCCATAATAATGCACGGGTTGCAGTCTGAAGTAACTGCAAGCCGATTAGACATGTTTTATCCAGTTAATATAACTTCTGCTCGAGCTTCATTTAAAGACCCGTTTCATTATTGAATGACATTTCTAGGACCTTAAATGTTATCGATAAAGAGAAGACATGCCTAGAAGAACTATTTTATGGTATTTTCTATTTTTCTGATTTTTTATGGTTTTTCTTGGTTTTATATATTTCTATTACATTTTGGTTTTATATTTTTCTATTTACATTTTGGTTTAGGATATGTACAAACTATATTATTCAATTTAAGAAGATGTTGACATGAATACCGAAATAAGGATATCGTTCTGTACGTTGTAGAAGTCTGTAGTCAACATCTCTTAAACTTTAACCACCAAAGCTTTCGAGGATCCTGAATAATCGTCTGAACTTGAGCCTTCTCAATGTGAAGCTTTGATAGCTTCCCCCCAAACCGACAATCTTCTTTTTGAGCAGTTTTAAAGCTCTCTTTCAAGCTTACATTCGTTAAGTCCACAGTGGAATCCTTAGTAAACTACATCAAATATTGCTGCTCCTTTTAAGAATAATCATCATGATACTTCGTTCGGGGAATCATAAAATAGATCAGCAACATATCATCTCACGCTTGAATAATTCTTCTTACATTTCTTCCTGCTGAAGTCTGAAATAATGCATACCAAAAGTATCCAGATACCACTTCCCCCAAGTAGTTGACGTGATGCAATCAGTCTCATTGTATGAAGCTCAAAAACCCAAAGTACACACTCAATCCCATA
Source organism: Artemisia tridentata subsp. tridentata (assembly GCA_021014915.2). Taxonomy (NCBI): domain Eukaryota; kingdom Viridiplantae; phylum Streptophyta; class Magnoliopsida; order Asterales; family Asteraceae; genus Artemisia; species Artemisia tridentata. The sequence goes on from CP139506.1 coordinate 214,847,370, forward strand.
AACGAAGTCGAAAACATAACATCAAAATCAATTAAGACTCGGAAATGCACTTTTCTCCCTTCAGGAAATTGCAGATGAGAATTGCTACACCAAAGTCAACTAAGTCCCGAGTGTAGGCAAGTTATCCCGTATGTAGTCGAAATGATACAGACTAACTAGAGGAATCATCATACTATTGTGTACCTCTTTTATCATCAGATATTGTTTCTTACATCTCTTCCCCCACGTAGTTGGAATAATACATCAGAAGGCACGAGTTAAAACACTGATTTTCCCTACGGTTATGAAATTTGTCTTCCCGGAATAACTTCAATTAAAAAGAAGTATAAAGTTCATCACGTGTACTCATTGTGCATTCCGATGTATGTCTCCTTCCCCCTTGCTGGTTTTGATTCCTCAGAATCAGCAACACATTTTACGCACATATAATTGAAATCTTGTGAGTAGAACAAACTTGGCTCAAATGTATCAAGTGAGAATCACCCGCTACCGAAACTCTTTCTCTGAAACTCTTTCTTACTATCTTTACCAACCCTTAAGTAGGCTATTTGAAGTGATAACTGATGGAGCAAACCCGATATACCAAACTTGAAACTGGTCGGGTAGAGTGTACCATTTCGAGAAACTTTCTGTGAATTTGATCAGGCCGGGTAATAATTTCAAGCTAGTGTAACTAGTGATGTAAGCGTGTCTCGAATCGGTCATGTTCACTGAAAGTGGGTCAATTCAAAAAGTGCAATCTCTACCCAACATGTGCAAATTTTAAATTAAAACATATGAGCACATGTTAAGGGGGAGCATTTGAAAAATATAAAACTCTCAAAGTGTTAGCAAAATGTGTTTCATAATCATGAATATTTTGAGAGATTTTTCAAGGATTTTGGTTTACGGCATCATAGGATAGTCATGGTGTTATAAGGTGGCTAAGGTTAGGAAAACCGTCCTATGATCCGCTAGAGCCGGAGGGATCTACCCAACAACAATACCAAATAGTTAGTATTAGAAAGTCCTTAGGTATGATTATGAGGGGGAAAAAAGTAATATGAGAAAGGAGAAAGAAGGGGTTGAAGAATTAAAAAGAAATGAAATGAAAAAGGGTGAAAAGAAATAGCCCTCCAATTATTCAACCTTAGGGCAGAAACTGGGTTCAACTCATATGCTACTGGTTGCTACCAAGGTAACACCGGTATTGAAGACAAGACGTCATGGAACTAGTGACACACTGTACTAAACCTTCTAACCACTCAAGTTCTCTTAAAAGGACTAGTTTAATTCTCACGGGGAACCCTGCATAATCTATCGACTGTTCATTACGAGTTATGTTGATATTGAAACAGGAGACACCGCTCCAGTCTTCGACTACCAAAAATGCACTTATTGAGTCTAGAGCCAAGAGATGCATCAAAAGATCTTAATAGGAACACTTGTTACTTCTACATTGGTTGTTCAACATTTAGGACGCCAGGTGAAAACTTATGAGTCCTACGCAGATCTTAGTAATCTGCCAGAACATTTATGAGAGAGTTTACAAATGTAACTCTCAGTGATTGAATGGAAATTTCTGCCAGGGTCAACATCAAACAACCCTGAAAGAAGGCCACTTCGGTAATCCCTATGGATTACACTTAGTGGTCGCGGTGGTTTCAAAATGGTCTACAGTCGTGGAGAGAACTCCAGCGACTCACCTAATCGTTGATCTACTTCGGTAGATCTTGTAAGCCCTCTCGGGGGTATCTGATTTAGGAACGGCCTTGGTAAGGGTTAGAGAAAGTTTTCACACTATTTTGTTAACAATCTTAAAATCCAAACCTGTAAGTACCGGACGTTTTATTGCTAACTGTCTTATGCAGGAATCCCTGGCGGTTGCAGCTGATTGCCGAAAAGATGCCAATCCATCACCACATGCTCACACTTCACCATCATAATCAAATAAATCATGATAATTAAAAGACCTTCAACACTGCTTCCGCAACTCTGATGCATAAAATCATGATCCAGAAAAGTGTAAGCATGTCTATCCAAATATCACAATATCACATGGAGACGATACTACAAAAGGTAACTGTGACAAATCACAATTTCAGGTCATTTCCCAAACCTTGACATTTTACCATTTACCATTTCACCATTCATGATTTTCATTCATCATTCAGTAAACCTAGTTTACAAGTATTCAAATTCGCGTAACCGGTGAGGTTTAGCTGCGTATTCATGCATCATCAGTAAGGACATGTCATATAGACTAGAGTAGTCTACATATCATCAGTAACACCATGATCATTTCCATATTAAGTCATGCACGGGTTTGTGTGATTTTCATTAACGTATGTTCATTTGTTCAGTAAACGTTACCACTCAGTCATTACTACTAATATTATACTCAAATACTCCCGATTATGATCCTAATATAGTTTCATGCTAATTTTAATGATATAAAATTTATATTATTAATTTACCCGGTGTTTTGAAACCTTTTGCTATATTTTACGTTAAGAGCTTATAACTCCGTCGTTTTGCGATATTTCATCACGATCACTATTTTAACACCCGATTCTTATCAGTAACATGATTTCATACTTTTCACGAATTCGTCGAATTTTATTTTATTCGTCACGATTTATTTTTAGTTAACCCGGTACCCGATAACGCCGAAATTATGCACTAAACTAACTAAATCCTACTCTAAATATCTTATATGCCAAGAATACCATTTTACCACTTCTAATAAACCATGTGCCGCTCCTAGTTCATTTTTTCTAAGCCTTATAAGTTAAAATGCATTAAATGCATAATTAGTATAAAAACTAGTTTTATTTCCTAACATTTTTTTTTTCATACCATTTCACTAGCTAAGAAAATCAAACTCTCTCCCTTTTTGTTCTTCATTTCCCACGGCCAAACAAGAATCACAAGAGGGATCCATAAATTTTTCAAGCAAAAGTGTTATACTAGTTCCTTATATCATCCTTGTTAGGGTTTTGCAATAAAAACTCCAAGGTTGTGGTCATTTTTCATCCTAGCTCACCAATCATCAAGTAAGCTCAAGAACACCATTTTTGATCTTTTCATACTTCCTTTGTTCTTATATTGATGTATCTCCTATTTATTTTGAGAGCTATCCATGCAAAACCTATGTTATGTATACCACTTGTTTTATTTTTCATTAAAACTATCTCAAACCCTAGATCTGTATGTTTTATTAACATCCCCGCGAAGCCCACTATTTTTAGCGATGTTTAGGACCCATGACACCCTAAGAAGGTGTATGGTAGGATGTGTGTATTTGTGGAGTTGTGTTGTAGTTGTTTGATCAAACCGCGAACCAAGAAAACGAGTTTCTAACATATTTACATACCCGCTGTCCAGAAATGCAAACTTTGAAAAAAATCAGTAAACATGGCGTTATTTTAGCTTTCATATTTAGAAAGTACTCTCAAACACGAAAACGTGGTCGCTTGAATCACTAAAAACCGAGTTATAACGAAGGAGATACGAAGTTTTAAAGTTAGCAACGAAAAACTATTATTTTCAGAAAATGCGGGCTGTTGGCCGAACTTCAGGGGACAGAACGAGGCGTTAGCCGTAGTCTAGCTGAGCCGAGCCACTGAGAATATGTTAGTTCATGTTATGACGATCGCGTGGATATAAAGAACGTTGAAAACCGACTTGTAACGACCAAGATATGAATTTCTGAAAATCCGACTAACAAAACTTATTTTGACAGCCTCACTATAATTCCAATATTTTCTAAGTATAAACAGTTTTGCGAGGCACCATCTTACGAGCTATTTTCCCGTTGAGCGAGATGGGTTGAGACATAAACTCCTTGAGGTGAAACGAAGTATTCCCGGCCTATTTTCCAAATCAATCGACCGCTTGTTGATTGAACTTATAATGAGTAAGTTATGAATTTCCTAGTATCGCCAAAAACAACTATTACAAGAAAATGTTTCTAAGTATGGGAAAATTGTTTTGCAAGGCGCCATATTCAAAGCCGATTTTCTTTATGATCGTGACGTGTGTGATCAAAACTCAAAAGAGACGACATTGAGATGTTTTTGCAAGGATTTCAAAAACGTCAAGTTCTATTCCTAACTCTTAACGTACAATATTTTACGACTAGCTTTGTAAGGCCGTTCGGTCATATTTTCACCAGTTGTAAAAGTAATATTTTGCGACGAAACTATTTTATTTGACGATAAAACACCAAATAAGGATCGTGGAGTATTATTCCAACATTTTTACACGAAATATAGTATATGACTTGCCGAGATGTCAAAAATATATTTTTCGACAGAAAACGTTATTTTCAAAAATAACGAGTGGTATCGTTAACATATGTTTTTGCATGAGTTGCATTGTATCATTGCTTACATTGGGTCACATCATTCATCATAGGTTGCGGTTAGAGACCGAGCCATCATTACATCATATCAATTATTATCATAGTGCTGTTTCATCAGGTGAGTTTTCATAGCCCGTTTTTCAAGTTATTACATCATTTCAAATTTCTCGGGGGAGAATACATTGCACTAATTTTTCATGCGGACCAAAGTATATAAATTCATTACATTGCTTAAGTTACCTCATTGCCAAGTTAAAGTCCCCTATTATCATGAACCGTTAATTGTGAGCAAGCGAGAGTGTGTGAATAGATCTATTGAGGGTGACTCCTCCGTTCGGGTTGGTAGCACCAACTTGTCATACGAACGCATTACATTTGATCCAGTTCAGGGTGTTTGGCAAAGCACTCAGTTGGGGCATTTCATTCAGTCTAGCTTCGGGGTCATGAGCTTAAGAGCTAATGTATCATTTTCATGTGGCAGTTTTTCATATACTTTATACTTGTGGTTTCCGTATAGCATTCCATTTACATAAACCTATGAACTCACCAACATTATTGTTGACCCGTTTTAGCAATGTATTTTCAGGTATTTAAGGCATCGCATGTTGGATTGCATATGGGCATATCATGGAGTCGCGGTGTCGACGCGTCTCACTTATATTTTATGCACTTAATCATCGTTTGAACTGTGTAAACTTTATTTCCGCAAACTTGTAACATCTTTTGGGACCTCGCTTTGTAAACTCTGAATGTTTTAAATAATCAAACGATGTATTTTCTAAACGACACTTTAGGTCGTTCAATATAACTGCAGTTAAGATGCTATGGCAGTTGCACCCCTGGAATTCCATTCCGCTGCAAAACAGATAATTTGGGGGTGTGACAGATTGGCATCAGAGCTTGAGTTATAGCGAACTAGGTTATTCACGATACCCTAGACTATAACTACACCATCATAGCATCCCATTATTTCATCATAAGTGCATATTCATTATGCCGCATTCATTACATGTGATTTCATACATATATCATTTCATCATGACCCACATTAAGTAAATGTTTATTTACTTTGTTCCACATTGATTGTCACAGAGATGTCGTCAGATTCGCACCCTATTGTCCTTTCATCGGACACAGAGAGTTCCTCACTACCCTCTATCATACTAGTGTCTGTTACATCATCATCTTCATTACCCGCTATCATATTGTCGTCAGTGGAGCCTACTCCAGAGTCATCCCCTGTGATGTCGGAGGACGAGACTGAACCCTTCGAGGAGGGAGAAGTCGCACCTACCCCACCTGTGTCACCACCGATCCATCGCCGTCCCGTGATCAGATCTCCAGCTGCATACGTATCCTTGCCACCACCATCATCATTTGCTTCGGGTAGCAACCCCGATGTGCCTACTAGATCCAGACCACTCAGAGGTCGCGCGGTTGCACGAAAGAGTGTTGCCTTCCGTACACCAGTTCCATCACATCCTACTATCACTATTCAGCCAGGACAGACTCCATTAGTCTGCCGCTCCAAACTCCGCCAGACTGCGCAGAAGAGGGTGAGACTACCACGACCACTTTCACCTATACCTACTGTTACTCATACACCATCACTACCCGTACCTGTAGTACCATCCTCACCAGTCCATATCAGGGACACTGTACCTACCTCGGATTTGCCGCTCAAGAAGCGTGCTCGGGTTGATTCATCATCTTCAGATACTCCAGACACATCCGAGACTATACCACCCAGCCGATTCGAGATAGGCGAGAGCTCGAGGGCTGCCACTACCAGGCTACTTACTACTGCTGCTCTCGATGCGAGACTAGTTCATCTACAGGGACAGATGGACAGGGCATTAGGCTACATAGAGGAGATCCCTGTGAGCCGAGTGGAGGCCATAGAGGATGAGGTTGAGGGATTAGTACAGGGCAGGGTTGCCATTGATGTGTCTTACCAGGGGTTAGAGGCACGTCAGCTAGAGAGCTCAGAGCAGATCACTCGACTGAGGCAGGAGATGCCCGAGTTGTTTGACAGGGCACAGATGGCACAGGAGAAACAGAACAGACAGGACAGTGAGATGACATCAGTTCAGGCTAGGTTGACAGCATCAGGGAACCGAGAGGCAGACCTTCAGCTTCGAGTGGAGCATTTGGAGGAGATCATAGTTGCTATGGACAGAGAGATCCGCTGTCTCAGGCGTAGATCAGGTGGAGCACCAGGGAGTGCTTAGTTTTGGACTTTCATTCTGTAGCTTGTACATTATTATCCTAGTCCCGGGGTGTGGGACGTAGTTAGAACTTGCTATCTTTTGCTTGTAGTACAAACAAATGTGTCAAGTGTGACTCTACTATGCCGGATTTTTGTTGTGCTACTTTATGATATCGGTCCATGTAGGCCGAAATTTTCATGTATTATATTCTTGTGCATTGTGATTCCGTTTTATTTATACATGTTGTGGTTGTATATACATATGGTGGTTGTATATATTGTGTATAATGGTCGTTTTCTTTTGTGGATTCTCATTGTTGTTATCTTTTGTGATTGTGAAGAATCATGCCACCCAAGAAAAGTACTCCTTCTATGACACCCGCTCAGATCAAGAGACTTGTTGCCGACAGTATTGAGGCAGCATTGGAGAATGAAAGAGCTGCCGTGGCTGCAGCTGCTGCTGAAGCTGCTTCAGGGGCAGACACCGGAGGAACTGGAGGAACAAATACTAATGGAACTAATGTGCGTAAATGTACGTACAAGGATTTCAAGAGTGGTGATCCGGAGAAATTCAAAGGCACTGAAGGAGCCACTGCTATGATTAGATGGTTTGAAAAGACAGAATCTGTATTCCTTCTATGCAACTGTCCGGAAGAAAGCAAAGTGAAGTTTGCCACTAGTACCCTTGTGGCAGAAGCTATGTCATGGTGGACTTCTTACGCGAAGCCCATAGGAATGGAGAATGCTCAAAAGCTTACCTGGGATGAATTCAAGAAACTTATATCGAAGAAGTTTTGTCCACGTACCGAAGTGAAAAAGTTAGAGACAGAATTCTATGAGCTAGTGACCATAGGAAATGATATTGAAACATATATCAGGAGGTTTCAGGAATTAGCTGCACTATGTCCAACTATGGTTTCGGATAATGAGAAGCTGCTAGAAAATTTCATCGGTGGATTACCTACCAACATCCGTGGTGATGTAATGTCTTTTGACCCGCAAACAATAGATGAGGCAATCAGAATGTCTCAGAAACTCATGGCTCTAATAGCGAAGAAAGGAACTACATCAAACAACAATAACAACAACAGCAACACCAACAATAACCAAAATTTCAACAACAACTACCGTAACAACAACAACAATAAAAGAAAGTGGGATAACAACCAGAATAACAACGCGGCACCACCACCACCGCAGAGACAAGAAGTTGCAAAAGCCTATGTGGTAGGTCCAGCTGAGGAAAGGGGTTACAATGGTACTTTACCTAAGTGCAACAAATGTCAAACCCACCATAATCCTGGAAATTGTCCAAATCCTTGTGGGAACTGTAAGAAGGTTGGTCATTCGACTAGGAGTTGCAAGGCTCCGTTTATGGCTGATAATCAGAAACGCCCGGTAACATGCTTTAGTTGTGGAGAAGTCGGACACTTCAAGGGTGACTGTCCGAAGGGAAAGAATTAAGGAGACGGGAACTAAGGTGGGATAGCTCGTGGGAGAGCCTATTTCATCGGAGGAGGAAGTTGCCAGGATATCAACAACATTGAGGACGGCAACAATGTTTAAGAACAAGGAACTTCTGCTTCAATAATAAACAATAGATGGAGCCCTCTAGGGTTGTATTTCTTTAAGTAGTCTATCTTAAGTACTTTCTTTTAACCTCGTTGTATCATGTACCGTTCTATCTAATGTAATCTCTATCGTTTATCATCTTCACAATAGTCGCAACCTTCCTTTATTTCATTTCCTATACCAATTGCCCAATGTTCAATCATTTCGCAACAACATACCGCCATCCTAGTATGGAATAGGTAGATATCGTCTCTGACTATGGAATATTACCATCCCGTAAGAATATTCACCACACCCTACCACCCATACGACATATTTTACTACCGCTTCATAAATTGTTTTCTATCACTCTACCAACTATTTATTACTATTTTACCAAACAACACGTTGAACACCATCTAAAAATTTTGAGAAAAATAAGACTATTTTGACTAAACCGAACATCGCATCATTTGTCCTCAATTATACATAGCCTGATCACCTATGTATAATTCAGGAAGGATCATGCCATGAAAGAAACAATCATCTTTTCAGGAATTCTTAATAACAATTTTCATTCAAAAGTTTTGTAACCAAATAAAGTTTTTCATAAACATCCCTTGTGACACAATCTCTCTAGATACCTACACCACATGTCACACACTCAACCATTAAGTGAATCTTTACCATTGACCTCTGTAAGAAAGACTTTCCATTTACAAGGAGGATTCCCTAACGTAAGAAAACAATGAAAGGATTACAAAACCACGAGCAAGGACTAGAAGTATACAGTAAGTTGATCCGTATAGCAACAGAAAACATAAGATCTCACTAGGAAATCCAAACCACTATTTTTGGCATAGTCACCTAGTCCTATCATTCCAGAAATGCTAGTTAGACTAAGCACCATAGGCGAGGGAAGACACATACCGTAATGTTAGTTAGACTCAACAGCAAGGAGCCAACAGAAAAGTTACGCCGACATTTGACGCAACCATTAGAATTTCAGGTGGGAGACAAAGTCATGTTGAGAGTTTCGCCTTGGAAGGGCGTGATACGATTTGGAAACGCGGGAAGCTGAACCCGAGATACATTGGACCATTCAAGATACTAAAAAGGGTTGGTCTAGTAGCCTACAGACTTGAACTACCGCCAGAGCTCAGTAACATTCATAACACGTTTCATGTCTCAAACCTCAAGAAATGTCTTTCAGATGAAACACTCGTGATTCCATTGGAAGAAATTCAGCTTGACGATAAGCTTAACTTTGTGGAAGGACCCGTAGAGATCATGGACCATGAGGTCAAACAGTTGAAGCAAAGTCGAATTCCTATCGTGAAAGTTCGCTGGAATTCTCGAAGAGGTCCTGAGTTTACTTGGGAACGAGAAGACCAAATGCGACTCAAATACCCACATCTTTTCACCGAGTCCATTTCTGAGGCCAACACCAGCTGAATTCAGGGACTGAATTCCTTTTTGGGTGGGCGACTGTGACAAATCACAATTTCAGGTCATTTCCCAAACCTTGACATTTTACCATTTACCATTTCACTATTCATGATTTTCATTCATCATTCAGTAAACCTAGTTTACAAGTATTCAAATTCGCGTAACCAGTAAGGTTTAGCTGCGTATTCATGCATCATCAGTAAGGACATGTCATATAGACTAGAGTAGTCTACATATCATCAGTAACACCATGATCATTTCCATATTAAGTCATGCACGGGTTTGTGTGATTTTCATTAACGTATGTTCATTTGTTCAGTAAACGTTACCACTCAGTCATTACTACTAATATTATACTCAAATACTCCCGATTATGATCCTAATATAGTTTCATGCTAATTTTAATGATATAAAATTTATATTATTAATTTACCCGGTGTTTTGAAACCTTTTGCGATATTTTACGTTAAGAGCTTATAACTCCGTCGTTTTGCGATATTTCACCACGATCACTATTTTTACACCCGATTCTTATCAGTAACAAGATTTCATAATTTTCACGAATTCGTCGAATTTTATTTTATTCGTCACGATTTATTTTTAGTTAACCCGGTACCCGATAACGCCGAAATTATGCACTAAACTAACTAAATCCTACTCTAAAATATCTTATATGCCAAGAATACCATTTTACCACTTCTAATAAACCATGTGCCGCTCCTAGTTCATTTTTTCTAAGCCTTATAAGTTAAAATGCATTAAATGCATAATTAGTATAAAAACTAGTTTTATTTCCTAACATTTTTTTTTCATACCATTTCACTAGCTAAGAAAATCAAACTCTCTCCCTTTTTGTTCTTCATTTCCCACGGCCAAACAAGAATCACAAGAGGGATCCATAAATTTTTCAAGCAAAAGTGTTATACTAGTTCCTTATATCATCCTTGTTAGGGTTTTGCAATAAAAACTCCAAGGTTGTGGTCATTTTTCATCCTAGCTCACCAATCATCAAGTAAGCTCAAGAACACCATTTTTGATCTTTTCATACTTCCTTTGTTCTTATATTGATGTATCTCCTATTTATTTTGAGAGCTATCCATGCAAAACCTATGTTATGTATACCACTTGTTTTATTTTTCATTAAAACTATCTCAAACCCTAGATCTGTATGTTTTATTAACATCCCCGCGAAGCCCACTATTTTTAGCGATGTTTAGGACCCATGACACCCTAAGAAGGTGTATGGTAGGATGTGTGTATTTGTGGAGTTGTGTTGTAGTTGTTTGATCAAGCCGCGAACCAAGAAAACGAGTTTCTAACATATTTACATACCCGCTGTCCAGAAATGCAAACTTTGAAAAAAATCAGTAAACATGGCGTTATTTTAGCTTTCATATTTAGAAAGTACTCTCAAACACGAAAACGTGGTCGCTTGAATCACTAAAAACCGAGTTATAACGAAGGAGATACGAAGTTTTAAAGTTAGCAACGAAAAACTATTATTTTCAGAAAATGCGGGCTGTTGGCCGAACTTCAGGGGACAGAACGAGGCGTTAGCCGTAGTCTAGCTGAGCCGAGCCACTGAGAATATGTTAGTTCATGTTATGACGATCGCGTGGATATAAAGAACGTTGAAAACCGACTTGTAACGACCAAGATATGAATTTCTGAAAATCCAACTAACAAAACTTATTTTGACAGCCTCACTATAATTCCAATATTTTCTAAGTATAAACAGTTTTGCGAGGCACCATCTTACGAGCTATTTTCCCGTTGAGCGAGATGGGTTGAGCCATAAACTCCTTGAGGTGAAACGAAGTATTCCCGGCCTATTTTCAAAATCAATCGACCGCTTGTTGATTGAACTTATAATGAGTAAGTTATGAATTTCCTAGTATCGCCAAAAACAACTATTACAAGAAAATGTTTCTAAGTATGGGAAAATTGTTTTGCAAGGCGCCATATTCAAAGCCGATTTTCTTTATGATCGTGACGTGTGTGATCAAAACTCAAAAGAGACGACATTGAGATGTTGTTGCAAGGATTTCAAAAACGTCAAGTTCTATTCCTAACTCTTAACGTACAATATTTTACGACTAGCTTTGCAAGGCCGTTCGGTCATATTTTCACCAGTTGTAAAAGTAATATTTTGCGACGAAACTATTTTATTTGACGATAAAACACCAAATAAGGATCGTGGAGTATTATTCCAACATTTTTACACGAAATATAGTATATGACTTGCCGAGATGTCAAAAATATATTTTTCGACAGAAAACGTTATTTTCAAAAATAACGAGTGGTATCGTTAACATATGTTTTTGCATGAGTTGCATTGTATCATTGCTTACATTGGGTCACATCATTCATCATAGGTTGCGGTTAGAGACCGAGCCATCATTACATCATATCAATTATTATCATAGTGCTGTTTCATCAGGTGAGTTTTCATAGCCCCGTTTTTCAAGTTATTACATCATTTCAAATTTCTCGGGGGAGAATACATTGCACTAATTTTTCATGCGGACCAAAGTATATAAATTCATTACATTGCTTAAGTTACCTCATTGCCAAGTTAAAGTCCCCTATTATCATGAACCGTTAATTGTGAGCAAGCGAGAGTGTGTGAATAGATCTATTGAGGGTGACTCCTCCGTTCGGGTTGGTAGCACCAACTTGTCATACGAACGCATTACATTTGATCCAGTTCAGGGTGTTTGGCAAAGCACTCAGTTGGGGCATTTCATTCAGTCTAGCTTCGGGGTCATGAGCTTAAGAGTTAATGTATCATTTTCATGTGGCAGTTTTTCATATACTTTATACTTGTGGTTTCCGTATAGCATTCCATTTACATAAACCTATGAACTCACCAACATTATTGTTGACCCGTTTTAGCAATGTATTTTCAGGTATTTAAGGCATCGCATGTTGGATTGCATATGGGCATATCATGGAGTCGCGGTGTCGACGCGTCTCACTTATATTTTATGCACTTAATCATCGTTTGAACTGTGTAAACTTTATTTCCGCAAACTTGTAACATCTTTTGGGACCTCGCTTTGTAAACTCTGAATGTTTTAAATAATCAAACGATGTATTTTCTAAACGACACTTTAGGTCGTTCAATATAACTGCAGTTAAGATGCTATGGCAGTTGCACCCCTGGAATTCCATTCCGCTGCAAAACAGATAATTTGGGGGTGTGACAGTGACTTGGAGACTTATGTTGGATGATGACTTCAAAGATTCTTCAAAGATCATCCATGTCAAAAGAACAGTCATCGAAAGTTCACTGTTGAAAGTACAAAGGTTCAAGACATCGAAGAATCAAGAACTACGAGCTAGGAAATCAAAATCTTGTAATAGAATGCTAGAATTCATAATATTATTTCCGAGGTGACCTCCCTTAGGGGGAGATTGTTAGGAATATAAATATTCATGTGTAGACTCGGTCACCCCGAGTGTCTATCAGCATTAACTAGCTCGTAGGATTATTAGTATTATTATTAGCTTAGTTACAATTAATATTTGTGGAGTGGGTCGGGTCTTTACCCACTGTCAGCTCACTCTACAGCCCACTCGGGGCACATATGTATGTAAGTATAAATACCCCTCTCCACCTAGGGAGAGGGTTGGAACTTCTCACAATATCAATCTAACATCTTCACTTTCTCTCTCTAAGGTTCCCAACTCACTTTCTCTCTCTAAAACTCTAAATCTATTCGGCCCTAATCTCATCTTTTGTGTGTTTAAGTGTTATGAATATGCTACAATCTCCCTGCTGAACAACTTTGATCTTAAAGGCCTCAGCTCATGTGTTGAAGAAATCAAGTCCACCATCAGCTTAGAAGAAAAGCATCTCGCAGCCTGGGCAAAATCAACAAATTCTATGGCCTGGAATCTTAGGCCTAGAATGACTGCAAATTGAATGATCTCAGGCTACCCTTACCTCAGAGTTCTCATTTCTCAGGAAGGATACTTCAGACATCAAGTCCATGATGTCTAAAGTTTATCATGCGTTTAAAGGTCATTCCACCCCCTCAGCTTCAGTGCTAGAGCCAACTCTTGCTCTCACTAAAGGTCCAGCAACACTTGAGGGGGAGAATATCCCTGATGCTTTTGTGCAAGAGCCAACTCCTTCTCACACTGAGGGGGAGACTAAAGCTTAAGAGACTGGAGAACCTCATTCAGTAGTACCTACCTCGTCCTGTTATTCCCTTATATCAAACTCTATCACACAATATATTGATTGTATAAAGCACAATGGATGGTATGTATGAAATGTAAAACGTGTATATTACTAGAGAGAATAAGAGATGAAGAGAACTTTATTAGTAAATACACACACAATCACACATACATCCACTCTCTAAATAAGGTGGTGTGAGATTTTTATAGTAAAATTCCAACAAGCCATGGGCTTTCTCATGGACTATGGATTGGACAAATATAACTTAGCTTCTAACATATTATATTAGTCCATGAGCCCTTCAACTATCCTATTACATAAACAACGACACATTACAAAGATATAAATACGTACATGACCATCACTTTCTAATAAAGCTAACAATCTCCACCTAAGGGATGGTCATTCAAATGATGCTCCATGTGATTAGGTATTTAGTCTTCAATGTCTTGAACTTTGTGTCCTTGTAGGATAGTCTTGATTCTTTGCTCCTTCATGCTTTGTGATCTTTGAGATAATCATCTTATGGTCTTTCTTGCCTTTGTTTAACATCTTTCACAGGTTTGCAGTATCGTCTTTTCCAACATACTCATACTTCTTGATATTACTTTGATCTTCATACTTATGTCTTCCTCACTTGATACATGAACTTGTACTTGACATTCTTGATTAGCTCTTTGACTTTGACATAACTCTTTGTCTTTAACTTGATCTTTTTGTCTTGAACTTTCTTAACTTGAGCTTGTTGAGGATGAAATTCATAAGTATGAGTATGAGGAAATGTAGATGTTGAGCTATATGATGATGGTAAATGATCTTTCCTCAATACCTGCATAAACATTGTTAATAATAAAGTATCCATCACTTATAGGTTTGGACTTCGAGATCGTTAACAGCATAGTGTGTAAACTTTCTCTAATCCTTGCCAAGGCCGTTCCTGAACCGGATGCCCCAGAGAGAGCTAACTCAGATACACCAAAGTGTGTCAACGATTCAGGTGAGTCGTTAAAGTATAACGGAGTATCACTTCACGACTGTAGACCGTTTGAAGCAAATAACCACCATAATATGTAAGGCAAGATCTGTAGATCTCATAAAGACTCTTGTACACCTTGTGTCCTTTTTGGTGAACACAAGGGTATTATTTTGAAAGTGTGTCCTAAGAGATCTTTTAGTGAATCTCATGGCTCTAGACTCGATTATGTACGTTTTGGTTTTAGTAGTCGGAGGCATGGAGCAGAGTGCCACCTTTTTAATATCAACACATCTCGGAGTGAGAGGCCAATAGAACATGTAAGGTTCTCCGTGAGAAATGAAACAAATATCTTTTAAGATATATCTGAGTGGCTAGGAGGGGTTGTGCAGCGCGTCACTAGGTCCATGACGTCTTGTCTTCAATATCAGTATCAACTTTGTGATTACCGATAGCAGATGTATTGACCCGGTTTCTACCCTAAGTTTTCATGGAGGGCTATTTCTTTTCACACTTTCCTAAATTTTTCTTTTTAATTCTTCAACTCATTCTTTCTCCTTTCTCCTTTCTCATTTACTCCATTTTTCAATCATACCTAAGGACTTGAAATTCTAATCTATTGGAATTGTCCTTAGGTAGATCCCTCCGGCTCTGGCGGATCATAGGACATAAACCTAACCATAATCACCTTCTTACTCCATGATTATCCAAGATTTATTGATCACATACCATAAAATCTTTTGTGAAAATCTCTCAAAGTGTTTATAAATGAAACATATTTTGGTTAACACTTCGAGAGTTTTGCATTTTCTCAAATACTCCCCCTACACATGTGCTTATGCATTTTTAAGATAAGTTTGCACATGGTGGGTAGAGTTCGCACATTTGAATTGATTGATTTTCAGTTAACATTACCATTGCGAGACACGTTTACATCAGTAGTTAGACTAGCTTGAAATTATTACTTGTCCAGGTCATATTCAAAGAGAATCTCTCGAATTGGTACATTCTACTCAGACAAGTCCATTCAGAGACACGCTTACATCACTGGATAAACCAGCTTGAAATTATTACCCGTCCAGGACAAGTCTTTTCGATTAATGACATTTAACTTTCGTCAATTCGAGGATAAAATCTGAGTCGAGCTCTTTTGAGATTCAACCATGATTTTTATGTATTTTTTATTACATTTTAATCACGTCTTCTCCCCCTCAAAAATAGCATATCATGATATTTTTTATTTCAATTGATTAAAAGAAATGCTTTTTGGAGAGATAGACGGATTTGGTTTAGCATGAAAGTGGAACATTTTGTATTGATTTTTATACTCCCCCTTAAATAAAGCATATTTTTAAACATAGAGTTTAAAATCAATTTTAAGGATTTGGATGGAGTTATCTTGAGCACAGAATAATTTGAAACATTTTGAAAAATCTTGATCATGTGCTCAAGGATTCTTTATTTCAGCTTTGAAATTACGAGTCCTGATTTGAAATAATCAGAAGTCATCATTTAAGGCCGGGTTTCGTACTGAAGTATACTAAAGCCATAGTGAAGAAATTTTTTAGAAACGACATGTTTTAGAAAACATTTTAGTGAACTCTCGCTCAAGCATCTGTACATGTCCGAATCATTGTTGAATGACATTTCTAGATACGTACAGAATATCGATTATATGATAGACATGTCGTAAGAAGAATATTTTGATTTTTTGATTTTATATTGTTTTTGTATTTTTGAAAATTTTTCTATTTTCATATTTTGTTTATGATGGTTTTTCAAATTTTGTATTTTGTTGGTTTTTCAAATTTTGTATTTTGTTTTTGAAAAATATTTACAGCAAAGCTATTTTGAATATACTTTCAAGAAGATTCGAGAAGACTTTCTAGCTCCTCAGGAGTTAGGCTTCACATGCCAATTCGTCGAACTAAATCGTCAAACCTTTCTTTTGGAACGGATTTAGTAAATAGATCAGCGAGTTGGTAATCTGTCTTCATGAAAAATAATTGTACAGTACCCACTTCTATGTGCTCTTTGATGAAGTGGTTGCGGACTCTAATATGCTTGGTCTTCGAGTGTTGTACTGGATTGCACGAGATGGCTATGGCAAAGGTATTATGTGGAAAGTAAAGCCATAATCTGTGAGTTGTGTCCTCATCCATAGAACTTAGGCACAGCACGCAGATAGAGATACATACTCGGCTTCTGCAGTTGATAATGCAGTACAATCTTGTTTCCTTGATGACCAGCCTACTAGCTTTTCACCCAAAAATTATGCTCCACCTGATGTACTTTTTGCTGTAACTTGACAACCTGCATGGTCGGCATCTGAAAATGGTATTAGTTTAAACTCGGAATCCTTCGGATACCAAAGTCCCATGTTAATGGTTCTTCGTAGGTACCGAAAGATCCGTTTGAACTCTTGGAGGAGAAGTTCAGTACGCCTTGCCTGAAACCGTGCTAATAAGCAAACAGCAAAATGAATATCTGGTCGACTAGCAGTAAGGTACATGAGAGAACCAATCATACTCCGATATTTGTAAAACCCGACATTTCTGAACTATAATTTTTGCACCGTTTTGAATTTATCCTAAGTTTGAATTATTAATAATATGGCATTAAAGCTATACATTACAATTAATATA
Source organism: Artemisia tridentata subsp. tridentata (assembly GCA_021014915.2). Lineage (NCBI taxonomy): Eukaryota > Viridiplantae > Streptophyta > Magnoliopsida > Asterales > Asteraceae > Artemisia > Artemisia tridentata. The sequence goes on from CP139506.1 coordinate 214,864,731, forward strand.
CACATTTTAAAATTAATCCTAAAACTAAATAAATAATATCCTAACTAAACTAAATCCTATCCTAAGCATGAACCGACATTGTTTCCCTAGCCCATTCTTTCCTTAGTCGTGCGATGAGGAGATAAGAACAACAAGAATAAACTTCACATTTTAAGAAATTTACATGCCCTTTTACCTTATCTTCTATACACGGCAATACCAAAATATATACAACACGCTTTTCCTTTTTCTTTATTAAACCGTATATCACCTCTTGTATCTCTCATTTGCACCGATCCCAAAAACCAAAAAACACACATCATTTGTCCCTTATTTTGCTGCCAAGAAAGAAGAAGAGGAAGGCTCGTGGTGATCAAGATTGAGAGTGCTACACGTTGTAAGTTTCTTGGTGTATTCGAACCCTAGTTCCTTTTTCCATTCGGTTCTGTTTTAGGTCAACACACAGGTTCTTTTTTCCTTCTTTTGTTCTCTTTTAGTCGACCTGACATATGTGCAATCAAGGCTTATAAACAAGTTAAGAAACTATAAGAAACATGCTCCTAAATATGTTGTTATCTCGTTAATAAAACTATATGAAAGCACAAAGACCTACACGCCAAGTTATGTTGTTGTGTCGCATGTTGTGGACAGTTTTAGTGTCGGTTTTTGTGGTCTGTTAGACCTCCTCGTTTCATCCCGCAGTTGACCTAAGTTTTACTACTAAACAAGTCCTAAGAACCTGTTAATAATGATCATTAGTTGGCGCATAAAAAAATAGAAAACCCTAGGCTATTTTAGTTATGCGAATTATATGATTTTTGTGAAGGTTTTTGACATGTGTTGAACCGTTAAAACTGGTAGTATGTGGGCAAAATCTGAGTGTCGTTGTGTGTATAAAACTTGAATTAAAAACATGTTGCTAATATGTTAAGAGTAGTGTTGGTTTGTGTCTTGTTGTGTCTCGCTAAGCCTGCCTTGCCAAGACTTGCTTGACTCGCGAAACCTGTTATGTGTGGGCAATTTGTGTGTCGCCCGCGCGAGTTTTCAATGAGTCTTTATCATTTTGCCTAAATAGTGTCTGCATTGTGTTGTGTTGCATTTAATTGCTGCTCGTTTGAAATCCCCTCGCACCACTTTTGAAATAGCCTCACCACATGTCCTTTTGCCCTAGTTTTGCCTCACTAATGTCCTGGTTTCGTTGGAGTTGTTTGCCGAGAGTGATATTGGTTTTGTCCTTGTGTTTTCTCGCTGGAAATGCTACCAAGAGTGTGTTTGTTTGTTGTCTTGTGTCTCGATGTGAATAAGTGTCACCAAGGTATGTTTACGTAGCTCGCGATCAAATAGAACCTGGAAATAATCATGAAATATAAAGACGAGATAAGCATGTGTATACACGTGGTTTAAAGGCTTGATTTTGTGTGATGTTATAATACTTTTGTCTTGTTAAAATATGGTGCGAGTCGATTTCGGTTAAATTTCTTACGAAAGAGATGATTAACATGCATGCATACTTAGATTTGATATATACATGTTCAAATAGACTATAAGATAAGCAAATCTACTCATTTAACCTTTAACTTTGATTGTTATCGCAATAAACCCTAGACCTTGCTAGAATGGCATATAAAGACTTAAACCATAATAGTTGTCATATTAAACCTCTAAGTTAACCAATTATCTTTTGTAAACCCTAAGTTTGGCTAATTAACGGATATTACCATAAAGTTACTAAATAGGAAAAGTTACTAAATATGAAAAGTTATTAAATATGGAAAGTTTCTAAAAAATAGAAAGAAACCTAAATTATGTAATCTGATTAAAATGAGCTTATAAGTAATACGTGATTATTAATTCGTATAGGTTCCGTGAAGAGGGAGTAGCTTCTGTTTCGTGTGCTTCTTGGTTATTTCATTCATTTGTCTTTTGCATAAGGTACAGATATTCTAACCTTTCACATCTTTTGATTGCTTAGCTTCTGATTTTGATGCCTTTCCTATGAGCCTTTCTGTTTATGACACTACGATATAAGCCTTTGATATGAGCCTTTGCTATGCACCCTCTGATATGAACCTATGATTATGATATTTCTGATGACCTTAGATTCTGTGTCATTACTATGGCATTCTGTTTGACCTTCAGTTTGATACCCGAGCTTTCACTAGTCATGGGGGTTCCATGACCATGTCATTGATGCACCAATGGCATGACTCTAGGGTGGTCGAGTGATGTTCCATCCCATCCCTTTTCTGTTATATGTTTATGAGCTCAAGGATATATGTTTGGCCACTATGATTTCTACAAGGGCGTATGGATGCATCCTAGATATGATCTGTTATGTTATTATGATATATTTCTGGTGATTGGTATTGTGTGCAATACATGCCCTTCACAATTCTGGGAGCTGATCACTCCATTATGTTACTTATGATTACTTATGGAGATTATGATATGATGTTATGATATGATATGTTTCTAGGCTCGTGGTAGATTTCTGACAACCTTTACACCTTTGATACATTTTGATATACCTTCTGTTATTCCCCAATGCACCATATTCTGTTTTCTCATTTCAGTTTCATTACTTTGCTTTGTATATCTGTTCACTGAGCTTTTTAAGCTCAGCCGCATTTCTTTTCTCCACGGCAGGTTATTAAGCTAGGAGCTGGGGCTATCTTTTGGGATGAGAGTAGGAGCTGAGTGCAGACTTACCCTAGACATCTTAGCTTTGATATCATGTTATTTCATTGTTTTGAGACTCAGATTAGGATGTTTCCTTCATTTGGATTTCTTGTGGAAATTATGTATTTCCTTTGAGTCATGTTGACTTACATTTTGGTATTTATGATTAGACTTTCGCTTGCGTTTTTATTATGTATGTTCTGATATGCTACCATAATGTGATAATTCTACCCTTTTCGGATTACGGTGTTACAATTATGGTATCAGAGCCTAGGTTTGACCTGTAGAGCTTAGGCTATGACCTGTGAGGATTGTGTAGACATTAGGATTCCTTCTGCGTCTTTTCCTTTCGTACTCCATTTTATTTCTGACTTTGCTAATCGTTTTGTTAATCATTTAGATGGTGAACACACATCGTAACAACGGTCAACCCAATGGAGATGATGATGGTGCCCCAAACTTTGAGGCAATGATTGCCAATGCCCTCAATACCATTCTTCCTAATTTGACTACTGAGTTGACCATGCGGATCACCAACGACATCTGCAATGGTGTTGGTTCATCTGGTGGAGGTGGTGGTAATCCTCCTACAGACATTCATGTTTGGCTCGAGCGGTTTGGTAAGCTCAAACCACTATCCTTTAGCTCTGCTTCCACTCCTACGGAGGTAGAGGATTGGATAACCCATATGGAAAAGTTGTTCGAGGTCTTAAATTGTGCTGATATTTTCAAGACCAGATTGGCTACTTTCAAACTTGAGGGCGATGCCCTCAATTGGTGGAAGGCTTACAAGCAGGCCAAACAAGGAGAGGCCTTTGTTGCTACTTGTACTTGGAGTAACTTCCGCGATATCTTTTATCAACAGTATTTCCCTTTATCAGAGCAGCAGAGATTCGAGCGTGAGTACAGCTTGATTTATCAGTTTGAGAGTGAGTCCTCTGGAGAGTATATGCAGCGGTTTTTGCGGTTGGTTAGTTTTGTGGGGCCAGTTGCTGGAGATGCTCACCGACAAGCGAGGCATTTCGAATGGGGTCTGAAGAAGTGGGTACTTGATCGTGTCGTCAACACTGACTTTGCAGATGTGGCATTAGTTGCCAATGTTGCCCGTAATATCGAGATTCTTCATGAGGGTGGTGGTTACAACAAGAGGAACTGAGATGGTGATCGCATTCAGTCAAGGGGTCAGGGTAACAGTCACAGGAGTCACGAGCAGAGAAGTCAGACTGACAGGTGTTATGAGCATAAAGGTCAGACGGATAGGGGTCACGATCAGGGGCGACATGAGCCGAGGGTTCAAGACCAGAGACTTGCAGTTAGGCCTGGGAATGACAGACAACAAAACAACAACCATAGGTCATGGAGAGATCAGTCGGTGCGTGGTAATCAGCCGAGCCATTCTTCAGGGTCTACTAGTCAGAAGAAGCCTACAGATCCTTCATCTTCTGCTTCTATTTGTACTACCTGCGGAAAAGCTCATGGTGGTCCGTTTTATAGAGCTTCAGGTGGTTACTTTTCATGCGGGTCTAAACATCACAAGATTAAGGATTGTCCCAAGAAGGGTCATATTACGCCTGGTAACTACATCAAACCACCCCCAACCACAGGTCACGTGTACTCTGTTACTAGAGATCAGGCGGCTAACACGTCAGGTACTATTACAGGCATTCTATTTATTGACAACCATACTGTTTTCGTATTATTTGATACTGGTGCTACACACTCCATCATATCCGTCACATTTCCCAAGAAACTAAACATGACTCCTACACCATTAACTAACCTCTTATCCATCTCAACACCCATGAAGAACCACATACTTATTGACCATGAATATTTAAACTGCCCTTTACGTTTTGATGACCGCATCCGTTCTGCGAATCTGCTTCCTCTTGATATTGTTGATTTTGATATTATTCTGGGTATGGATTGTTTGGCTTCTCACCGAGCTACCATAGACTGCCATACTTGACGTGTGATCTTTGGCAACCTACATCGACCTGATTTTATTTATCACGGTTCTCAGCCTCTTAAGTCTGTTAAGATCATTTCTGCTATGAAGGCACGAACTCTGATTTCACATGGTTGTCAAGGTTTTTTGGCATATATTAAAGATACATCTCTGGAAAGTCCTAGCATTGAAAGTCTTTCTGTTGTACGAAATTTTCCCGATGTGTTTCCCGATGAACTTCTTGGTATTCCTCTTGCACGGGAAGTTGAGTTTGGCATCGAATTGATCCCAGGTGCCGAACCCATTTCCAAAGCTCCTTACCGTATGGCACCTATAGAGTTGAAAGAGTTGAAGGAACAGTTGCAAGAACTGTTGGAGAATGGTTTCATCCGTCCTAGTGTTTCGCCTTGGGGTGCTCCTGTTTTGTTTGTGAAGAAGAAGGATGGAAGTATGAGATTGTGTACTTAACCGTATCACTATCCGAAATCGTTATCCACTTCCACGTATCGATGATTTGTTTGATCAGCTGCAAGGGGCTAAGTTCTTTTCGAAGATTGATTTGAGGTCTGGTTATCACCAATTACGTGTGAAGGAACAAGATGTTCCTAAGACTGCGTTCCGTACCAGATATGGTCACTACGAGTTTTTGGTTATGCCTTTTGCTTTGACGAATGCTCCTGCTGTATTCATGGATCTGATGAACCGCGTATTCCATGAGTATCTCGATAAGTTTGTTATCGTGTTCATTGACGACATCCTGGTTTATTCTAAGACTGAAGGAGAACATGAGCAGCATCTTCAGATTGTCTTGGAAACTTTACAGCAGCAGAAGTTATATGCCAAGTTTTCTAAATGTGAGTTCTGGTTGAGCCAAGTTGCATTCCTTGGTCATATTGTATCCGCTAATGGTATCACCATGGATCCATCTAAGGTTGAGGCTATCACGAAATGGCCGAGACCTACTACTGTGACTGAGGTTAGGAGTTTTCTGGGGCTTACAGGTTACTACAGATGGTTTGTTGAGGGTTTCTCATGCTTAGCCTTACCATTAACGAAACTGATGAGGAAGGGTGAGAAATGTTAGGAACACGTTTTGTATAATCTCCAAGTCTTAGTCATTTTAGTTAACTTGGTTGCTTAACAAATATGGGTTATATTTTTATTAGAAAGCCCACGGCTCATTAGTAGCCCATGGGCCGTGGGAATCCAATGTAAAAGCTTCTAGAAACACTTAAGCATGTGACGCCCTAGCTATTCGCCTATAAATAGAAGGCTTAGGGTGTCATTTCTATTGTTGGTTTTGTTCACTGTGTGCGGAAGCTTTGCTAGTATTTCGAGTGTAATAAAATCATCCTTCTTCTTCTCTTATTCTCGTCTCTAATCTCTCGTTATTATTAACTTGTTATTAGTCTTTCATACATAGCTTAGTTAGTAGTTGTTTACGTGGTTATTAGTAGAATAGTTCTTGTGTTACGTTAAATATAGGTACCATCAAGTGGTATCATACGCCAAAGGATAGTTAGTTGTGTGTTATCGAGTAGTTTAAATCATTTTCTATTAGTTTTTACGTTTGGTTTAAGTGTTTACGTGTGGTTTTTGTGGTAAAAACGATCATAAATCTCATTTCGTTCACTTGATCTTTAAACTTGTAAAGTGAAAAGATAAAATAGTGAATTGGGATTAGATTTAACATCGATAGTTGAGTTTCTGTTCAAATTTGATTTCGTATAACACTAGTTTAGTTCGTTGCTAGGCGTAGAATTTAACCAAATTTTGGTTTTTCACGTTACAAGTCCTAAATCTCTTCATAATTTACGTATTGATTAACATTTGAAACCAAAAACAATCGGCTTAATCATTGTTTTCTAAGTATAAACGTGATCTGAAAAAGTTGGTGAGAAAGAGGGTTTATCGAATTTGTGAAAAAGAGGGTTTATCGAATTTGTGACAAAGAGGGTTTATCGAATTTGTGAAAAAGAGGGTTTATCGAAATTGTGCAAAAGAGGGTTTATCGCAATTGTCTTCAAGGGTTTATCGCAATTTCAGCAGACCACGGATTTATCGAAATTGGAGTTCAGTGTTTTCCTTTCTTGTATAAGTTTGTGAAAATACTTCGACTTGGCGGTTATTCTCATATCTTGTATAAGATTTTGAGAAAGTGATTAAAATTGTAATTTAGATAAATCTATCGAAATTGCAAAATCTATCGCAATTCTGTTAACTTATCGAAATTGCCTTTTCTATCTCAATTAAGATAACTTATCGCAATTGTAAGATTTATCGCAATTAGAAAGTTTATCGCAATTATCAATTTTATCGCAATTGCTGGAGTTATCGCAATTCTTGGAGTTATCGCAATTGGACTTCTTATCGCAAATTGGATTCTTATCGCAATTGGAATTCTTATGGCAATTGGACTTCTTATCGCAAATTGGACTCTTATCGAAATAGAGCAACGTGAACAGTGTTATCGCAATTGTTGTGAACAGTAACCTTTATTGAAATTGAACAAAAACACCACTTAACCAAAACCAAACCTCATAACTCATAACACACATCTTAATTATATACACGATCAACAAAAACACAAGAATGTCTCAACCACCATACAATTGCTACTTCTACAATCAACAACAGCAACAGTATCGTCAACAGCCATTTCAGCAACAGTATCCCCAACAACAGTATCAACCACAGTTTCAGCAACATCAAATGTTCATGCATCAACATCAATTCCCTCATCAGCAACAACTTACCCCACAACCAATGCAAAACTACCAACCTCTTTCCAGAGAACCACACTGGTTTACCAAAATGTGTGAAGCCATAAGTAGTCAACAATCGAGGCATGAAGCAGGTTCTTTAGACACACCACCTATGCTCACACCAGGAAACTATGTGCAGTGGTCCAGTCATTTTCTCCGATTCATTGAGCTAAGGAAACCTCATGGGAAGTATCTGAAGAAATTCATCATTGATGGACCATATCCAACACCTACAACAACCATTCCTGCTGATCCAACTCAAGTTCCTCCAAGAGAAGCGACAACAACCCCCATTCCTCTAGCTCAACAAACAGCGGAACAAGTACTTCAACAAGAGGCCAATGAGATAGCCATGTCTTACATACTCCAAGGGATTCCCAATCCTATTTTCAGGAGTATTGATGCCCAAAATATAGCCAAGGATATGTGGGATCACATACATCTGCTTATGGAAGGCACAGAACTCAATCAAGAAGACTTGGAATCAAAGTTGTATATGGAATACACACATTTCATGATCGAACCTGAGGAATCTTTAGAATCATACTATCATCGTTTCACCAACATCATCAATGATCTGGATCGCCACAATATCACCTTACTAAAGATTGTTGTAAATTCAAAGTTTTTGGGATGTCTCGGACCAGATTGGCAGAAGTACATCACGTTTGTTCGACAAGCCAAAAAGATAAATGACGTTTCTTATGGGTTATTGTATGATTACCTAAAACAACACCAATCTGAAGTTGACAAGGACCGAGCCGCACGTGGAGGATTCTCATCAGCACTTAATCCAAATTCACTTGCATTAATGGCTCAATCGCATTTTGCACCAAATCAGGAGTATGTTCCACCACCACCACCTCATTCGGGTTTTGCACCACAATCGTCAAACCAAATTGTCCCTTATGAAGCCCCTTCACAATACCCTGATAATCAACTTGTTCCATACGACAACACTGATTATAGCATGTATTCCAATGTTGACACTGATGAAGATGATGCTTTTCACTCTCTGAATGAAGGATTTGCATTGATTGCTCGTGTATTTAGCAAATTCTCCAACAAATCGAACAATCGTTTGAGATCTTCATCGAATACAAGGAATCAAGCAGTGGTCAATGATGGAAGAGTTGAGATTCAGAATCGGTCTTCAGGAAGGTTTGGTTCAGGAAACATGGGGAATTCTGGTGGTCAACGTTTCAGTTCAGGAGGAGGTAGTAGAAACATCATGGGAAACACTCAGAGAAGGACTCAGTTTGCTGATAAAGGGAAAGGGATTGCTAATACATCCATCACTTGCTACAATTGTGGGGGAAATGGTCATATGGCTAATGCGTGCCCCAAGCCAAGGACAATGGGTAGTGCATATCATAAAGATGCTCTTCTCATGGCATTGAAGGATGAAAAGGCCAGTGGTATTTTGACAGAGAAGGAGCAAAGTTTTATGGCCAATGCATACTCCGATGACGAAATGGAGGATCTGGAGGCTAATGCTGCAGTCATGTTAATGTCCAACATGCAGGAGATGAACATGAGTGAGACAGGCCCGGTCTATTACACCGATGGCTTATCTCAGGTATCTGATGCAGATTGTCTTATTCATGAAATTGCCTCACCATCTGCATCTTCATCTGCACAAGAACATTTTGCTCAAAATGACTTATCATTTTCATCTCAAGACAATGATCAAATAAACACAGTGGTTACCTTTGATGATGATCAAATTAACCCAGTGGTTTCATTTGATGATTCTTTTGATGATGACAATCATGATCATCTTGAACACAATGATCTTATGCAAGATTCGGATCCAGAGCTCATGACCTTATTGCTTGCCACCCAATCACAATTAAATGCACATAAATCCCAGATGGACAAATGCAGTGACATTAACAAAAACTTAAAAGCTAAAATTGCACTGTTAACAAAGGATCTTGAGTGCTACAAAATGCAACTTTCAAATTATGAAAATCAAGAAAAACATGAGAAAAGCTTTGAGGTTGCATTCCAACAATCACACGTTCAGGTAAAAGATTTAGAACATCAAGTTTATGAGTTAACTGTTTCTAAAAATGATTTGATTTCTCAAAAAGAACACGAGCAATTCAAATTTCAAAAACAAATTGACATATTAAACTCTGAGCTTTCCAAAACTAAAAAAGAATTTTCAAACTGTCAAAATGATCTTATTGAAGAAAAACAAACCACAAGGAAATGTGTTAACTCATATCTTGAGGAGATTGTTGCGTTCGAATCCAAGCTCAAAGAATTTCAAAACATTGTGTATAAAACGGGTGATTCTGTAACTACAATTCAAAAACTAACTATGAAACCAAATCCTAAAGGATACGGATTTGCAATTGGAAATGATCAACCACATTTTTTACAAAAGGCACTCAGGGAAAATCCTAAGTTGTACAGTGCAGAATACTTGTTTGATGAAACTTTCCAGCGTGTTGTTGTTTATAATACTGAAGAGGAACTAGAACAAGCGGAAGGGAGTCGATCCAAATTGAGTTGTGTTTATTATAACAAACCATACGATTACTCAAAAGCACCTCACATTAGTAAATCATTTGTACCACAAAAAGATAGATCTAATCAAACGTGGTCTTTAAATGAAATAAATGTTTCGTCTGACGTTGGTCCAGTAACTACTGTCGCACAAGTCAATGGTCCATAACCAAATCAAGGTGAGAAGGAACAAATACCAAAAGAATGTCGCATTCTAAAATATTTCAACACATTTATGGACGACATCCAACTTTTGGAAAATGCAATAGAAAGAAATTCTGAAATCAAAATCTCCACTTTTCTATCTCCTTATGAGAAAGAAAAGCGAGAAATTTTTCAAAAGCAATTCTTGCCACTTGTCAACCACCTACGACTTTGTGCCGCACAGTGGGAACAAGAACTCCAGTCAGAATTTGCATCAATGATGAGTAATTTCAGAGCAAAAGATAACAAAATTGCAAAACAAAAAGGTCAAAAGGAAGCTTTGGAAAAAGATGTCGATCGACTATTGATGAATGTTCTCAGTTCTGATGTGATATATGTGCTTATGAATGCTATCTATTTGTCATGCAATGAATTGCTTGTTGATGATCACTGTGTTGAAATTGAGACAATGAGAACTGAGAATGATAATCTCAGAAAAGAAAATGAGAGACTTAGACAAATCAGTGATGATGTGGAAACCAAATGTGCAAAAAAAAAATTCAAAATTCGCCAAACACTGGATAAGTGTCAGACTCAAAGTATTAACTTTAAGTTAGCATTACAAAGTCAAAAAGAATCTTTGTCTTCTCAAAACATTTCTGTTTCAACACTTCAAAATCTTGAAAAAGAAAATGAGGTTTTAAAACATCAAATTTTAGAGTATGAAAAAGATATTGCTGAAGTTTGTGAAAATAGAAATGACACTGTTCGGTTAAATAGAAACTCAGAGTTCTTGACAAAGGGAAATTTGTACCAAATAATGTGATTGCACCAGGAATGTACAAAGTCGACAAGGCACCTAAGAAAGCATCATCACAAACTACTAATGTGAATACTTTAACTTCCACAGGATTAGGCAACACATCTAAGGCTAGCAGCTCAAAGACCATCAAGAGTCAAAAGAAGAATAGAGTTTGGCAACCTAAGAGTGGATTATCTAAGAATGCAGAAGTAGAAGTTAAAGCTAGTAGTTTGAATAAAACACATGATATGTCTAGATTAGAATCCAACTTGTCCAAGTGTCATTCTGAATCTGATGTAATGAATATTGAATCTTTGAATGTTTGTAATGCTATTATGGTTGATGCTTATTGTGTGTTCTGTCAAACTAGTTTGTTGTCTATAAACCATCACAAATGCATTGCTAAAACCCTTTTGTCACGAAAACAGAAACGTGCTACTGGCATTTCGTATAGGCCCATAACAGCTGCTAAGTCCATTTTAGGAAAACCGCCACAAGTAGTTTCTGAGACCACCGTTGACAAGACCATCATCGCCCCTTAGGAAAATCCATTCACCTAGCACATTCACTAAGAAGAAAGCACAAACTAGTTGGTCGTGGCAGTGTTGGTTACAATATAAACCTAGTTTTACATGGGTTCCAAAGATGCTTAAAACATGCATTACTAACCCAACGGGATCTACCGGTTCCAACTCTCCTGTGTCCTCTTCTTGTGATGCAGGTAATTCAAATTGTGCTATGGATTGTTGATAGCGGTTGTTCCCGACACATGACAGGGAATTTAAAGCTTCTAGTAAACTTCGTTGCAAAGTTCATAGGTACTGTCAGGTTCGGGAATGATCATTTCGCGGCTATCATAGGTTACGGTGATTATGTCAATGGGAATATCGAGATTAGCCGTGTCTACTGTGTCGAGGGTCTTGGTCATAATTTGTTCTCCGTCAGGCAATTCTGCGATGGTGATTTAGAAGTGGCTTTTCGGGAGAAAACATGTTTTGTTCGAGATCTTCAAGGAAATGATCTGACGAAAGGAAAGCGCGGAACCAGTCTTTATACTATTTCCTTCTTGGACATGACAGCTTCCTCACCAATTTTTCTACTTTCCAAGGCACATCCCACCAAAGCATGGTTATGGCACAAGCGTATGTCTCACCTGAACTTCAAAACAATGACCGAGCTCGCTCGTAAAAAGTTGGTCGATGGTCTTCCAAAATTCAGATACGCCAAAGATCATCTGTGTCCCGCTTGTGAGCAAGGAAAAAGTACTCGTGCTCATTTTCCTCCTAAACCCGAGCACAGTACTAATTACGTACTTCAACTGTTACATATGGATCTGTGTGGCCCTATACGTGTTCAAACTATTAATGGGAAGCGGAACATACTGGTAATTGTCGATGATTATTCAAGATGGACTTGGACTTATTTTCTTCGCAGTAAAGATCAAGCACTGTCCATGATCATCACCTTTCTCACAAAGATTCAAGTTCAACTCCGTAACACAGTCACAAAAATTCGAACAGATAATGGGACTGAGTTCAAGAATCAGACTCTTCGGGAAAATTATGAGAAAGTGGGTATTGAACATCAAACATCCATTACTCGCAGCCCCGAACAGAACGGCGTGGTCGAAAGATGCAACCGAACTTTAGTAGAAGCCGCAAGAACAATGTTAATCAATGCTCAGTTACCGGATTACCTTTGGGCCGAAGCCGTTTCAACTGCCTGCTACACCCAAAATATATGCATGATCACCAAAAGGCACACCAAGACACCATATGAGATTGTTCGCCGCAGAAAACCAAACATTAATTACTTTCATGTCTTTGGAGCTCTTTGCCATCCAATGAATGATCGTGATGACCTCAGAAAATTGAAGGCCAAAGCGGATATAGGGATTTTTGTCGGTTATTGTGAAAATTCAAAGGGATTCAGAATTTGGAACCGTCGCACCCGGGAGATTCAGGAGACTATACATGCTAATTTCGATGAGCTCACCGAAATGGCTTTTGAGCAAAACAGCTTAGGAACCGAAACCAACCGTCTCAACTTTCCTGATCCTTCAGCTGCATCCTTCTCTCTAAACCGCAAAGATCTAGAAGACTTGTTTGTTCCATTGTTTGATGATACTATGGTTTTTCGTGCTCCTGATGTATCCACAAGCTCCGCTGCACAACCACTCATCAATAATCAAGTACCTGATACACCAGTGACTACAACCACTGTAGTTGCTGAAGATGCACCTCAACCAGAAACATCTTCATCCGTAGATCAAACACCTTCTACTTCTGCGTCTGCAGCTGAAGGTCCCCCCCCCCCCCAATATTCTTCTGAAGTACCCACTCCAGCAGATTATGACGGCAATGCATTCCTCAATCCATTTGCGCCGGCTCCCACCATTCCTGATATCGCAGAGTCATCTACACGCAACTTGGAACCGTCAAATCTGCACCATACTTATCAATATAACCCATCAACACACAAATGGACAAAGGATCATCCCCTTGTAAATGTGATTGGCAACCCAGAAAACCCTGTCATGACACGACAACGACTACTTACAGACGGTGAAACCTGCATTTAGTCTATGCAAGAGGAATTGGAGAAGCCCTTACCTACGACAACTGGATTGAGTCTATGCAAGAGGAATTGGATCAATTCAAGAGGTTTGAAGTATGGGAATTGGTAGAGAGACCAAATAGGGTTTATGTCTTCGGTTTAAAGTGGATCTGGAAAAATAACTTAGATGCGGATGGTACAGTTATTCGTAACAAGTCCCGCTTGGTCGCCAAAGGGTTCAGTCAGGAAGAAGGGATTGACTTCGAAGAATCGTTTGCACCAGTGGCACGTCTTGAGGTTGTTAGAATGTTCCTGGCGTACGCTGCTCACAAGAATATCACGGACTACCATATGGACGTGAAGACGGCATTTCTCAATGGAAAACTCTGGGAAGAGGTGTATATTTCACAACCCGAGGGCTTCGTCGATCCAGAGCATCCAAACCACGTCTACAGGCTCAAGAAAGCCCTCTACGGCCTTAAACAAGCCCCAAGGGTATGGTACGACAAACTGTCTGCATTCTTATTAGCCAATCATTTTACTAAAGGATCTGTTGGAGTATGCTCGTGTCATAATAAATAATTATATGGCTAGACATATGTGAGCCTATGGGGTCACACACTTATACACTTAGGTACCTCTTTATATGTCGTGTTTATTGTATTTACGATATATAAATAACCGTACGTAACTAGGAAATTCTATCGGGCTTCTAATAAGTAAGTAATGGACTTAATTATTTGAACTTGGAAAAACTTATGGAAGGCCCATAAGGCCCATAGAATGGCCGGCCATGGGGGAGGGTCAAAGGGGATCATGGGTTTGAAATTTGGTAAATATATTTGGAGATATCTCCTCATTATTTTGATAACCAATTTTCCATACTTCTCTCCCTACTCTCTCCCTCTAACTCACGGCTTAAACAAACACCTAAACTAGGGTTTTGTTTTTCTTATCAATCACTCTTGCATCTTGTATCATTCAAGTGTGTTTGATTAGTTACGGGGTTAAGGACTAGCATCAAAGGGGTAACCAAGGAGGTGTAGTGTGTTTCACACATAGAGGAGATCAACCTTATTGATCTCTTGGGTTTCATATTTACATTCGTGGTGGTGACTTTGTTGGTGATTCCCGGTGCACGCTACAAAGGTATAACTTATGTGTTTAATTTATTGATTGATCATATGGCACTATGGATCCTTGTATGGTGATGTTTATCCGCTGCGTTTATATGTTTAATATGATTATTTATTTCACTCATCACCTATAGTGGTATCAGAGCCAGGTTATGTTGTCATATGATCATCATATATGCGTAAAAATGGCTAAAAAACGATGTTTTTTAATGAATTTAAAGGGTTTATTTTCAAACAGCCCCTAGGGCTTATAAATATGATATAAGTCGACCTTGAGAGGGTCTTAAGATCTGGACTTTTTGATCATATGGCCATTTGTTATGCATATGTTGTTTGTTTACTTGATTGGTACCCGTAAAATGGCCTAAAAACGTGTTTTTTGAGAGATTTTTAACCCAATTTTAATCAGCCCGTGAGGCTTATTTTTCTGAGTTAAAATGGTCTTAAGGAGGTCCTAAAATCAGTGGGTTATGAGTCTATGGCCATTTGTCACGTGTACTATTCGGGGTTTTAATTCTTGTTAATTATTTCTTCGATTCGTTGGCTAACAATTTAATTCTTGTTATTTATTTTGTTATCCATGGCAAATACATGCATGTTTGTCCATGGAGTTAGCCAACACCTTGTAATGATCATATTGTATGTATTATTATGTGTATATGCAAAGCCGATGAAAACCTTGACCACTTGTGCGTTGTGATTGTGATTGTTGGTTGCAATTTTTCTTGTTTTGGGGTTTTGCCATTGTTTCGGCACTTTTGTAATGTATTTCAATTTTGGTTTTGCCAATGTTTGGGCATTTTACAGTAGATACAAAGTAGATTAGTTGTATTTTACTTTATATGTATTGTAAACAAGAGCTTGGAAGCAAAAGGCGAAAGATTGAAGAGTTGTAGACTGAAAGTTGCTGCTGGACACCTGCTGGGAAAACGTGATTATCTGCTGATTGGTAAGGTATTTTTTTCTAAAATTTTTGGTGCAGGTCCACAAGACATAGGGCTACAACTTTGTCAACTGGGCCGAATCATGAGGAGGTGATCTTCCTGGGCTTTTGGGCCTTGCAAAACAGAAAAACTGGGCTGACAGAAACTGGAGTTCAAATGCATAATGGGCCTTTTACTTGCTCATGATTGTCTTGGAGCAAGTGGGAGCCCTCCATGTGGTTGTGTTATTAGTCCCTAGTTGACTCTTGGTTCTTGTGATGGCTCACAAGACCAAGCATAGGATTTTCATCGGTTGAGGCTTTGCATATTGTGGTTGAATGTTTGGTTGGTTGTTTTTATGTATGTTGTGACTACATGTAAAACGAAAAATGTTTTCTTAAAACTTGAAACTAAACATAAACCATTTTGAACTAAGTCTTATGATTTAGTTTAACTAAGTTTAAATATGATTTGAAACTTAAAATCATTGTTTTCTATATAAACAACACTTAAACCGGTTGAGATTGTTTGTTTATTTATTTATTTGTATTGTCCAAACTAAATAATAATCCACATAGGATATATATTAGTCTTGAAATGGACAACTTGACACACATAAATTAAAACAATGATTAGACTTAAGTTAAGAAAAGTTTTTAACTTGTGCTACGAAGAATGAATGCATGCTTCTTTCGTACACGTTTTTGATTCACATCAAAACAATTTACCCGTCAAAATTTAAGTCATGCCGTCCAATTATGAGAACACTTGCAATTACCTTTTAGCATCTGGTCAGACCTAGGTTGAATTGTAACCCAAGGTGACTATTTTCCATGGTCAGACCTAGGATTATTCTCATAGTTTTCAAATTGGATGACTTAATCGAGTAGTGTGGTCAGACCCTTACCCGAGGCAAAGATGGGACTAAACATGCCAGCTTGACACTAGTTGCTTGTTCACTAGTGCCATGAGTCCCATAAAGATCTAAGAGTTGCACATGTAATGCAATTGGTCGGCGTTACCTACCTATTGAATCCACCATTTCTAGTAGATCAACTGCATTAATGGTCGAACCTCAATGAGGATCTTAGCCTTTTCGTAAAATTAATTGTTTTAATATGCTTAAACTTGGGTAGTTAATTTTAAAAAGGATTAATTATTGAAACTTACTAAAATTTGAACTTTGTTTGTTTTGTAGATGACAACTCCTAATCATACCATAAACAACTCGTACATCAGATCAATTCTTGAAAAAGAAAAATTGAATGGTAATAACTTTTTGGACTGGTATCGCAACCTGAGGATTGTCCTAAGGGCTGAACAAAAGTTTTACCATCTGGAAGAACCTTTACCTGAAGCACCCCCTGCTAATGCCTCCGCTGCTGTTCGTACCGCCTACACTCGTAGGGTTAACGAGCAGCAAGAGGTTGCTTGTCTTATGCTTGCAAGCATGATCCCTGAGCTCCAAAAGAACTTAGAGAACCTTGCAGCATTTGACATGCTGACCGAACTGAAAACAATGTTCGAGCAGCAAGCTGAGCAAGAATTGTTTGACACTGTCAAAGCTTTTCATGCGTGCAAGCAGGAGGAGGGCCAAACGGTCAGTAGCTACGTCATGAAAATGAAGGGCTACCTTGACCAAATGGAGCGTCTTGGATACCCCATGCCTCAGATCCTTGGAGTGAGCTTGATACTGACCTCACTGTCAAAGGATTATGATCAGTTTGTGCAAAACTACAACATGCACAGCATGGGCAAGACCATTCCTGAGCTGCATAACATGCTGAAACTTGCAGAGAAAGGAATGCCCAAGAAGGCTCCTATGGTCCTAGCTATAAAGGAAGGACGAATCCAGAAGAAGAAGCCGAATGCAAAAGGCAAGGGACAAGTGAAGGGCAAGTATAAGCTTGCTTATGCCCCCCAACCTAAGATCCCCCCACCTGCTAAGAAGGAGCACCGGCTAAGGACACCCTTTGTCACCATTGTGGAAAGAAGGGGCACTGGAGGCGGAACTGTCCGACCTACCTGGAAGAGTTGAAGAAGAACAAAGCTAGCAAAGCTAGCACATCAGGTATCTTCACTATAGAACTCTATACTTTTCCTAATAAATCATGGGTATATGATACTGGTTGTGGCACTCACATTTGTAATAATGTGCAGGGGCTTAGGGGAAGCAGAAAGTTGAAGCATGGAGCTTTGAACCTGTACGTTGGTAATGGCAACCGTGCAGCTGTCGAAGCCATAGGGAGCTTTGATCTCATCCTCCCTAATGGTCTAGTTATTGTTTTAAATAATTGCCATTTTGCACCTACTATTACTAGAGTTGTTTGTTTCACTTTCTCGTTTGAAGGATGATGGTTTCATTCATACATTTACGGATTTTGGCATTTCAGTTTCTAAGGATAATATTTTTTATTTTAATGCTATTCCTCGTGATGGTATTTTTGAAATTGATATGCGTGATTCTATTTCAAACGATAGTTCTATATATAATGTTAGCAATAAGAAATCTAAACATAATTTAGATTCCACTTACCTATGGCATTGTCGTCTTTGTCACATAAACAAGAAACGCATTACAAAGCTGCAACACGATGGGCTTTTAGAGTCAACCGACCCTGAGTCGTTTGATAAATGCATTTCTTGTATATCTGGTAAAATGGCACGAAAGCCCTTCTCCCATGTTGGAGAAAGAGCTGAAGATCTACTTGGACTCATACATACTGACGTATGTGGCCCATTTAGAACAAAGTCAAGGGAAGGAGCTAACTACTTCATTACTTTTACTGATGATTTCAGTCGATATGGTTATGTTTACTTGATTAAACATAAACATGAAGCTTTTGAAATGTTCAAAGTTTTTCAAAATGAAGTGGAAAATCAACTCGGCAAGACCATAAAGGCTCTTCGATCAGATCGAGGGGGTGAATATATGAGTCTAGAGTTTTTAGATCATCTAAAAAGGTGTGGGATTGTCTCACAATTCACTCCTCCATATACACCACAACATAATGGTGTATCTGAAAGGAGAAATCGAACCTTGCTAGACATGGTTCGATCCATGATGAGTCTAACAACATTGCCAATGTCCTTTTGGGGTTATGCTCTAGAGTCTGCTGCACGCATTCTCAATTTGGTTCCAACCAAGAAGGTAGACAAGACACCATACGAAATATGGCATGGGAAGGTCCCTAAATTGTCGTACTTGAGAGTCTGGGGTTGTGAGGCTCTCGTGAAACGAGACACACCTGACAAACTTGAGCCCAGAGCTATCAAGTGTATCTTTGTAGGATACCCAAAGGAAACAATGGGTTACTATTTCTACTACCCACCCGAGAACAAAATATTTGTTGCCCGGAATGCTGAGTTTCTTGAGAACCGTCTCATTTCACAAGAGGCAAGTGGGAGCAATGTAGACCTTGATGAAATTCAAGAGGAAGATGCACAACCTTCTGGTAACACTAGTGAGCATCAAAATGAGATTGAACATGAAAATGTTGAACCTCATCAAGATGTTGCTCCCATTCGTAGATCCGCAAGGATACCTCAAGCACCTGAGCGATATGGTTTCTATGTCGATGCTGAGGAACATGAGTTAGGGGATCATGGTGAACCCGCTAACTATCGAGATGCATTATCGAGTCCTGAACACGATAAATGGATCGAAGCTATGAATGCGGAGATGAAATCCATGAAAGACAACGATGTCTGGGTCGAAGTTGACCTACCTCCTAACGCTAAAACCGTTGGGAGCAAGTGGCTCTTCAAAAAGAAGACCGACATGGATGGAAAAGTACACACCTACAAAGCTCGTCTAGTAGCAAAAGGTTTCACTCAAACCTATGGGGTTGACTATGAAGAAACCTTCTCGCCTGTTGCAGACGTAAAAGCTATTAGGATTCTTATAGCCATAGCAGCGTACTATGACTATGAGATTTGGCAAATGGATGTCAAGACAGCTTTCTTGAACGGCCACCTAAACGAAGACGTTTATATGGTGCAACCCGAGGGCTTCGTGAATCCTAAATATCCAACTAAAGTATGCAAGCTTCAAAGATCCATTTATGGATTAAAGCAAGCATCTAGAAGTTGGAATAAGAGATTTGACGATGAAATCAAGAAGATTGGTTTCACTCAAAATCTCGATGAGCCATGTGTATACATAAAAACTAGTGGAAGTATGGTCGTGTTCCTAATCTTATATGTCGATGACATATTGCTCATGGGAAACAACATTCCAATGCTACAAGATGTAAAATCCTGGCTTGGAAATTGCTTTGCCATGAAAGATCTAGGAGAAGCCGCGTACATACTTGGAGTCAAAATCTATCGTGATAGATCAAAACGATTAATCGGCTTATGTCAAAGTGCATACATTGACAAAATCCTGAAGCGATTTAGGATGCAAGATTCCAAACGTGGAAATCTTCCAATGCAACCAAATACAGTATTGAGTAAAGCTCAAGGACCCTCCACACCTGATGAGGTGAAGAGGATGAAGGGAATCCCGTATGCTTCGGCTGTGGGATCCATAATGTATGCGGTTAGATGCACTAGACCTGATATAGCGTTCTCTCAGAACCTAACGAGTAGATTTCAACAGGATCCAGGAGAATGTCACTGGACTGCTGTTAAGAACATATTAAAGTATCTACGAAATACTAAGGATATGTTTCTTGTTTATGGTGGTGATGTCAAGCGTGAGCTCGGTGTTACTTGTTACACTGATGCAGGCTGGGAGACGGATCGTGATGACACCAAATCCCAAACGGGTATGTTTTCATCATGAACGGAGGTGCTGTTGACTGGAAGAGTGCCAAACAAAGCACTATCGCGATGTCCTCTACAGAAGCTGAATACATTGCTGCTTCTGAAGCTGCTATGGAGGCGATTTGGATACGTAAATTCATTTCTGGGCTTGGCGTTGTCCCCAGCAATGAACGACCTATGGATATGTACTGTGACAATACAGGTGCCATTATCATAGCCAATGAACCAGGTGTTCAAAAGGGTGCCAAACATTTTCGTCGAAAAGTTCACTACATTCGAGAGGTGATCGAAAGTGGTGATATTCGTCTTCTCAAAGTTCACACAGATGACAACATAGCTGATCCTTTTACTAAACCAATGCCTTGTGCCAAACATGTCGAACATGCTAGGAGCATTGGACTTAGACCAGCTAGTAGTCTCATGTAGATCTGTATTTTTAGTATTTTGAATAATTAGAACGTTAAACGGTTTGTATTTGCAATGAATTGATGTAATGGTTATGATCGTTTTCATTTTATATCAACTGTGTTCTATATTTGCATGTTTAATCCATGAATAATTTAATTATTCTAAAATTATCCATTGTCGGTTGACGATACGGGAGTATCATCAAATTAAGGCAAATGTGAGCGTGTTGGTGATTCATTTGCCAAACTCACATGTTGTTCATTGTGATGAACATTGGATTGACCCAACCTACGAGAATTCACTACATGGATCGTCGTCAATAGTGAATCTCGCAAGAGGTTTTGTCTCTTATCCTTAGACTTGAGATGCAAGCAGGTCTTGCATGTGTGGAATTTCATTCCTTGATATGGTTAAACGCTGTCCTGAATAAGGTAGTTATAAAGGCCATTATCAGGAGTGATATGAAGCATGTGAATGACACGTGTAGTCAAAACAGGATTTGTTCCTCCACATGTTATGGAGTTAGATACTATTGGGCCCCTCGATGAATTGAACAGATGTTTGTATGGCCGTACCCAAATGAGATTAAGATGAATCTTAATTCACTTGGTAATCTTGTTCAATATCCGTATCGAGAAACATAATAGTTGAACAATTAGAATGACTTTTGATCCATGTCTAATGTTCAACACGGTATCTGCAACAAAAGGATAGATGACATATAAACCATCTGAAATGAGACGTTTAAGAAACTACCCTCACATATTTCTAGGGGCTTTGGCGTGTTGCTAGACGCTAACCATTGCTTGTATAATTACTTGATTATTATGACGTCGCAAGTGGGAGCTGTTGGAGTATGCTCGTGTCATAATAAATAATTATATGGCTAGACATATGTGAGCCTATGGGGTCACACACTTATACACTTAGGTACCTCTTTATATGTCGTGTTTATTGTATTTACGATATATAAATAACCGTACGTAACTAGGAAATTCTATCGGGCTTCTAATAAGTAAGTAATGGACTTAATTATTTGAACTTGGAAAAACTTATGGAAGGCCCATAAGGCCCATAGAATGGCCGGCCATGGGGGAGGGTCAAAGGGGATCATGGGTTTGAAATTTGGTAAATATATTTGGAGATATCTCCTCATTATTTTGATAACCAATTTTCCATACTTCTCTCCCTACTCTCTCCCTCTAACTCACGGCTTAAACAAACACCTAAACTAGGGTTTTGTTTTTCTTATCAATCACTCTTGCATCTTGTATCATTCAAGTGTGTTTGATTAGTTACGGGGTTAAGGACTAGCATCAAAGGGGTAACCAAGGAGGTGTAGTGTGTTTCACACATAGAGGAGATCAACCTTATTGATCTCTTGGGTTTCATATTTACATTCGTGGTGGTGACTTTGTTGGTGATTCCCGGTGCACGCTACAAAGGTATAACTTATGTGTTTAATTTATTGATTGATCATATGGCACTATGGATCCTTGTATGGTGATGTTTATCCGCTGCGTTTATATGTTTAATATGATTATTTATTTCACTCATCACCTATACTTATTAGCCAATCATTTTACTAAAGGATCTGTTGACCCGACTTTATTTATACAAAAACACGGGGAGGATATTCTCATTGTTCAAATTTATGTAGATGATATCATTTTTGGATCAACTCATAAAAAATATTCAAACGCTTTTGCAAGACTTATGAAACAAAACTTTGAGATGTCCATGATGGGTGAACTCAAGTTCTTTCTAGGACTGCAAATTCATCAATCACCCCGTGGTATATTTTTAAGTCAGTCTAAATATGCACGGGAAATATTGAAAAAGCATGGTATGAATAGTTGTGACACCTATAACACCCCCATGTCCTCCTCATCCCCAAAGCTAGATACTGATCTACATGGCACACCCATTGATCCTACGAAATATCGTAGTATGATTGGGTCTCTCATTTATCTCACCGCTAGCTGGCCGGATGTTGTATTTGCCACGTACCTATGTTCCCGTTACCAGTCACGACCTACTGAACGTCATTTTTCTACTGTTAAGAGGATCCTTCGATACATAAAGGGAACCATTCACTTGGGGATTTGGTATCTGAAGGATTCTGGGTTTGAACTTGTTGCTTTTTCATACGCTGACCATGCAGGTTGTTTAGACACGAGAAAAAGTACGTCTGGGGGAGTATAATTTTTAGGTGACAAGCTCGTCTCTTGGTAGTCAAAGAAGCAAGGCTGTACATCACTGTCGTCTACAGAATCAAAATACATCGCCATGTCTACGTGTTGCGCTCAAGTCATCTAGATGCGATCTCAGTTGATGGACTAAGGATACGTGTTTAACAATGATGTACTGCGACTCTAATAGTGTCATCGCTATTTCATGCACCACGGTTCAACATTCCAAATTGAAGCATATTGCTCTCCGGTATCACTTTATCAAAGAGCACGTGGAAACGGGTTCAGTTGAAGTATACTTCGTGGGTACTGAACACCAATTGGCGGATTTGTTCACCAAAGCCTTGCCTCATGCAAGATTTGTGGAACTGGTTCACCAGATTGGTATGCGATGTTTAACTCCAGACGATTTGAACAAATTTCTTACACAAAATTAACCGAGTCAAACATCAAAACTATCTTTGTAAATATTTTTGATAAAAACACAAAAAGATTTTCTATTTAAAAAAAATGTAAGTACAAAATCTTTCTACAACACTTTGTTCATTTTAAACCGTCAACAATTATTTTTGAACAAGTGTTAAGGGGGAGACAGAAATTAAAAAAATTTAAAATTTTTTCCTAACTTTGTACTTGCATAATTTCTTCAAAGTTGTTGCTTCAAAAATGAATGATGATATTATCATAGGATTAAGAGTTGTGAATATTGCTAAATTTAAAAAGTTAGGAGCTAAAAGGCATACATAAATCATTTAGGGGCTTAATATGTGTAAAAGTTAGAAAAAGTTAGCTTGGTAGGACTTTAAGGGCGAAAATACTAGGTTTAGGGACTAAAAGTGTGAAAGTGGCAAAGATAATACAATTCAAATAAAAAGAAAAAAATGACCACAGTTAATGCCACATTCATTTCGTCTGACATATACACCCACCGCAGTAAATACACTCAACAACCTCATCTACGACTAGAATCAAATCTGTAGATCCGATCAAGAATCTTCGAATTTGTGAGTGAATTAATGCTTAATATGTGATTATAAACAATGGTTTTGACGGATTTCACAATCTAACGGTTAAATTTGCTACAATCGATTGTTTTAGATCTAGGGTTTATGCGAAATTTGTATTTCTTGATTCTGAGCATTTATGATGTAATTCTTTGGTGTGTTAGTGTCGGAATGAGTCCCTTAACATAATGCATGTGATTAATTGAACCCAGAAACATGAATCTTGAATGTTCTAACTGTTAGGGTTTAAGTGTTGAATTTGGGGAAACTTGATTGTGCATGTTCTAGTATAATTAAACCATTGTTATGTTGTTCTAATGCATTGAATTGAATGTTTGTATCCTTGAATTAAACCCAGAAACATCACAGATGTGATTTTGATTGTTAGGGTTTAAGAAGAACACGAACAGATTGATTTTTGAGATTTTTTGGTTAAAAGATGTTATAACTTGCACATAAGACTCAGAAACATCATTGGATGATATTGGAATAAAAGTGTTAACAAAATTTAACAAGTTTATCGATGTAATGAGTTAAATCTGATGAACAGTACGACTACAGTTGTTATCGAAAACGCTTGTATAAGGGTTTATCGAAATTGCCAATAGTTATCGCAAATGTGATTTCTATCGCTAATGTGATTTCTATCGCAAATGTGATTTCTATCGCAAATGTGATTTCTATCGCAAATGTGGTTTCTATCACAAATGTGGTGTTATCGCAAATGTGATTTCTATAGGAATTGAACAAATTCCTTAGACAATTCCAAGTCTATCAAAACTGGACAAATTCTATAGAAATTGGTAAAATTGATATAATTTAATAACTGCTATAGTTAAACATGTAAAATCAATCTAAGCAACAAAAGGATCTCATGTATAACAAACAAGTTAAATATTTGCTAACTATCATGTATCCTGCATATTTTTGCTTGATTGATGTTTCAGAAATCTCCAATGGCTGCACCTCAACAACAAACACCCCCAATGCTCACAAGAGCTGAAGTTCTTCCACGTGGATACAAGGCAGAATTTGGCAACAACAACGCGAGGGTAGATTTTGAGAAGATAAAATGTCCTGAACCAAGTTGTCAGATTGCTATGGAAGTACTCAAACAACACGAGTGCAGGAGCTTACTGGACAGCTCTGATAACATTCCTGAATTGTACATTCATCAATTGTGGAATACTTTAGAGCTGGACTCAAAACAGAGATACTTCACATGCACACTGGATCGCAAAAGGGTTAAAGTCACACCAAATCATCTTCGCAGAGCATTAGATTTACCCGAACCACCAGAACCTGCTAACAGATATTGGCCCACACCATCCGAAGATGAAGTCCTTAAATTCCTCATCGACATTGGATACGATGTCCAACTGGATACTCCACTGACCAAAATTTCAAAAGTCAACGCAAAACACATCCCACAACCCTAGAGAACCATATACTGCATACTGGTCCATTCAGTCTCAGGAAGGGATAGTGGTCATGAACATCCGCGTTTGTCTCACCTTCAAATCTTCTGGGGTTTAGTCAATCAGCAAAAGATTGACTATGCTGAACTTGTCTAGGAAGACATGACTTTTCAAATGATGAAAGCAATCACCAAAGTTCCATTTGTTCAATACACCAAATTGCTCATCAGCCTTTTGCTTGACGAGAACAATGACATTTCTCCTCGCGCTGGAGATCTAGAGATGCATCTGTACAAGATGGACAGGACTATCAATTCAATCTATTTTCCCAAAGAAAGCTCACACAAGTAAAGGATTAGACTGCCAGAATCTTTGATGACAAAATCTGTAAAGGAAACTCAAGCTTACAAAGATTATGACAGAGCATTCAGTAAAGGTCGCGTTGAATTCTCAAAGCTTGGTGAAGAAGGGACTGGATCGACTAAGACTCGTTCAAAGGGGAGTAGTAAGACTGGGAGTGCTTCAAGTGCTTCTAAGAAAATCCATAAACCTTCTATGCCTAACATCATCAAAAGGAGAGTCAAAGTTGATATTCCAAAGCCAGAACAAGAAGAAGTAGGGATTCATGCTGAAAAGGAAACTGACTCAGAAGAAACTGAATTCGAGGAAGAAGAAACTGTTTACATGGACGAAGAGTTAGCTACTTTTACAGCTATACAAGAAAGCAAAAAGACATACAAGGATGATGAAGCAAGAAGAGCAGATTTAAGGGTTGAAGAACAAAGAAAATTGGAACAACAAAAGGGAGCTGGAGGATCCGGAACAGTAAAAGAAGTGATTCCAACCCAACCTGATCCGGTTAATCAACCCGGAGTGTCTGGAGTTACTACAAAAGAAACATCTCAGCTCGATTCGGTTAATCAACCCGATAAGTCTGAATCACATACTGAGGACATGCCTCCACCAGTAAGCCCGGTTAATCAACCCGGCAAGGAAAAAGAACCGTTGACAGATGCGGAGATAAAGAATGACATGTTCGAAGAAGGTAATCTGGAGCAGTATGAAGAAGGAAACGCTAATAATTTCTAGGAAGAGTCAGAGGACGAGCAACCTATAGGGGAGGAAACCACTAAAGCTGCAAATCAACTTGAAGTTGAATACAAGGCGGAAGAAGAACGGAAGAGGAATGAGGAAGAACAAAAGGTGGCTGAAAAAGAAGCAGATGAATATCTTCAAACACCACCCCTCACTCCACCTCAGTTAACTCTCACTCTTTATGAGCCTCAACCTGATTCACAGCCTAAGGCTTCAACACCTCCTTCCTCACCACCTCCTGCCTCTCCACCAAAGGCGCCAACACCTCCTGACTCACCACCAAAGGCTCCAACCCCTCCGGCATCATCATCACCACCCAACCATCAAAGGAAACAACTGAAGACACAATAAAAACAATCATCAAAGGCAAGAACACAAATAGGATTGCTAGGAATGTTAAAAAGTTGAAAAAGGCAGCAAAACTTGCACAGGCAAAGAAAGACAACAAACTAAGTGACCAAGTAACCGAGTTGCAAAATACGGTCAAAGGTCTGTCTGAGCAAGTAGAACAGCTGCAGGAAACCAAGAAACAAATGGATGAATTCCTTGATGATGATGTTAAGAAACGACTGCTCAAGGAAGCTAAGGCCAACACAAAGAAATATGTCAAGCAATACATGCCAGAGATTATGGAAAAGATTGAAGAGTATGTCGACACCAACATCACAGAAAAGGTTAACAACATCACATTATCGATTCCTCATGACTCAGCAACCCAACTAAAGCAGCTTCTAGATTATACAACCAAAGAAATCCAACTAGCACTCCTCACCAAACTCACAGCAATCCTCTCACCTACAACAGAAGAAATTGCTCTCTGTGAAGCAATTAAGGCTAATCTGGAATCTTGCAAAGTTGCGGCCAATAAAGGAAAACGTTCACGAGATGAAGAAGACCAAGACCCTGACACCCAATCCAAGAAGCACAAGGGTGAAGGAGGATCTGGTCCACAGCTCAAAGAACCAATTGGACCGTCAACTACTACAACATCTCAACCACAAAAGGCTTCGGAGTCTGAACCTAAGGAGACAGAGCATCATTTTGAGCACGTTGCCACAGAGGAAATGGACTTTCAGCAAGAATTTGATCAACCTCGTTCACCACCAAAGTCCAAGGCTACCACAAGCAAGAAATCTTCTAAAAGATCAACCGTAGTCTAGTGGCTTGATGATGATGACACACCAGGGAATGAATGGTTTGACAAATTGGCAAGTGCTCAAACACATACAGACGAAGATTCCAAGATGGAAGATAGTAAGTTTGAGTTTACACAACAACTCAAACGTACTCAACATATCAAGAAACTGACCAAGAGGGAACTTTGCCGGATTAAAAACGATGCCTTTAATCTTCTCAAGGACAACTCTTCAAGCGCCGCTGAACTCGAGTATCATCTCAAAAACATTGCCCGAGCAATGTCAAGCGATTTCAGCTGGACTGATCCAGATGTGATTGGCAGCAGAGATAGTAAGAACAAGCCATACATCACAGACTGGATGAAGCCTCTACCGGTGATCAGAATTCACAGTCAACCAGCCATGCCATATCGATTCTTCTTTAACAAAGATCTTGAGCTTCTCATGCACGGGGCCAACTGTCAAACAAAATATGCAACTTCAATTACTTTGATTCCAGCAGCAAGATACGAACACCCTGCTATCGAGGAAACAACCACTCATCTCTTCATTTCCGAGAAGGTGCACTATGACCAAGATGCAGAGCTGGGCATTTATCACTGGTTCGAGAAAAGGAAGATGTGGTACAAAAGTAAACTAACCAGGAAGTCTCATGAATCAGTGAGAAGTGATCTCAGGATTGTTGCTGTTGCTAGTCTGAAGGGGGACAAGAAGTATGATTACACGTTCCTGTCAGAAATCAAAGTAAGAAGACATGACCAGCAACTCTACACGTTCTCTGAAGCGGATTTTCTGGACTTAAGTCTCAACGATCTTGAAGACATGTATCTGATTAAAGTTCAAGGGAAACTGCAACATGTGACACCAGAACTTCAATACGCCTTCAGCACATCTATTCTTCATTTCATCAGAAGAAAGATTATCAAAGAACATGTAGAAGATCTTCAACTAGGGGTCGAGAGCTACCAGACAAAGTTGAACTTGACTGAACCATTAATACATCTTCCGGATATCAACAATGAAGCCAAATACACTTTCAAGATTCAGCCAACTTTTGGATTCGTCTACAAAAGTGTTCTGACAATCAACTGCTTCATGGCATATCAGGATATTCATAAGTTCTGCGACAACACGTTGAAGAAGGTCTGTGATGGGTTAGTTATTCGAGTTCGTGATCAACAATTGCTGAAGACAAAGAGATGGAATGGTGATCAGCTGAGACAGATATACCAGTTTGTTAACAAGGTTGAGAGAAGGCTATTCAGAAGAGATCAGATGAGGAGGTTTGAATGCTATGTTGGAGGACGCCCATCCTTCCCGGTCAGAACATTCCAAAGACCGGATCTAGTCTACACATCATTCAGAAGAGGAGGATGAAGTAAGAGTTTGGTTCATTCTTATAATTCATTATTCTTGCTATATGATTGTTAAACTATGGCTTGTGCACACATAACAGTGCACAACCCGTACCTGTAATGAAAGGACCCTGAGGTACACTTCAGTGCCTCAATCCTGATCAAAGGAGCGAAAGCTTCTTTCTTATGAGTAGAATTAAACCAGAATTTTTTCTAAGTTTTTCAAAAATTATGCTCATAAGGCCAAGTATTCCCTTGTCAAGGGGGAGTATTTGAAAAATAATCTTTGTCCTGCATACAAAAAGTTCTTGAAATTCTTCCCACAAAACTCAAAAAGAATATTTTTATCAAACGTTTATCAAAAACATCATAAGTATGCTATTTTTGAGGGGGAGAATAAAGATATGATCAAAATATGGTAACTCGAAAGATGATATCTCATGTGAGCTAGGCTCAAAATTGACCCTCGAATTGACGATAACAAAATTCAGTAGTCGAAAAGACATATCCTGGATCGGGTAATAATTTCAAGCCAGTTTATCTGGTGATGTAAGCGTGTCTCGCAAAGGATGTGTCTGAGTAGAATGTACCGATTTTGAGCGTATTTTCCTTGAATGTGATCTGGACGGGTAATAATTTCAAACTAGTTCTACTAGTGATGTAAGCGTGTCTCGCGACGATCATGTTCATTGAAAATCAATCAATTCAAAAAGTGCCAACTCTACCCTACATGTGCAAATTTACCTTAACCACTTATGAGCACATGTTAAGGGGGAGTATTTCTGAAAATCACAAAACTCTCAAAGTGTTAACAAAAACATGTTTTCATAATCATAAACACTTTGAGAGATTTTCAAAAGGTTTGGTTTATGGCATCAATAGGATAGTCATGGAGTTATAAGGTGACTAAGGTTAGGAATAACCGTCCTATGATCCGCCAGAGCCGGAGGGATCTACCCTAGGACAATACCAATAGTTTAGAACTAGAAAGTCCTAGGTATGATTGAAAAAGGAGATATGAAATGAAAGGAGAAAGAAGGGGTTGAAGAATTAAAAAGAAAAGTAAAGAAAAGGGTGAAAAGAAATAGCCCTCCATTTGTTCAACCTTAGGGCAGACACCGGGTTCAATACATAATCTACTGGTTGGTTGGGCTTCACCAGTATTGAAGATAAAAGTCGTCATGGACCCAGTGACGCACTGCACTAAACCTTCTAGCCACTCAAGTGTCTCTCAAAAGGTACTTGTTTCATTTCACACGGAGAACCCTTCATCATCTATCGACCTTTCACTCCGAGATGTGTTGATATTGAAAAGGAGGCACTCTGCTCCATGCCTCCGACGACCAAAAAAATATGCACTGAATCGAGTCTAGACCCATGAGATACATCAAAGATCTCTGAGGTAAACTTTGTATACACTGGATGTTCAACAAAAAGAACACTAGTTGCAAATTATAAGAGTGTCCTTCGTAGATCTTAGCAATCTGCCGAGAACATTCATGAGAGAAACCACAAATGTGATTCTCAGTGATTGAATGGAAATCCTGCCAGGGTCAACAATAAACAGCCCTGATAGCATGTCACTTCGGTAATCCCTTGAGGGTTACGCTTAGTGTTTGCTCCAAAAATGGTCTATAGTCGTGGGGTGATCTCCAGCAACTCACTGAATTGTGGGTGCACTTCGGTGTGTCTGTGTAAGCCCTTTTGGGGGTATCCGGTTCAGAACGGCCTAGGTTAGGATTTGAGAAAGTCTTCACACTATGCTGTTGATGATCTCAAAATCCAAATCTGTAAGTGCCGGATGATTTATTGCTAACTGTTTACCTGTAGCGAATCATGAATACCTGGAGTTTCACCACCTTTCCATCATGCTTATATCCTGAAGATACATTCTCACAAAAGACTTAGAGATATCAAAAGTTCAGAAATGTTAAAGAAAAGTCAAAGTTCAAGCACTACAACCTTTCACTAGTCAAAGATTGAAGATGTGAGAACTAATTAAAGAACAAAAGTCAAAAGATATATGAGCATGGTGAAAAAGACGTAAAGACACCAGAATGAAAGACCATTGGAGGACGGCAGATCATTACCATACCATATCATTTCAAGACAAGAACAAAGAACAAAGATTATGAAGACGTCAAAAGCCAAAGAAGCAAAGATGACGTCGAGCAACCAAGATGACCAAGACTTAGGGGGAGATTGTTAGGAACACGTTTTGTATAATTTCCAAGTCTTAGTCATTTTAGTTAACTTGGTTGCTTAACAAATATGGGTTATATGTTTATTAGAAAGCCCACGGCTCATTAGTAACCCATGGGCCGTGGGAATCCAATGTAAAAGCTTCTAGAAACACTTAAGCATGTGACGCCCTAGCTATTCGCCTATAAATAGAAGGCTTAGGGTGTCATTTCTATTGTTGGTTTTGTTCACTAGGTGCGAAAGCTTTGCTAGTATTTCGAGTGTAATAAAATCATCCTTCTTCTTCTCTTATTCTCGTCTCTAATCTCTCGTTACTATTAAGTTGTTATTAGTCTTTCATACGTAGCTTAGTTAGTAGTTGTTTACGTGGTTATTAGTAGAATAGTTCTTGTGTTACATTAAATATAGGGACCATCAAGAAATTTGTTTGGACTGATGAGCGGGAGAAGAGTTTTGAAGAGTTGAAACAGAGGTTGGTTTCTACTCCTATTTTGACTCTTCCATCTGGTTCTGGGGGTTATCAGATTTATAGTGATGCGTCGAAGAAGTGTTTGGGCTGTGTTCTTATGCAACATGGAAAGGTGATTGCTTATGCTTCGAGGCAATTAAAACCTTATGAGGAGAATTATCCAACTCATGATTTGGAGTTGGCTAATGTTGTGTTTGCATTGAAGATTTGGAGGCACTATTTGTATGGTGAGTCGTGTGACATCTTTACTGACCACAAGAGTCTCAAGTATATTTTCACCCAGAAGGAACTTAGCATGAGACAGAGACGATGGTTAGAACTCCTCAAGGATTATGACACGAACATTCAATACCATCCGGGCAAAGCTAATGTTGTTGCTGATGCACTTAGCCGAAAATCTGGTATGATAGCGAGCCTTGAGATTGAACCCAGAATCCTTAATGACTTAGAGACTTTGGATGTTGAGCTTTGTGTACGAGGTTATGATGGATATTGGGCTAGTATGAAAGTAGAGTCCAATCTTATACTACGGATTAAGGAGGCTCAGAAGGATGATGGTGAGCTGTGGTCTGTGGTTCAGAATGTGGAAGAGGGTAAGCAGACAGAGTTCAGGGTTGATGATTTTGGTGTGGTATGGTATGAGGATAGACTATATGTTCCTAACGATCCTGCACTTTGTGAGACTGTGATGTCTGAGGCTCACAGTTCCCCATTTACTATTCATCCTGGTTCTACCAAGATGTACAGAGATCTTAAGAAGCACTTTTGGTGGAACGGCATGAAACAAGATGTGGCTTCGTTTGTAGCAAAGTGTATGACTTGTCAGCAGGTTAAGATTGAGCATCAGAGAGCTAGTGGTTTATTGCACCCTTTGGAGATTCCTACTTGGAAGTGGGATGAGATCTCTATGGATTTTGTTACTGGGTTACCTCTTACTCGAAAAAGAAATGATGCGATTTGGGTGGTCGTTGATCGGCTAACCAAGTATGCTCATTTCTTACCTATTCGGAAGGACTACCGTGTTAGTAGATTAGCGGAAATTTTTCAGCAGGAG
Organism: Artemisia tridentata subsp. tridentata; assembly: GCA_021014915.2. Lineage (NCBI taxonomy): Eukaryota > Viridiplantae > Streptophyta > Magnoliopsida > Asterales > Asteraceae > Artemisia > Artemisia tridentata. The sequence goes on from CP139506.1 coordinate 214,897,283, forward strand.
ATTATTAGACTTCATGGTACTCCAACATCTATTGTGTCAGACAAGGATCCACGGTTTACTTCTCGTTTTTAGAAGGGTCTGCAGAGAGCTTGGGAAACCCGCCTCAAGTTTAGTACAGCTTTTCATCCTCAGACGGATGGTCAGACAGAGAGGACCATTCAGACATTGGAGGACATGTGCTCCAACGTCTGAATTGGGACGAATATGTAGGTCACTAATATCTCAAATACACACACGTAAAAACAATACGACTACTATATATTAAGCTACGCTAATAGAGAAAAGATAAAAAGCTAATAAGCTAAAAAGAATAAGATGAGAATAAGATGTAAAGGAAGGCTTTCAATATTCGAATGATTCAAGGACAAGGCTTGCGCATAATACATGAAAAACCAACAAGAGAAATGTTGCCTCAACACCTCTATTTATAGGCACAACACATAGGGCAACATTTCCATACATGTTTCTAGAAAGAAAAATGAAAGGAGGGCCGACCCATTAGACTTCTTACATGACCGGTCCTTAAAGCTAAAATAAAGACCAAATCGTGCAACATATTAACAAAATGAACAAGACTTGTAATGTATTAAAAACATGTTCCTAACAATCTCCCCCTAACTCTTGATCATCAATGTTGCTCGACGTCTTCTTTGCTTCATAGGCTTCCGACGTCTTCATAATCTTTGTTTCTTTCTTCTTGTTCTAAGATGATATGATGTTGTCTCGAACTGCCAATCTCCAACGTCTTCTCGTCTTCTCCATCATGCTCATATGACTTTGACTTGTTTTCTGCAACTTGTTCTCACTTTTCAATCTTAAAACTTGAGAAAGTTTGAAGTGCTTGAACTTTTGACTTTACTGTATTATAAGTTGAACTTTTGATGTTACTGAGTCTTTGAGAGAACATTTCTTCAAGATATAAGCATGATGGAGTCTTGATGGTCGAACTCCAGCTCCTCAGCAGCAGCAGTAGCAGCAACAGCAGCATCAGCACGAACCAACCGGTACTTACAGGCTCAGATTTGAGATCATCAAACAGCATAGTGTGAAGACTTTCTCAAATCCTAACCTAGACTGTTCTGAACCGGATTCCCCCGAAAGGGATAACACGGACACACCGAAGTGCACCCACGATTCAGTGAGTTGCTGGAGATCACCCCACGACTGTAGACCGTTTGGAGCAAACACTAAGCGTAACCTACAAGGAGTTACCGAAGTGACCTGCTGTCAGAGTTGTTTGATGTTGTTCTAGCAGGATTTCCATTCAATCATTGATAATCACAAATTGTGACTTCTCTCATGAATGTTCTCGGCAGATTGCTAAGATCTGCGAAGGACACTTTCCTAAGTTACAACTGATGCCCATGATGTACAACACCAGAGTAATTCAAAGTGTACCTAGGAGATCTTTTATAAATCTCATGGCTCTAGACTCAATTAGTGCACATTTGTTTGGTCGTCGGAGGCGTGGAGCAGATTGCCTCCTTTTCAATATCAACACTCTCGTAATGAGAGATCGATAGATTATGAAAGGTTCTCCGTGTGAATGAAACAAATGTCTTTTGAGAGACACTTGAGTGGCTTAGAAGGTTTATTAGTGCGTCATTGGGTCCATGACGTCTTTAGTTTTCAATACCGGTGATGCTCATCAACCAGTAGATTATGAATTGAACCCGGTGTTTGCCCTAAGGTTGAACAAATGGAGGGCTATTTCTTTTCACCCTTTTCTTTGCTTTTCTTTTTAATTCTTCAACCCCTTTTTTCTCCTTTCATTCATTTTCTCCTTTTTATTATCATACCTAGGACTTTCTAGTTCTAAACTATTGGTATTGTTCTTGGGTAGATCCCTCCGGCTCTGGCGGATCATAGGACGGTTTTTCCCTAACCTTAGTCACCTTATAACTCCATGACTATCCTAATGATGCCATAAAACCAAAACCATTGAAAATATCTCAAAGTGACGATAATTTGTAAAGACATTTTGTTGACACCTTGAGAGTTTGATGATTTTCAGAAAGACTCCCCCTTAACATGTGCGCATAAGTAATAAATTTGAAATTTGCACATGCCGGAAAGAGTTGGCACTTTTTGAATTGATTGACTTTCAATGAACCTGATCGTTGCGAGACACGCTTACATCACCAGTTAAACTGGCTTGAAATTATTACCCGTCCAGATCAGATTCTAAAGATTATCGCTCAAAATCGGTACATTCTACTCAGACACGTCCTTTGCGAGACACGCTTACATCACCAGATAAACTGGCTTGAAATTATTACCCGTCCGGGACATGTCCTTTCGACTACTGACTTTTCCTATCGTCAATTCGAGGGTCAATTCTGAGTTTGAGCACACGAGATTCCAGCAACTGAGACATCATATTTTAATCATCTTTTACTTCGCCCCCTCAAAAATAGCATACTCATGATGTTTTTGGAAAACGTTTATGATTAAAATATGCTTTTTTTGAGTTTTAGGGAAGAATTTTCAAGAACATTGATAATTCTTTGAACAAAGATTATATTTTCAAATACTCCCCCTTAACAAGGGAGTACTTGTCCTTATGAGCAGAATGTTTAAAAAACTTTTGAAAACATTCTGGTTTTAATTCTGCTCATAAGTAAGAAGCTTTCGCTCCTTTTTCAGGATTGAGGCACTGAAACGTACCTCAGGGTCCTTCTTCAATGGCTTGCTTAAGATATTTCCCATGGGGTTTACGGAGTTCAATGAATCTGAGAAATCTACTTGCCCACTGCACATAGTTACCAGGTGTCAGCATAGGTGGAGTATCCTGATTCCCAGCTTCATGTCGGGATTGCTGACTGCTGATTGCCTCACACATCTTGTTAAACCAATGTGGCTCTCTGGAGTAGGATGGATTGTTCATCATTTGATTCTGTTGCATGATTTGTTGTGGGGATACTTGTGGTGGAGAGAGAAACTGATGTTGTTGCACGAATGCTTGTTGTTGTTGATACTGAGGATGAAATTGCTGTTGTTGAGGATATTGTTGTAGCTGATAGTAGTAATTGAAGTGAGGTGGTTGAGACATTTTGTTGGATCTTTAGATAATTAATATGTGTTTTAAGAGTTATGATGTTTGATTTTTAAGTTTACTTAATGTTCTTAGTCCAATTACGAGAAACACTGTTTGAATTGCGAGAGATTCTGAATTGCGAAAGAGGTTGTCCAATTGCGAAAGATCTGAGTAATTCCGAGAAATTCACCAAATGCGAAAGAGAATTGTAATTGCGAGAAACAATTTCAATTGCGAGAGAACTTAGCAATTGCAAGAGATAACTTTGAATTGCGAAAGATCAAGCAATTTCGAAAGATTTTCAAAATTACAATTTCGATCACGTTCTCAAACTTTTATACAAAAGATGAGAATAATTCCAAGTCGAGGTAGTTTCACAAACTTATACAAGGAAGGAAACACCGAGTACCAAATCCGAAGAAGCTGATGAATTGCGAGAAACCCTTGTTCAATCCAATTGCGAGAAACCCTTAAACTAGCAATTCCGAGAAACCCTTTTTACCAAATGCAAGAAACCCTTGATTTTTTGCAGACCAATTGCGAGAAACCCTTTTCCTTCGAATTTCAACCCAAAACGTTGTAGGATGATGAAAAACGTAAAACTAATGAATATTAGCGATTAACACAACGAATTTGCACCAAAGTTTACAACTTTATCCTTAAAACACGAAGATTTGATGAAAAGGAATAAGCAACGATTTGCAAAACTCGCGTTTTTCACACTTTTAACGCAACGAACTACAAAAACTTACGTAAACCAATTAAACCAAATGAAATAACGATTAAATCTACTCTTAAAACACTAAACTTAACTACCTTTGGCATATGATACCACTTGTAGGTCACTAATATCTCAAATACACACACGTAAAAACAAAGTAAAACCTATACGACTACTATATATTAAGCTACGCTAATAGAGAAAAGATAAAAAGCTAATAAGCTAAAGAGAATAAGATGAGAATAAGATGTAAAGGAAGGCTTTCAATATTTGAATGATTCAACGACAAGGCTTGCGCATAATACATGAAAAACCAACAAGAGAAATGTTGCCTAAACACCTCTATTTATAGGCACAACACATAAGGCAACATTTCCATACATGTTTCTAGAAAGAAAAATGAAAGGAGGGCCGCCCCATTGGACTTCTTACATGACCGGTCCTTAAAGCTAAAATAAAGACCAAATCGTGCAACATATTAACAAAATGAACAAGACTTGTAATGTATTAAAAACATGTTCCTAACAGAATACCTGTGCTTGGTGGAGTTTGCCTACATCAACAGTTGGCATGCTAGCATCAAGGCAGCACCTTATGAGCTTTTATATAGGAGGAAATGTAGGGCACCCATCTGTTGGAATGAAGTGGGTAAACGTTTGATTGAGGGGCCGGAAATCATTGAGATCACTAATGAGAAGGTGGTTGTTTCCAAGGAGAATCTGAAAGAGGCTAGGACTCGACAGAAGAGTTATGCTGATAAGCATCCACGTGACTTAGAGTTTCGTGTTGGGGATCATGTATTTCTGAAAGAATCGTCGTTCAGGGGAGTGAAACGTTTTGGGATCAAGGGAAAGCTTAGTCCATGATTCATTGGACCGTTTGAGATTCTTGAGCGTATTGGGGAGGTTTCTTATCGTCTGGCTCTACCTCCGTAGTTATCACATGTTCATGACGTCTTCCATGTATCTCTTCTGAGGGGATACAATTACCATCCGCTACATGTTGTGTCTTATCCTTTGGATCAGATCCAAGCTGATATGTCTCTTTCGGAGGAACCCAGAGCTATTTTGGATCGACAAGATAGGGTCATGAGAACCAAAACTATTCCTTTCGTTAAGATTCTTTGGAGGAATCATCCCGAGAGCGAGGCTACTTGGGAGACCGAAGAATCAATGCGAGCCAGTTATCCACATTTCTTTTCGTGATTCGGTATGTTTCATTTTGACTTTCCTACATTAATTTCGCGAAAGAAATTTTTCTTTTTAGAGGGGAAGAGTTGTAAAACCCGACATTTCTGAACTATAATTTTTGCACCGTTTTGAATTTATCCTAAGTTTGAATTATTAATAATATGGCATTAAAGCTATACATTATAATTAATATACACATTTTAAAATTAATCCTAAAACTAAATAAATAATATCCTAACTAAACTAAATCCTATCCTAAGCATGAACTGACATTGTTTCCCTAGCCCATTCTTTCCTTAGTCATGTGATGAGGAGATAAGAACAACAAGAATAAACTTCACATTTTAAGAGATTTACATGCCCTTTTACCTTATCTTCTATACACGGCAATACCAAAATATATACAACACGCTTTTCCTTTTTCTTTATTAAACCATATATCACCTCTTGTATCTCTCATTTGCACCGATCCCAAAAACCAGAAAACACACATCATTTATCCCTTGTTTTGCTACCAAGAAAGAAGAAGAGGAAGGCTCGTGGTGATCAAGATTGAGAGTGCTACACGTTGGAAGTTTCTTGGTGTATTCGAACCCTAGTTCCTTTTTCCATTCGGTTCTATTTTAGGTCGACACACGGGTTCTTTTTTCCTTCTTTTGTTCTCTTTCAGTCGACCTGACATATGTGTAATCAAGCCTTATAAACAAGTTAAGAAACTATAAGAAACATTCTCGTAAATATGTTGTTATCTCGTTAATAAAACTATATGAAAGCCCAAAGACCTACACGCCAAGTTATGTTGTTGTGTCGCACGTTGTGGACTGTTTTGGTGTCGGTTTTTGTGGTCTGTTAGACGTCCTCATTTCAGCCCTCAGTCGACCTAAGTTTTACTACTAAACAAGTCCTAAGAACCTGTTAATAATGATCATTAGTTTGCGCATAAAAAAATAGAAAACCCTAGGCTATTTTAGTTATGCGAATTATATGATTTTTGTGAAGGTTTTTGACATGTGTTGAACCATTAAAACTGGTAGTATGTGGGCGGAATCTGAGTGTCTTTGTGTGTATAAAACTTGAATTAAAAACATGTTGCTAATATGTTAAGAGTAGTGTTGGTTTGTGTCTTGTTGTGTCTCGCTAAGCCTGCCTTGCCAAGACTTGCTTGACTCTCGAAACCTGTTATGTGTGGGCAGTTTGTGTGTCGCCCGTGCAAGTTTTCAATGAGTCTTTATCATTTTGCCTAAATCGTGTTTGCATGGTGTTGTGTTGCATTTGTTTGCTGCTCGTTCGAAACCACCTCGCACCACTTTTTAAATCGCCTCACCACATGTCCTTTTGCCCTAGTTTTGCCTCGCTAATGTCCTGGTTTCATTGGAGTTGTTTGCCGAGAGTGATATTGGTTTTGTCCTTGTGTTTTCTCGCTGGAAATGCTACCAAGACTGTGTTTGTTTGTTGTCTTGTGTCTCGATGTGAATAAGTGTCACCAAGGTATGTTTACGTAGCTCGCGATCAAATAGAACCTGGAAATAATCATGAAATATAAAGACGAGATAAGCATGTGTATAAACGTGGTTTAAAGGCTTGATTTTGTGTGATGTTATAATACTTTTGTCTTGTTAAAATATGGTGCGAGTCAATTTCGGTTAAATTTCTTACGAAAGAGATGATTAACATGCATGCATACTTCACCAATGGTCACTTCACCATGCCACCATAATCTGATACTTCTACCTTTGTCGGGTTGGGGTGTTACATAAAATATGGTCACTTCGCCAATGGTCACTTCACCATAATCTGATACTTCTACCTTTGTCAGGTTGGGGTGTTACAATATTTCTTTGGATCGATGGGTTTCTCAAATAAATCAGCACCGATTTTTGGTGAAGTGACCATTGGTGAACCAACAGAGTCACAATTATCCATACCATGTTTTTTCAAAATCTCAATAGTATATTTAGCTTGATTAATAAAAATACCACGAGGGGATTGGTGTATTTGTAAACCAAGAAAGAATTTAAGTTCCCCCATCATGGACATTTCAAATTTGCTATGCATGAGATTTTCAAAATGTTTTGAATGTTTCGGATTAGTGGACCCAAACATAATGTCATCAATGTAAATCTGAACAATCAAAATGTCATCTTTGTATTTTCTTTTAAACTAGGTAGAATCAACAGTTCCTTCGGTGAAATTGTTTTGGATCAGGAAAGTTGATAGTTCATCATACCACGCTCTTGGAGCTTGTTTTAAACCATAGATGGCTTTCTTTAGCTTGTAGACGTAGTTTGGATGTTCTTTGTCAGCGAATCCTTCTGGCTGACTCACATACACTTCTTCTTTCAGAGTTCCATTCAAGAATGCTGTCTTGATGTCCATCTGATAGACAGTGATGTTTTTGTGAGCTGCATAGGCCAAGAAAATACGGACTGCTTCAAGTCTTGCTAATGGCGCGAATGATTCTTTGAAATCTATCCCTTCTTCCTGTCTGAATCCTTTAGCCATGAGACGAGCTTTGTTGCGAATGACAGTTATTTCTTCATCCTTTTTGTTCTTCCATAACCATTTGAGATCAATGACAAGTTTGTCAATTGGTCTTGGAACTAATTCCCAAGTATCATGTAACTGGTATTGAAGAAGTTCTTCCTGCATCGCTTCTATCCATGCATTGTCTGCCATCGCCTCCCGAATGTTCTTTGGTTCTTTTAGGCTTACTGAGCAAATGTAGATGCACATATCGGGGTCAGTGGCGAGTTGTCTTCTCGTCTGAACTGGCCGTGAAGGTTCACCAATAACTTGTTCTATTAGATGGTCTTTAGTCAACTTGAGTGTAGAAGGGTACCTTGGGTTTAACGTATGTGTGTTAGATGGTTATTGTAGCCTTGAAGATGATTCAGCTGAGTCTGTTGCAAATGGGTTTTCGAACACTTCTTCCTCTAATGCAGCATCATTTTGATTATGTGTTGGTTCTTCTTGAAATGGTGTGTTTTGATTTTGCGCATCAACTCTTGGTAGAACAATTTCTAGTATTGGAGTTTCTGGAGTAGATGTAGATGAGGTTGAGGGAGTTGGTGCGTCAGCTTCGATCGTTGTAGATGCATCTTGTTGTGGTGGAGGTGGTTGATGGTTTTGAGCGGGTGCAGCGGAATGTTGTTGTGATGCATTTGTCGAAGTTCCACCATAGTGTTCATCAAACATAAACTCGAAGAAATTTTCCAGTTCTTGTTCTGAAGGTTTTTCAGTGTTTGTTGATTGAGCTCCTTGAGGTACGAGTCCTGAACTAATATGTCCAGAAGTCTGCAAGTTTGGTGTGGGTCCTAATCTGTTTTGATTAGAAGCCATTGGGTTAAGCGCGGGTTCTAGAACGAGTCTCTCAGAAGCCATTTGTGAAATCTCATCAAACTTCACATTCATTGTCTCCATTATCCTTTTAGTCCTTCTATTATACACCATGAATGCCCTCGAGTTTTCTGAGTAACCAATGAAGATTCCAATATCACCCTTAGCTTTCAACTTCCCTAGATCTTCTCTATCGTTCGTTGGATAGCACAAAGCGCCAAACACGTGAAGGTAAGAGATATTGGGTTTTCTGTTATTTACTAGTTCATATGGGGTTTTATTGAATTTTGGATGGATTAAGGAATGGTTCTGAGTGAAACAAGCAGTGGCAACAGCATCGGCCCATAAGAATAACGATGCAATAGAATAAATTAGCATTGTGCGAGCAGCTTCCACAAGAGTTCAATTTCTTCTTTCAACTACCCCATTCTGCTGTGAAGTTCTAACAACAGATGTCTGATGTGTGATTCCAGCATCTTCAAAATAAGTTCTTAACTCCTGATTTGTGAATTCTGTGCCATTGTCTGTTCTTACAATCCTTACCGGAGCTTGAAGTAGGACCTGAATACGCTTCAGAAAGGTGATGACGATGCCTGGTGCTTCGTCTTTTGGCCTCAGAAACTTTACCCAAGTATATCTTGAATAGTCATCAACGATAACAAGGATATACTTCTTCCCATTTATGCTTTCAACTCTCATTGGGCCACATAAGTCCATGTGCAACATATATAACTTTGCTTCCGAACTGGGTACGGTTTTAGGTTTATATGATGCCCTTTTGCTTTTTCCTTGTTCGCATGATGGACATAAGTGATCCTTGGTGTATTTGAACTTAGGAAGTCCATTGACGATGTTGTCTTTGGCTAATTTGTTAATGGTGTCAAAATTGAGATGGGATAATCTTCTATGCCACAGCTAGGACTTTGTTTCGCATTCTCTTGTCATAAGACAAATTGGTGATGAAGAGGCCATTTGGTTGATGTCGATAGCGTATAGGTTGGTGCCACGATTCCTAGTTAAGAGATCATCGCCAACCAAATTTCTAACAAAGCATGTGTTTCTCCTAAATGCAACCTCTAAATCTGCATCACAAAATTGTCCGACTGAAAACAAGTTGTGTCCCAACCCTTCGACGTAGTAAACTCGAGTGATTAAGTAATTTCCAAATTGAAGATCTCCATAACCCAGAATAGCTGCTACATGATCATTTCCAAAGCGTACAGTTCCCATGAATTTCCATACGAAGTTGATCAGCAGCTTTAGATTCCCGGTCATGTGCTTGGAGCAACCCGAGTCGATGATCCAAAGACATATTTCGATAACCTGCGAAGAACAGAAGAGTTCGTATTTGGAAACCGTTTAACATTTGGTTCCATTGGGTTAGGGGTAACATCTGAATCACACTCATAAAAAGTTTCTACTGATTCAATGTGAACAGCTGTCAATTTGCCATTCTCGAGTGTAAACTTTCTACCCGTTGTTTTCCATACACAATACTTAAGATAGTTCCTAGGTATATGACTACTAGTGGTTGACCTACATTGTGCAATTATTCTTTTTATGTATCTAGATCTAGCACTAGTTCCTTTAGGAACGTTCTTCTGTTCAGGTGTAACATTCACATTCTTAGAAACATAATCATCACAAACATCATTGGATAAACATTTCTTTCACATTAAGCAAACAGAGTCATTACATTCATTAGAAACAGTACTTTTGACATTACATTCAGATGATATATGTCTCTTATTACAAAGCGATAAATTCCTAGGGTGTTCTTCTACTTCTTCAACTTTATTCTGGCATCTACTCTTAGAGATAGGCGAGACTCTATTGTTCCTTGTATTGCTCCTAGGCTGTAGTCTGCTGCTCTTAGAGGTGTTTTCTAATCCTGTAGAAGGTAAGGCACACTCATTAGGATTCATATTGTTGTCTTTAGAAGTTGTTTTAGCATTCCTAGACTCTTTTGGATTAACATTTACACTCTTGTCATTTGTCCCATATGTTTTAGATGTGGAGGTAGACGCAGTAGTGGGACTAATCCTATAAAGACCAGGTGCTATTACATTTGATGTTTCGACAACCACTTTTCCTTTATCAACAATATTTTATTTTTCATTTGGCTTGGGCAAGGGTGTTGGAGTGACTGGTTTTGTCAAATCATTTTTCACATCGACTTTTGGAACAAATTTAGAAATTGACATTTTTGGTTTAACAACCGGTTTTTCCGAAGTCGATGGTTTTGCAAACTTAGTATCCACACCCTTCCCTTTTTGACTTTCTAGCTGACACCTCAAAAGATCATTTTGCTCTTTCATGTCTTTGCAGGCGCGCTCATACGACAGTTTGTCATATTTGCATTCCTCGGTTTTTCGATCAAGTTGTCTAAAATATGATACATTTTCTTTTTCAAGTTTAGTAAGAGCATTTTCATATTTTAAAACAATTGCAGAGGTCTCAGCTCGCAGTCTTTCATCGTCTTCAACAAAATATGTTTGTAAAATGATGGACATAATATCGGTCGACATAGCTGCTTCGAAGAGAGAATCATTAAGGTTTTCCAAAACTTTGATATATTCAATATTTTCATTAGCTTCCTTCACCAGGGATTTGTGGTCCTTGACAAAGTCGGCTGTTTCTTTCAAAAATGCTTGTTCAAAATGAATTACTCTCGCATGAATTGCATTCAGTGGAGTAGTAATTTCTATTTCAAACACCTTTTTCATTTCTGCATGAAAACTTGAACGCCAGTTGTTGATACCTATAGTAGTTTTGGATGCAACAATATTTTGAAGTGTTTCAATTCTCTTTTTAAGATCATCTAAATATCCTCTAGCAGCCCTTGTGTTAAAAGGATTGTTTGAGGACATTTGTTCCAAGTTTGAAAGAGTTTTAGAAACAACTTTTTGTTTTGCAACTGGTGTTGTAACAACTGGTTTTTTGGAAAACTTTGGTGTTTGTTTTTGTTGAACAAAATTAACTCCAGAAAGTATGTTGAGTTTGTTGTAATCAATTGGTTTTATTTCTGGGTTCTTTTGTTTCATCTTAATTCGACTCGCTTCAGCAAGCTCAATTTTTTTGTCAGAATCCCGAACAGCGGGAGGATCATGTTTAGCATATATTAAATTTCCATTGTACAAAACATTATGTTCTTTCTGAGCTTTCTTGAGAGTATAAGGGTTTTCACAACCGATAGCCATTTTCTTTAGAGTGTGCAAAAGCGGGTTTGGATCTTTAATTAGCATATGAATGGTTTGATCAGAATGACCCGTTTTCACAAGCAAATCTTCCAAATTTTTTATTGTTTCTTGTTTCTCAATGATTTCATCAAGAAGATCATTTTCTCGTTTTGAAAAATCTGCTTTCAACTGTTTCTTTTCTTTTTCAAGATCAGAACAAGTTGATTCTTGTTTATAAAGATGGTTTTTCAAATCAGAAATTTCCGCGTTTACGAATTTTATTTTCATGTTTAAATTAACATCAAGTGTGTCAAAGTTGATTTGCAATTGTTTTTCTCTTAAAACGGAATTTCGATAACCAATTTTTAATTCTGACTGTCGTTTGTTATTAAACTCAAAAGCTTTTTCGTTTTCCTTATACCTCTCAAGCTCAGCAGTCATTTTCTCTTCGCGGCCTTAACATCGCGATTGACCTTTTTTACTTTCTCAATTCAATACTACAATTATTCAATAATGATTCAAAGAGAGCACGTTTTTCCTCATCATTCTCAGTATACTGTGACTCTAAGCCTCCATTAGGATTCATATCTGGAGTTGCCAAATCAATATTGCTACTACTTGGCGTGTCCAGGTATGTATCATAAGTGGGTTCTAGAATCTCATAATGTTGTTCCTCATGAGGAGACATATCAAATATTTCATTATTGTGGCATGTATTGAATGATGGTACCTCAGAGACTGCATTGGTGTCATAAATAGGAGGTGCATCAGAATCCGTGTCATACTTAGCCTCCTGAAGATTTTCCATAAATATGCAGTTTGCATCGATGTCCTCGATGTCTTCCATGTCATCCATGAGAGCCATAAAATCATTTTCCTCAGCATTCAACTGAAACCCTGCCACTTCCTTCTGTGCTAACAGCAATGCTTTCTGCAGATAAGCTGGATCTTTCTTTTTCAGCTTAGTAGGACAGTTCCTTGCCATATGACCGACACCCTGACAGTTGAAACACTTGATCGGATTTCCCTGATTCATATTTCCATAATTCCCAGCAACTGGAGCAGCACCATTCCCAATCTGATTACCCATTGTCTGATTCCCAATATTCTGACCCCTCTGATTTCCAACAACTTGACCCATCTGATTCCCTGCATACTGACCCATCTGATTTCTTGCATACTGCCCTTGATTACCCATCTGAAATCTGCTAGCATATCCTTGCTGATTCCCAGTAACCCTAACCATTTGTCCTCCTTGACCCATATTGAAACTCGGCTGAACAATCTGCCTGTTGCGAGTATTTGATGAAATCCTTTGGTTATTGTTGGTTGGTGTAGAATAGCGTCCTTGGAATGCCTTTGTCAAATAAGCAAATGCTTGTGTCAAAGCAGCAGTAGACTCATCATTGTCAGTGAATTCTGGTTCTTGGAATTGTGGATATTGTTGCTATTGTGGATAGAATTGTTGTTGTGGAATTACAGCAGTTTGTTTTTGCGAAATGTATTGTTGTTGCATGTAGTTGTGAGTGGAAGATGAAGATGGTTGATGTTGTGTGTTCACTGGTAGAGGTGTTGGTGTTTGAGCAATGAGTGCAAGAGGATCATGATTCTTTTCTAATCTTTCTTTCCTTACTTCATTAGCCTCAGCTTGGTTTTGCTTCAGAAAATCATAGAGTTGATCATAATTCACTTGGTGTAGATCCTTGGTTTGGTTGACAATAGTGACATATCGTCCCCATTCTTCTTGAAGACTGTTGATGAACTTGATGTTGCTCAAGATTTGTCTTGGTGTCAACTTGTTTCTGATTAGCTCATTCATTAGAGTGCAAAACCTGGTATAGTAGGATTCAATGGATTCTCCTGGAGTGGATGTAAACTTCTCCCATTCAGTTAGTAGCTTGTTTTCAACATCTTGTTGCCCAATTTCTGTGCCATGACAAAGCCTTCTAACTCTTTCCCACATGTCATAGGCAGTTTCACAACTATCGACAGCAGCAAAGATCTCTCGTGGTAATCCTAGTTGGATTAAGTGCATTGCCATATCATCAGCTGCGATTTGCTTCCTGTCTTCTTCTGTGTATTCTGCTTCTGATTGTTCACGAAAGAACGGTGGAATAGGAGGTGTTGCATTTGGCTCTCCAGGGTCTTGAATTTGTTGAGGCTTGAAGGGTCCATTCTTAATAGATTGGAGCAGGAGTTTACCATCAGGCTTGGTTTTGATGTAACGAAGCATAGGGCTTGTCCATGGAAGATATCCACCTTTTTCAAGCATAGGAGGACGGTTTTCTGCACCGGATGCATGAATGTCTTGCTAAGTTGTCATTGATGAAGTTATGTATGATAAAGTTTATCTTGGATCGGTTCAACGATATAGGAGTTGTGTTTGGTGAAGGTTAAAGTCAATTGTTCTGAAATTTTGGCCTAAAAACTTAAAAACCTCGATAACTTCTTTTTGGAGTGGATTTGGATCTCGAAGGTTGGGTTCAGCGTGTCCTTCTCCCCGTTCTCACGGTCGTTTTGATAGGTTGTGGGCTGAAAATAGAGTTACGGTTCAAAAGTTATAGTCGTTTGAAGTTTTGTCCTAAAACAGAAGTCAATTCCGATGGATTATGTTGAATTATGTTGAATTCTGATGGATTTTGTCGAATTCCGATGAATACTGTTCACTTTGTCTAATTCCTATGAGTTCTTACAATTCCGATAAGTGGTGCAATTCCGATGAAGGTTGAAGGTTGCAATTCCGATAAAAATTACAATTCCGATGGATATTGGCAATTTCGATGAAATTTGCAATTCCAATAGAATCTATCTAATTCGTACAAATTAGAAGATATTTCCCTTAGTAGAAGTATTCCACACACTTATACAAGTAAGGGAATACTGAGTATTCTTTGGATAGTGAAGTAAACGTTTTCTTGATGAATTCCGATAAACCAATTCCGACAAACCCTTAAATCTGAATTCCGACAAACCCTCAAAAGTCTGAATTCCGACAAATGAACTGATTCTTTAGTGATCAAAATTATGACTAAAATCAAACTTCTAAACAGTTTCTTTCGACCAAAAACCTTCGAAAACACTTAACTAACAATAAAGTTTCGACCTTTAACGTTTTTAATCAAATTTGACGAATTTCGACAAGTATCCAAATCTTTCTAGTTCGATACGAAACACGTTTTTTGATGATTTTGATTCGATTTTTAGCCAAAATACACTAATAAGTAATAGATCTAAATGAAAGACAACAACTTTTAACCTAAAAGAAGTAAAAATCAAAGCTTTTGATCAAAAAGCTTACGTTTTTATGGACAAAAAACGCGACTTTTGTGCTAAACTTCGATCAAAAAACGATACACAATCACTCCTAAATCGATGTTAGGCGATTGATACCACTTTTAATTCCCTTATATCAAACTCTATCACACAATATATTGATCATATAAAGCACAATGGATCGTATGTATGAAATGTAAACCGTGTATATTACTAGAGAGAATAAGAGATGAAGAGAACTTTATTAGTAAACACACACACAATCACACACACGTCCACTCTCTAAATGAGGTGGTGTGAGCTTTTTATAGTACAATTCCAACAAGCCATGGGCTTTCTCATGGACTATGGATTGGACAAATATAACTTAGCTTCTAACATATTAGATTAGTCCATGAGCCCTTCAACTATCCTATTACATAAACAACGACACATTACAAAGATATAAATACGTAAATGACCATCACTTTCTAATAAAGCTAACACGTCCTACAAACCACCCATCACTGAGCAGCCAATTCCTGAAGAACAACCAACTTCTTCATCAGTCTCCAAAGACAAAGGCAAATCAATTGTCACTACTCCAGAGCCTGAACAACAAAAAGTTATGCCAGCATCAAAGATCATTCGCTAGGACCCTGATGAACCTGTCAGGGTTCCTTATATGATTAATGGGAAGATATACCAGCTGAAAAACGAAGAAATCTATGCTCATATGGAGAAAGAGAAGGAATTGAAAAAGGAAGCTAAATAAGCAAAAAGGCTAGAATTAACAAAGCCTGAAATTACCAAGGTTGTGCAAGAAGAGGCTAAGAAGCTTGGAATTGATCCCAAGAAGGTCACTAGTGCTAAAGTAGGGGATCAATTCAAAAATGCTCAAGATGAAGAGATGGAGGCTCTCAAAAGGAAACACACTGAGAGAACTCTCAAAATTGCGAGATAAAGAAGAAAAGAGTTGAGCAGTACAATTGTTCAATGACAAACAGGCTGAAGCCAGAGCCCATCACTGATGTGAAGATCATACCTAAGACCAAGCCTTCTGTACTCTATGTCTTAAGGAACCATGACCATAGGAATTTTGATGTTCATGATCTCTTCGAATTTTCAGACTTTGGGATCACTGAGCTGGATGAGTTGGGTCCAATCATTGAGAAGAAAAGAAACATCATTGTTAAAGCCCTGATGATTTCTCTAGCAAAGAGGTATTAAAGACTAAGAAAGATGCCTGTAGAACTTAAGATTCAGTACGCTCTCCCTGATCCAGTCCCTCATCAAGCACCAGCTCAGTCCTCAGGAAGAAAGAGGAAACACATGGGACATGAACCAAAGATCAAAGTCCCTGGGTTAGAATGTAACAGAAGTCTTCCTGAGAATGTTCAGTTTGTGAACAACATGGTCATTGAAGAACCTGAACTTGGACTCTTCTTTATTGATGCTTTTGGAGATCAAGCCTTTCAAAGGTGGAGTGACATTGATAGGGCTGGAATAGATACTATTATGGAATATTTGGTGATGTCTTCTACCATCAAGACCCCTGAGAATGCCAGATTTTGCATGATACTGAGGAAGCTGATAGCTGATCACCCTGACCAAGAAAAGCTCAAATCTAAGAAGGTGAAACTAGAAGCTTTGGGATATTATATGGACTGAGTATCTCTTTTGTACTCACTATCTCTTGTAGCCATTGATAGGACCTTTGTAATTGACTAATAAATGATGTTTTATGTTTATCAGTGTTCCTTATTTGCTTTCTAGTATCTTTAGTGTAAGAAGAAGACCTTTGCTCACTTACACCAATCAAAAACACTTAGGCTATATTTATATCCAAATAGGGGGAGACTTTTGGGTCCACTCAGTACCCAAGTTTCCTTAAACTAGGATTTGAATAGAAAATACCCTAAGTGTTGTATAATAGTAAATATCAACCAAGTCACTGAGTGAACAGTCACTTAGTGAGTCATCCTCAGGAAGCTTATGACAAGCCTAAGAAGAAATACATTTCATTCAGTGAGGCGGAACTCAGTGAATGATCCCTGAGACAAAGAAGAAGGTGATGGGTTCAGTGAGTGATGACAATAACTTACTGAACCCCAAGTCTCCTCAACAACTATGAAGACTGAAGACTAAATACTGAAGACTTAAGACTTAAGACTGAAGGATTGGCGGGACAAGGCGGGATAAGTTTGAAACGTATAAGGGAGAGTCCTTATCAAGCAAAGGTCAAACTTACCCTGAATGGCTAAAGACCAAAGCAGTGTCATCACTGCTATTCAGAAAGCTACATTGTCCTATACCCAAAGTAGATAATTGTAACAGAGACAAAATACGTAATTATTTTAATGCTTCTATTAATTATCACACAAGCTACACTAATTAACCACTAATTAACCCTAGATCTAGAGAGAGAAAGTTAGAGAGAGAAAGAGAGTGGAAGATTGATCACACAATAATATGGAAATGTTTTGCATACAATCAACCAACCCTCTCCCTTGAATGGGAGGGGGTATTTATAGTTTTTAAATGTGCATGGGCTAGTAGCCCTAATTAACATACATAAACATAATTAAATAAATAAACGACACAGCCCATGGGCCTTCTACACGGGCTGGGCCTAATAACAAACCTAAAGGCCAAAGCAACCTATTACAATATGATCAATACTTGAATTAATACAAAACGAGTTCCCAACAATCTCCCCCTAAGTATTGGTCATCAAGGTTACTTGACGTCGTCTTTGCTTCTTGTGGCTTTGACGTCTTCTGAATCTTTGTTCTTTGTTCTTGATAGTGATGTTACATGATATGGTACTGATCTGCCATTCTCCAATGGTCTCTGCTTCTGGTGTCTTCACGCCTTCTCCACCATGCTCATATGTCTTTTGACTATGGTTCTTTAACTTGTTCTCACTTCTTCAATCTTTAACTTGTGAAAGGTTGTAGTGCATGAACTTTGACTTTTCTTTAACATATTCTGAACTTTTGATATTTTTGAGTCTTTATAAGAACTTGACTTCAGGATATGAGCATGATGGAGTCTTGATGGTGGTTAAACTCCAGGTCTTCAAGCTCCTCCGCAGCAGCAGCAGCAACACGAACCAACCGGAACTTACAGGCTCAGACTTCGAGATCGTCAACAGCATAGTGTAAAGACTTTCTCTAATCCTTGCCCAGGCTATTTGGAACCGGATACCCCTGAAAGGGCTTACACAGACACACCGAAGTGCACCCACGATTCAGTGAGCCGCTGGAGATCACCCCACGACTGTAGACCATTTTTGGAGCAAACACTAAGCGTAACCCACAAGGAGTTACCGAAGTGACCTGCTGTTAGGGTTGTTTGATGTTATCCTGGCAGGATTTCTATTCTATCACTGAGAATCACAATTGTGAATTCTCTCAAGAATGTTCTCGGCAGATTGCTAAGATCTGCGAAGGACTCTTCTTAATTTTACAACTGCTGCCCATGATGTAGAACACCAGTGTAATACTAAGTGTTCCTAAGAGATCTTTGATAAATCTCATGGCTCTAGACTCTATTAGTGCACATTTGTTTGGTCGTCGGAGGCGTGGAGCAGAGTGCCTCCTTTTTAAGGGATAATTACCAAAATAGCCCAAACACAAATGGGCGGTTCCCTATCTAACCCGAAATCCAAAAATAATTGTGTTGCCCAGGGCAACCGGCATTTTTTGGGGCAACCGAAGGATTTCCAGTGTATTTTTTGGGCAACAATCGCCCTTTTTTGGGCAACTGGGGGCATTGCCCAGGGCAACCGGGGTAGAAATATCCCATTTGGGTTTTGGGCTATTTTAGTAATTATCCCCCTTTTTAATATCAACACATCTCGTAGTGAGAGGTCGATAGATGATGAAGGGTTCTCCGTGTGAAATGAAACAAGTGCCTTTTGAGAGACACCTGAGTGGCTTAGAAGGTTTAGTGCAGTGCGTCACTGGGTCCATGACGTCTTTAGTTTTCAATACCGGTGATGCTCAGTCAACCAGTAGATTATGTATTGAACCCGGTGTCTGCCTTAAGGTTGAACAAATGGAGGGCTATTTCTTTTCACCCTTTTCATTGCTTTTCTTTTTAATTCTTCAACCCCTTCTTTCTCCTTTCATTTCATTTCTCCTTTTTTGTATCATACCTAGGACTTTCTAGTTCTAAACTATGGGAATTGTCCTTGGGTAGATCCCTCCGGCTCTGGCGGATCATAGGATGGTTTTTCCTAAACCTTAGTCACCTTATAACTCCATGACTATCCTATTGTTGCCATAACCAAACCTTTTGAAAATCTCTCAAAGTGTTTATGATTATGAAAACATATTTTGTTAATACTTTGAGAGTTTTGTGATTTTCAGAAAGACTCCCCCTTAACATGTGCTCATAAGTAATTAATAGAAATTTGCACATGTCGGGAAGAGTTGGCACTTTTGAATTGATTGATTTTCAATGAACATGATCATCGCGAGACACGCTTACATCACTAGTAAACTAGCTTGAAATTATTACCCGTCCAGGTCACATTCAAATAAAATCGCTCAAAATCGGTACATTCTACTCAGACACGTCCTTTGCGAGACACGTTTACATCACCAGATGAACTGGCTTGAAATTATTACCCGTCCGGGACATGTCCATTTGACTACTGACTTTTCCTATCGTCAATTCGAGGGTCAATTCTGAGTCGAGTACTTATGAGATTCCATCTTTCCTTTACCATATTTTAATCATCAGTTATTCTCCCCCTCAAAAATAGCATACTCATGATGTTTTTGAAAAAACTTTATGATTAAAATATGCTATTTTTGAGTTTTAGGGAAGAATTTCAAGAACTTTTTTTTTTAAGAACAAAGATTATTTTTCAAATACTCCCCCTTGACGAGGGAATACCTGTCCTTATGAGCAGAATGTTTTGAAAAACTTAGAAAACATTCAGGTTTCATTCTACTCATAAGAAAGAAGCTTTCGCTCCTTTGATCAGGATTGAGGCACTGAAGCGTACCTCAGGGTCCTTTCTTTACTGGTACGGGTTGTGCACTGTTATGTGTACACAAACCATATTCGGTGATGAAAAATGATGAAATTATGGAAATGATGAAACAATGAAATGGTACCAATGGTTATTACTCAGGACGACGAAACGTGAGGATGTTAGGGATTCGTGCACGTCCTCCAACGTAACTTTCCAGTCGTCGCATCTGCATCCGGAACTTTATCTTATTGTCAATCCTTTTCACGAACTTCACCGCTTGCTTAGCATCATTCTTGCTCCATTTTATGACTCGTGACCATCCTGTGAACAACCCCTTGCTCCGTTTTTCCAAGATATCCTCAAGTTTAGTTTTGACCATTAGAAGAGTTTCGTCACTGAACTTGTGGAGTTCTTCAAAACCCATGAATCTTGGTTTCGATCTGTCCCTTGTATAATACACCCCAAACGGTCTATCCCCAAACGTGTACGGCTACTTTTCAGCATATCCTAGATGTTTAAAATCTGGCTTGACGAGATTCAACTGTGTTTGATAGCTTTCTACCCCAAGATGGACATCCTCAACTCGCGTTCTGATTACTATGCTGCGGATGTAGATGAGGATCGAGTTAATGATATCGTACTGAAGGCGTCCAGGGAGATGTTCAAGTTTCCCTTGAACTTTCAGTAGATACATATCTTCGATATCATTGAGGTTCAGGGAGGGATAGTCAGCTTCACTGAAGGTGTACTCTTGATCATCCGATCTTCTCACAGTAATCTTCTTCAGAAAGTTATACCCAAACATTGATTCGGTTTCTACACTGGTGATTGACAGAATCCTATACTTGCTCCAAACATCAGTATCAGTTGTTCTTTTGGTGATCATAAACTTGTAGAACAACCTTCACAGATTTGGCCAATGGTAGACCCCAAGAGCAGCATCTTCATTGTATTCTTGAACTTTGCCGATCCATAGATTGCCAACTTGTTGTTCTAAGCCTTCTATGGCATATGAGGCTGCTGGATATTTGGTAATTGACGTTGCATATCGTTTCTCAGGATTCGTGTTTCCATAGATGAGATAGTCTAAATCGTTGTTGAAGAAGTATGCTTTGGGTAACTTGGGATTGTTTGGATGACCAATGAGTGGTAAGGGATGGGTGTAATCACTGAGATGTAATTGTTCTTTTGGATTGGAGGCTTGTGCATCTTCCCAGTTGATGTTTTCTCCCAGAGCTCTTTCAACTTGTTCAATGTTGTATTCAAACTCCAGCTCGGTTGTTGTAACTGTTTTGAACTCTGTGAATCCACTCTTGCGAACTCGGATGATGTCAGGTAACCCCAACTTTTGGACTTTAATTGCCTTCTTCAACCGTTTTGTAAAGTCCATAATCGATCCTTCAACAGGTTCATCATTGTCATCTTCAGGATATGCATCAACCATCTTCTCAAACCAATCGAACTTTGGAGCTGATGGATTGACCCTTTCAGGTAGTGGTACGGCTTTTTCAGTAGCAGATGGAGCACGAAATTTTTGAACTTTTGTTGGAGCAATTGGAATTTCATGATCAGAACTTACATCATCATAAGATTCAAGTTCCTCAAATGCACCGCCTTCAAGAGGAACAAATACCGTTTGACTTGATTGTTTAGTTGTGCCGGAAGAATGTGTCGTGGAAGCACGGCCAGTTGAAGAAGAATGTCTCCTCCTTTTCTTCCCTTGATCCTCTGGTTCTTCCCGATGGCGCTTGACTGGTTTGTCGGACTTGCACCCTTCTTTTGGAAGATTGCCTTCCTTGTCATCCTCTTTCATGGATTTGAGTAGTACTTCTTGAAGTTCTTGTTCTTTTGGATCATCCATGATTTCTTCTAGTAATAACCCTTTGAGGTCAGATCTGGATGGTTTAGGTGGCATGGTTCGAATAGTGATTGGTGTTGTCTGCATTATTTTGGCCACCATTTTTTCCAGATTTCTTTGGACAAATGTGTTGAGAATTCCTTGAAGATTATCATGAAGATATTGAGTGACCTCTTGAGTAACTTGAGAACTGACTGTCTGCGGGACATGAGTTTTCAAATATTCTTCAGCTGTCTTTTCCAAGTCAAAGTTATTAAATTGGGAAATTTGGTTATCCACCTTCTTTTCTACATTTTTGATTTGTTGTTTTATCTCTGTGTGCTCTTGTACTTCTGCTTTGAATTTTTCTGACACATGCACTTGAAGTGTGGTAACCTGCTCCTTGAGTTCACTATATTCATTTGTGGATTGACCAACAGATGACGGTTGTGGTGATGGTGATTTGTCATCCTGTTTGTCATCTGACTTATCTTTTTCCTCATCATCCTCATCATTACTTTCATCTGCATCATTTTTTCTTTCATCTTCATCACTTTCACTTTCTCCTTCTCCTTCTTCATTGTCATCTTCATCTTTATTACTTTCAGATTCCTCAGACTCAGATCCAGATTCATTATCAGATTTCCCAGATTCACTCTCTGATTTACCAAGTGTTTCAGACCTTGCAGTTTCAGACTCCTCCTGTTCTTCCTCAGGAATTGATGTTGTACCTTCACCTCTTCTTATTTTCTTACGTCTTTTTTCATCTTCTTTATGTTTCAATAGGCTTTCTTTTGAGGCTTGCTTCATCTGTTCTTTTTCTTCTTTGTCAGTTAATGATGGTTCAATTGGTGAATATTGTGTATCTGAAAACTTGATCTGCTTTCCTTTGCCTGGTTTCAATCCCTTGTCTGATTCAGACAATGTAGATTTGAAATTCTCAATATCTTTCTTATTCTTGCCTTTCCTGAGGTCTACATTTTCATCTTCCTCCTCCTCACTTGATTCATCATGAAGTTGCATTGCTGATGAGGCTTTAGGAACCGCTTTTCTTTTCTCAACTGTAGTGGCTTTCTTTGAACGAGAAACAGTGGCTCGAGCTGGGATTGATTTACTCTTTCCTTTTGATGATTTTGCCCCTTTGGGTACAATTCCCACCTTTTTGGCTTTCACAGCTTCGTCATACTTCTGATAAGCCTCAGTATTCATCAGTTCTTCAGACAACAAGTTTTGTGGAATTCTGGCACCTTGCTTTTCTGTGTGAGACTTCTGTGTTTTGATTCTTATAAGAATGTGGTCTTTGTCTTCAGTGTGCATTTTCTCATTTACGAGTCGATTGAGTTCAGAATATCTTTGCATGAAACGTGAGATCAGGAGTTTGGTGAAGCGGGGAAAAGGTATTTTGTAATATTTATTTTGATGAAATTTGGTATTTAGAAAGATCATGTCTTTCCAGATGTATTTGGCGAAGTTTAGATGTTTTAGGTTGATAACACCACAGAAGAATTGAAGTTGCTCTTGTCGAGGGTGTTCCAGTCCAGTGGGTTTTCCAGTTATACAATGCATGATGATTGAGTACATGGTTTGCCATGGTTGTGGAAAGTACTTTCTTTCGACTTTGTAAAGTGACGTGAGTGGTTCTTCTGTTTCATCCTATCCCAGTAGCTGAAGTGTTTTGACCATATCTTCAAATGTAGGGTCATCGTGAAAATTCGTCAGTGTTCCAGTTACTTCTTTTGGAAGTTGCAATACATTCCTTAAAGTTTCAACCTTGAACGTGATCTCTGTATTATCTAAAGTGATGGTCATGCTCTCTTCGTCTTCACTAATGATCAGAGAATGCCAGAACTGATTGAAATAAATTTCAGGTACACTTGCTGTGTTTGTCAAAGTAGGTCTGATGAAATGTCTATCAAGGATTTCCACAATGATCTGGCAAGTTTCAAGACATCGTAACTTCTTGAAGTCTACTCTTGAGTTAGAGTGGCAGATCTTACGTTCATCCCCTTCTGGAATGATTTGTTTTCGGGTAACAGATGCTTGAGACATGGTTCGAGACATGGTTCACCTGATCATTGTAAACACCAACAACAATACACAATGGACACAGTATATATATGTTAGTGAATGACAGTGGTTTCATGAAATTATCCTTCATAATATGATGCATCACATTGAACAGAAATCTCATGAGGGCATATCATTCAATCAAATCATTTTCTAAACAAATCAGTTTTTATAAATAATCATATTTCATGTTCAAGTTTGTGAAGATTTTAAGTTTGAAACAAGTTTTATAAGTTTGTTAAACTGAAAAACATTGAAACAAACTTAGAAGTTTTAGAAACTTGATAACATGAGATTATCTTTATAAAAACTAGATAAGTTCAAGAAACATGATTAGTCAGAAACAAGATCAGCATAAAACCTTAATCAACATAGTTACTTGATTAACATAGAATCACGACTATCACAGTTACTCGATCATCTTATGCTTTTAGAAACTTGATCAGCTTAAGTCTAACAAGAGAAACTAGACTAGGAGAAGTTCGACTAGTGTAGAAGCTCGACTAGTGTAGAAGCTTAGTAGAGTTGCTCGACTAGTTGAGTTGCTCGACTAGAAGAGTTGCTCGACTAGAAGAGTTTCTCGACTAGTTGAGTTCCTCGACTAGTTGAGTTGCTCGACTAGTTGAGTTGCTCGACTAGTTGAGTTCCTCGACTAGTTGAGTTCCTCGACTAGCTGAGTTGCTCGACTAGCTGAGTTGCTCGACTAGCTGAGTTGCTCGACTAGTTGAGTTCCTCGACTAGTTGAGTTCCTCGACTAGTTTGACTGTTGTCTCCTAACTCGGAGACAAAGTCGATCATCTTGCACAAACTTGATCACCTTAACAAACTTGGGTAAGATACTTGACTATCATAACAAACTTAGAACAAACACATTCAGCAAGAAACTTAATAAGAACCTCGATTACACATTTAGATACATGGTATTCAACTTTTATGCATAACTGAGTATCTATTCATTTATCTCATGAACCGGCATTGAAAAATAAGCGTTTAACAATATTCAGTCAATCACAGCACATCACTGGTGTTCACAGTCTCACATATGCGACTGCCTTAAACCCTAAAACACTCGATCCGTCCAACTGGGGTTAAATAATCTAATTAAACATGTGCAACATACATACAAACATGTCATGAACGTAACACAATTAGATCAAATAACTTCCCACAAGAAACGCCCAAATCGGTTCTATAAACCCTAATTCGCAAATCTTAAAATTCAATCACAAAAGCAATCATAGAATGATCATAGTGCCTAACGGATTAAATTAAAACACTTACAAATTATCAGAAAAGAAAAATCTTTAATTCTTGATACTAATGCGGTTTTGGCGGGCAGGGAGGGTTTTATTGTGAGAGGGAATTGTGTGTGTGAGTTACTATGTGTGTTGTGAGTTTGACTTAAGTCAGACCGTTTCTCTTATTTAATTTTGTTTGTTCTTTTGACAATTTTGGTCCTTAAACTAGTGTCCAAATAAATCTCAAGTCCTCAAGCAAATAATACTTCACATTATAACATGTTTAATCCTTTGCTAGAATCCTGGTTCACTTATGGTCCTTCTGATACATCTTTTAACAACATGACACTTTCAGTCCTTTGATATTTTTATGATGAAGATATTGATGAAGATTCGAGAAGGATAAATGAGCAAAAATTTCTCCCCCTCAAAATATGTTCGTGATTTGAAATTAATAAAAATTTGAAAGGACGAGAACATATTTTGATTCGGTTTCACTTTTGCACACTTATAGATTTTTTTTTTTTTTTTTAAATATAAAAAATGCAGGAAAATCTTTTTGTGTTTTTCAATAAGTATTTACAAAGATAGTTTGATGTTTGACTCTTTTTAATTTTGAAGAAGAAAAGTATTTAAGTCATCGGGAGTCAAACACCTCATGCCAATTTGGTGAACCAGTTCCACAAATCTTGCATGGGGCAAGGCTTTGGTGAACAAGTCCGCTAATTGGTGTTCAGTACCCACAAAGTATAATTCAACAGTACCCATTTCCACATGCTCCTTGATGAAATGATAGCGTAGAGCAATATGCTTGGACTTGGAATGTTGGACCGTGTTGCAGGAAATAGCGATGGCACTCTTGGAATCACAGTACATAGGAATCTTGTTGAAGACGTATCCATAGTCCATCAGCTGAGATCGCATCTAAATGAATTGAGCGCAGCATGCTGACATGGTGACGTATTCTGATTCTGTAGATGATAGTGATGTGTAGTCTTGCTTCTTTGATTGCCAAGAGACGAGCTTGTCACCCAAAAACTGTACTCCCCCTGATGTACTTTTGCGTGTGTCTAAGCACCCTGCATGGTCAGCGTCTGAAAATGCGACAAGTTCAAATCCAGAATCCTTTGGATACCAGATCCCCAAATTAATGGTTCCCTTTATGTATCTAAGGATTCTTTTAACGGCTGAAAAATGCCGCTCAGTTGGTCTTGACTGATATCAGGAGCAAAGGTACGTGGCAAATACAACATCCGGTCTGCTAGCTGTGAGATACATGATCGACCCAATCATGCTATGATATTTTGTAGGATCAATGGGTGTCCCATGCATGTCAGCATCTAGCTTCGGGGATGAGGAAGACATAGGGGTGTTATAGGTTTCACAGCTGGTCATACCATGCTTTTTCAGGATTTCCTGAGCATACTTGGACTGACTAAGGAATATACCACGGGGTGATTGATGAACTTGCAGTCCTAAGAAGAACTTCAGTTCACCCATCATGGACATCTCAAAGTTATTTTTCATTAATTTTGCGAAAGCATTTGAATATTTTTTATGTGTTGATCCAAAAATGATATCATCGACATAAATTTGTACGATGAGAATGTCCTCCCCGTGTTTTTGTATAAACAAAGTCGGGTCCACAGTTCCTTTAGTAAAGTGATTGGCAAGTAAAAATGTAGATAACTTGTCGTACCAGGCCCTTGGGGCTTGTTTAAGGCCGTAAAGGGCTTTCTTTAGCCGATATACGTGATTTGGATGTTCTTGGTACACGAAGCCTTCTGGTTGATAAACGTACACCTCTTCCCGGAGTTGGCCGTTGAGAAATGCAGTCTTCACATCCATTTGGTAGACAGTAATGTTCTTGTGAGCCGCGTAAGTCAGCAACATGCGAACAGCCTCAAGCCTTGCGACTGGAGCAAACGATTCTTCGAAGTCGATTCCCTCTTCTTGACTGAATCCTTTTGCGACTAGCCGGCACTTGTTACGAATCATAGTACCATCTGCATCTAACTTTTTTTTCCAGATCTACTTCAATCCACCGACATAAACCCCATCTGGTCTCTCTACCAGTTCCCAAACTTCTAACCGCTTGAATTGTTCCAACTCCTCTTGCATGGATTCAATCCAGTTGTCATAAGTGAGGGCTTCCTTGATGTTTTTGGGTTCGGCTTGATAAATGGTAAGTGCATAAATGCAAGTTTCACCGTCTGTATGGAGTCTTTTTCTTGTCATGACTGGGTTTTCTGGATTACCAATGATGTTTACTAAGGGATGGTCCTTTGTCCATTTATGAGTGGATGGATAGTGTTGATAATTTATGGTGCACGTTTGACGGTTCCAAATTGCGTGTAGAAGATTCTGCAATATCAGGAAAGGTTGGTGCAGGAGCAAATGGATTAAAGAATGCATCTCCGTCATAACCTGATGGTGTGGGTACTACAGCAGAGTTGTGGGAGAATCTTCAGCTGTGGGTGTAGAAGTGGAAGGAGTTTGATCTACTGACGATGATGGTTCTGGTTGAGGTGCGTCGTCAGCAACTGCTGTGGAAGTAGTTGCTGGTGTATCAGATGCTTGATTGTTTACGGTTTGAGCAGCGGAATTGGTGGATACAGCCGAGGCACGATTAACTAGAGAGTCATCGAACAGAGGAGCAAACAAGTCTTCTATATCCTTTCTATTGAACGGTAATGGTTCAGCTGAAGATGCAGGAAAATTTAGACGGTTGTGTGCGGGTTCTAAGCTGTTTTGCTCAGAAGCCATATCTGTGAGCTCATCAAAATTAGCATGGATTGTCTCTTGAATTTCTCAAGTACGGCAATTCCAAATTCTGGATCCTTTCGAATTCTCACAATAGCCAAAAAATACTCCTATGTCTGCTTTGGCTTTCAGTTTACCAAGATTATCACGATCATTCTTTGGATAGCAAAGAGCTCCAAAGACATGAAAGTAATTGATATTAGGTTTACGACCGTGAATAAGCTCATATGGTGTTTTGTCATGGCGTTTGGTGATCATGCATTGGTTATGGGTATAACAAGCAGTTGAGACAGCTTTAGCCCATAGGTAGTCTTGTAATTGGGCATTAATCAACATAGTTCTTGCTGCCTCCACTAACGTACGGTTGCGTCTTTCGACTACTCCATTTTGTTCAGGGGTGCGAGCAATTGACGTTTGATGAACAATACCATTTTTCTCAGTGAACTCCCGAAGAGTTTGATTCTTGAATTCAGTACCATTATTTGTTCTAATGATTCTGACGGTGTTACAAACCTGAACTTGAATCTTCATGAGAAAAGTAATGATCATCGAAGGGGCTTGATCTTTGGTACGAAGAAAGTAGACCCAAGTCCACCTCGAGTAATCATCCACTATTACCAAGATGTACCGTTTCCCGTTGATGGTTTGAACACGCATAGGACCACACAAATCCATATGAAGCAGTTGTAGGACATGATCTGTGATGTGATCTGCTTTTGGAGGAAAGTGGGCTCGATGACTCTTTCCTTGTTCGCAAGCAGGACACAAGTGATCTTTGGCATATCTGAATTTGGGAAGACCTTCGACCAACTTTTTCTTAGCAAGATCGGTCATCGTCTTGAAGTTTAAATGAGACATCCGTTTGTGCCATAGCTATGCCTTTGTGGGATGTGCTTTTGAAAGTAAGCATATGGGAGAGGAAGCTGTCATGCCTTTAAAAGAAATGGTATATAGACTGGTGCCACGTTTTCCTTTCATCAGATCATTTCCTTGAAGATCCCGAATAAAACAAGTTTTCTCTCTGAATGCTACCTCCAAATCACCATCACAAAATTGTCCGAATGAGAAAATATTGGGACCAAGGCCTTCAACGTAATAAACCCTGTTAATTTCGATGTTCCCATTTACGTAGTCTCCATAACCCATAATAGCAGCGAAGTGATCATTCCCGAATCTGACCGTTCCAATGAACTTTGCAACAAAGTTTACAAGAAGCTTGAGATTGCCGGTCATATGACGGGAACAGCCGCTATCAACAATCCATAGAACAATTTGGATCACCTACATCACCAGAAGTTGACACAGAGGCAAGTTTGGTAACGGTGGAACCCGTTTGGTTAGTAACACATATATTAAGCATTTTAGGTACCCATTTAAAGCTAAATGTGTTTTGCAACCAACGCTGCCACGTCCAACTAGTCTCAGCCTTTCTCCTAATAAATGAACTTGGTGATTTGCTTGTCCTAGGTGTATCTATGGGTTTGGGAACAGATTTTTCAGAAACTACTAGTGGTGGTTTTCCTAATATGGACTTGGCAGCAGTAGTGGGCAGAGAGGAAATGCCACTAGATCGTTTCTTTTTACGATGCAATAGAGTTTTAGCAATACATTTCTCATGATTTCCAGATAATATACTAGCATGACAAAATACACAACTTGCATCAACCATAATATCATCCATAACATTCAACGATTTAGCATTCATTACATCATCTATAGAACTAGACTTAGACAAGTTTGATTCTACTTTTGACATATCATGCTTTTTATTCAAACTGCTAACATTAACTACTACTTCTTCAGTCTTAGATAGTCCACTCTTAGGGCACCAGACACTAAACTTCCTTTGTCTCTTGGTGTTTCTTGATTTGCTAGCCTTAGAGTTGTTTCCTAGTCCTATGGAAGTGGAAGTATTCACATTAGTGGTTTGATTTGATGCTTGCTTAGTTGGCTTGTCTACTGTGTACATTCCTGGGGCAATCACAGCTTTTCCTTTTTCTAAAACTCTGAGTTTCTTTTTCAAATCAACAATGATGTGTTGGAGTTCTTGATTTTTTGAATCCAAAATTTTGTTTAACCGGACAGTGTCATTTTTGTTTTGAGAAACTTCATCTATGTCTTTCTCATATTCAAACAGTTTATTTCGCAAAACATCAATTTCATTTTTATTCTGACTTTCTGAAGCATGACTGTTTTGGAATGACAAAGACTTTTTTAGATTTTTGTACTTTAACTCAAATTCAGCACTTTGAGTTTGACACCATTCCAGTCTTTTGTTAAGTTTGAAAACTTCATTTTCACACTTGTTTTCCACATCAAAGTTGATCTGTCTAAGACTCTCATTCTCATTTACCAAATTATCAAACTCAATTTGCAACATTCCAACATTCACAGCATGATCATCAACAAGCATTGCATGACAAGATTCAAAAATAGAATTCATAATCACAGAAATCACATCATCACACAAAACACGTTCTAAGAGTCGATCAACCTCTTTTTCTAAAGCTTTCTTTTGACACTTTTGTTTTGCAATTTTGTCATCTTTAGCTTTAAAAATACTCATCATTGATCCAACTTCAGTCTGTAGTTCCTGTTCCCACATTGTTGCACAAAGTTTCAGGTGTTTAACATGTGGTAAAAATTGATTCTGAAAAATTTCTCTCTTTTCTTTCTCAGCAGGAGAAAATAAAGAAGAGATTTTGATTTCAGAATTAAATTCTATCACTTGTTCCAAAAGTTTAATGTCATCCATAAATGTCTTAAAATATCGAAGAATCCGACATTGTTGAGGCATTTGTGGATCTACAGTATCGTTTGGACCATTGATTTGTGTAACAGGAGTGGTAACAGGAGCAACTTCAGAAGAGGGATTTGGTTCAGTTATTGACAGTGTTTGTTCTGGTTTGTCCTTAGGAGGAACAAAAGATTTACTGATGTGAGGTCTTGCTGAATAATCATATGGAACTCTTGAAAATTCTTTTTCTGACTTTGATCGACTCTCAATCTTATGTTCAAGATATTCAGTTTCTTCATCATTACTAAACACAACAGTACGTTGAAAAGTATCATCAAACAGAAATTCTGCATTGTATAACTTAGGATTATCTTTGAGTGCTTTTTGTAAAAAACGTGGATGGTCACTTCCAAGTGCAAAGCCAAATCCTTTAGGACTCGGTTTCACAGTTAGTCTTTGAATTTGTGTCACTGAATTACCCGTTTTATATACAACATTCTGAAATCCTTTGAGCTTGGATTCCAAGTCCACAATCTCCTCAAGATATGAGTCAACTCGTTTCTTAGTGGCTTGCTTTTCTTCAAGAAGATCATTTTGAGATGTTGAAAGCTCTGATTGAGTTTTTAACAGCTCAGAATTCAAGATGTCAATTTGTTTTTTGAATTCAAATTGCTCTTGTTCTTTTTGAGAAAGCAAATCAGCCTTGGAAACAGTTAGCTCACGAACTTGATGCTCTAAATCCTTGACCTGAACGTATGTCTTTTGGAATGCAACCTCAAAGCCTTTCTCACGTTGTGCTTGTTTTTCATAACTTGAAAGTTGTATTTTATAGCACTCATTATCCTTTGTTAACATTGCAATTTTAGCTTTTAAGTTCTGGTTAATCTCATTGCATTTGTCAATCTGTGACTTTTGTGCATTCAATTGTGATTGGGTGGTCAACAATAAGGTCATAAGCTCCGGATCTTGATCAGGCATAAGATCATCTTGTTCAAGATGAACATGATTATCATCATCAATAGGATCATCAAATAAGACATTGGTGTTATCATCATCGAATGAAACAACAGTGTTTATTTGATCATCTTCTTGAGACGGGAATGATGAATCTTTTTGAACAAGATTTTCTTGTGAAGATGAAGATGCAGATGGTGAAGTAATCTCATGAATAAGGCATTCTGATTCAAGTACCTGAGATAAGCCATCGGTATCATATACCGGGCCTGTCTCGTTCACATTCATCTCCTGCATGTTGGCCATTAGCCACTGCAGCATTGGCCTCCAAGTCTTCCATCTCATCGTCGGAATAAGCATTGGCCATAAAGCTTTGCTCGTTCTGAGTCAACATTCCTTCAGCTTTTTCATCCTTGAGAGCCATCAGAAGAGCTTCTTTATGAAATGCACTTCCCTGAGTCCTAGGCTTAGGGCAAGCATTTGCCATATGACCACTTCCTCCACAGTTGTAACAAGTGATTGACGTGTTTGCAATTCCTCTTCTGTTAGTGCCAACATTCTGAATTCCCTTTTGAGCATTCCCCAGAGTATTTCTACTTACCCCAGCTGTGTTGAACCTCTTTCCCCCTGAGTTAAACCTTGTACCATAATTTACCATGTTTCCTGACCAATTCTACCAGAAGACCGATTCTGAATCTCAACCCGTCCATCATTAACGACTGCTTGGTTCCTAGTGTTTGATGACGAACGAAGACGGTTGTTTGACTTGTTAGAAAATTTGTTGAATGCTCTTGTAATTAATGCAAATCCTTCATTGAGAGAGTTGAACACATCGTCTTCTTCATCATAATCAGCATTAGAATAGAACATGGAGTCGGTATTGTTGTATGGGACCAGTTGGTTATCAGAATTTTGAGATGGTGCTTCATAAGGAACAATTTGATTGTTTGGTTGTGGTTAGAAACTTGGTTGAGAAGGTTGTGGAACAAATTCTTGGTTTGATGGTGGAAAGTATGATTGAGCTATCAAAGCAAGAGAGTTTGGATTTGATGCCTGTGAATAACCTCCTCTTGCTGCAATGTCCTTGTCTACCTCAGTTTGATGTTGCTTGAGATAATCATACAAAAGCCCATATGAAACTTGATTAATCTTTTTGGCTTGCCTCACAAATGTCACATACTTCTGCCAGTCTGGTCCAAGACATCCTAGAAATTTGGAGTTGATAGCAATCTTTGGTAGAGGTATGTTGTGACATTCCAGATCATTGACAACATTGGTGAAGCGATGATAGTATGATTCTAAGGATTCCCCTGGTTCAATCATGAAGTTATTGTATTCCATGTAAAGCTTGGATTCCAGATCCTCTTGGTTCAATTCTGTGCCTTCCATCAAAAGATGCACATGCTCCCACATGTCCTTGGCTATTTTTTGAGCATCAATACTCCTGAAGATTGGGTTAGGAATTCCCTGGAGTATGTAAGCCATGGCCATCTCATTAGCTTCTTGCTGTAAAGTTTGTTCATTGGTATATTGAGCTACTGGAACGGGAGTTGTGGATGCTTCTCGTGGAGGTATAGCAGTTGGATCACCCGGAACCATTGTTGAGGGAACTGGATAAGGTCCTTCCATGATAACCTTTTTAAGATATGGACCATGAGGTTTTCTTAGTTCAACAAATCGAATAAACCGACTAGACCATTGCACATAGTTTCCCGGTGTCAGCATTGGTGGAGTTTCAAACGATCCTGCTTCATGTCTAGATTATTGACTACTGATAGCTTCACACATCTTTGTAAACCAGTGAGGTTCTCTTGATGAAGGCTGGTAGTTTTGCATTTGAGGTTGTGGCATGAATTGTTGCTGAGGTGCTGTTTGTTGAGGGAAAAGCTGATGTTGTTGCACAAAAGCATGTTGCTGTTGATATTGAGGATGAAATTGTTGTGGTTGCTGATGATATTGTTGTTGTTGATGATGTTGTTGTTGTGGATATTGTTGTAGTTGATAATAGAAATAGGGATTGTATGGTGGTTGAGACATTTGTGAAGTAACTTGTAATGATTTAAGGATCTTTAAAGGATAATAACGGTTGTCGTTGAAGATTAGATTGATTAACGGTGAAAAGAACGTGAAGAAACTATGAGGATTTTACTCTAGAAACTCGGAGATTTTAATCGTTGAAACTCGGAGGATTTTACACTAGAAACTCGATTAGTCTCTTAAGAAATCCAAAAAAAACTCGATCACCCTACTGCAATATCTCGATCAAGTGAGAGTTGCACGATCAGTCCAAGAAGCTCGATCAAACTAAGATGTTCAATCAAGGTAAGATGTTCGATCAATCTAAGAAGTTCGAGCAAGGTAAGATGTTCGATCAATCTAAGAAGTTCGATCAAGGTGAGATGTTCGATCAATCTAAAGTTACTCGATCAATCTAAGAAGTTCGAGCAAGGTAAGATGTTCGATCAACCTTAGAAGCTCGATTACTGATGCTCGACTACTTTATCTAACTCGATGAAGTAGTTACTCGATGAAGGAGTTGCTCGATCAAAGTTGCTAGACTAGACCAGATGTTCGATCAAAGTTGCTAGACTAGACCCGATGTTCGATCAAAGTTGCTAGACTAGACCAGATGCTCGATCAAAGAACAGTAACAAGTCTGATGAACAGTGATAAATCGGATGAACAGTACGTGAACAGTAACTTATCAGAATTTTTTTTTCTTAGATCTAATCTTGTAACAACCTAAATTACCCCTAGGCGAATGATACCACTTGATGCTTCTATTAATTATCACACAAGCTACACTAATTAACCACTAATTAACCCTAGATCTAGAGAGAGAAAGAGAGTGGAAGATTGATCACACAATAATATGGAAATGTTTTGCATACAATCAACCAACCCTCTCCCTTGAATGGGAGGGGGTATTTATAGTTTTTATATGTGCATGGGCTTGTAGCCCTAATTAACATACATAAACATAATTAAATAAATAAACGACACAGCCCATGGGCCTTTTACACGGGCTGGGCCTAATAACAAACCTAAAGGCCAAAGCAACCTATTACAATATGATCAATACTTGAATTAATACAAAACGAGTTCCCAACATATTTTATCCAAACTAGCTTAGGTCATCTTTGTCCTCATCAATAACGGTTGTAAAACACTTGTGTATAAATAGGCTCATAAATAGGAGTAAAAGGTTGACAAGTTTGTTCCCTTAATGCTTAGACATTCACAAACTCTTTTACTCATCCAAATACAACTAAGTCCCTAAGGATAGCTCAGTTGCTTAGCATAGTTGTATTTAAGCTTAGCTTAAGTTTAGAGAGGAGATTACCATACTTGTCATTTTCAATCTCAAGTGTTATTGCGCAAACACTTGGGTATAGATTATTTGATTAACTTCTAATAAGAATTTAAACGTTGAAAAACTTTGTGTCTATTTGCTTTTACGTTTTTACTTATTGACAAGTTTTTCATTACATCACTTAAGCATGGAACAAGATTAGATTAACTTTATAGTTAAGCTAGTTGTGTAATAGGGAACAACAAAAAAGTAAGAGTTTTAATCCAGAATGAATTCGTAAGTACGTTGGTGTCTGTAGCTTTTACCCGTAACAGAATTTAAAAGTATGATTAAAATTTCAAGATGCGTTAACTTTAACAATCGCGAATTAGCTCTCTTTGTTGAACTACTAAAATGGGATAGCATTGATTTTCCGTCTTCAGTTTCATATTTTTCTTAAGAAAGGTTAAGAAAATATGTATATGTATATATATATATATATATATATATATATATAATATATATATATATATATTATAATATATATATATATATATGATAAAGATTAAATAAAAAGATAAATATCCGTACACTACGTAAAAAGATTTTTTTTTTTTTTTTAAAGTTCACGAAAAAATCCAAAAAAATTCACAAGAACTGGTTTGTTGGTGCATGAAAAAGATGTGAATGAAGTTTTTCTAAAAGTTGATACTTTTTCCGAAAAAAATTATGAAAAAATACGTTTGTGCATTAAATCATTTTTTTTGTGCATCAAAAATTCGTTTTTGGACGCAACTTCTATTGACTTTTTTCATCAAAAGAACATTGCATATCTAACTAAAACAAGTTGAAATTTGTGTGCATCAAAATTTTTTTGCGCATCAAAATCCGTTTTTTGTGCATTCAGAAAAACGTATAAAAACTCAAAATTAGAAAAACTTGTTTCACAAAAGTTTTATGCACCAACATACCCTATCATTTAGAATCTTTTAGATTTTTTCGCGAACTTAAAAAAAAAAAAAAAAAAAAAAAAAAAAAAAAAAAAAAAAAAAAAATCTTTTTACGTAGTGTACAGATATTTATCTTTTATTTTTTTAACTTTACCCTATATATATATATATATATATATATATATTATATATATATATATATATTATATATATATTTTATATATATAATATATATATATATATATAACGAAAAACTATCTAAAATGATTATTAGTCTTTAGAAAAGAAAAAAAAAAAAGTGTATTTTTCGCTAATATGATCAATGAAAAAGGTGCACTGTATTTGTGTTTGAAATAAAATTAAAAAATTGTTGGTGATTATTAATATTTTATTTAAGCATTTATTTTTGTGTATGCTCAAATTTCGAAAATCAATCATTAACAACAACATTAAGAACTATCGTTAGAAAATTGTGGGTAACATATTTGATTTAATTTTTAATGCGCCAACATGTCCCACGATAAATTGTAAAAGAATCTCTTGCTTTTTATTAAGATTACTTGTGTAAGGAATCTAGTTTGCTACAAATAAAAAAACACACACAAGAAAAAGGTGACACTCATAAGAGTTTTTGAGATGGACAATGTGAATCTTCCATTGGAGAAAATATGAATAGACAACTATATGTACAACAATATATGATTTGACTTATCTTTATCTCCCTCATACAGTCATACACCTGATAAATGTTTGTTTTTGTTTTATTTTGATGAAGGATGTATTGTTTTAGAACTTTTGTCTAATACTCCTACTACGGGAAAAAGATAAAAAAAGGGCATTGATAAATACACATACATTTTTACTTGATACACATGCATTGAATGCATTGAATGCTTGTACTCATGCATTGAATGCTTGTCCTTTTATGTGTATTGATCAAAAAGCTATGTGTAAGTATCAATTCCCTAAAAAAAAGTATAGGTTGTAAAATTATTGTACATGGTAATGGTAAATAACTAAATATATCAAATCAAAATTCTATCCATGTATATGACGTCAAAAAAAAAGTACTATCCATGTAAAGATCTTATATTCCATGCTTACCTGTTTCTAAGAATGGATTCTTACAATTGTTCCCACGTTTTTGCATGCAATTGTCACAAAAAGATACTAGTTCGAATAATTCTCTGAAATTTGAGGTGGTTTCTAGATACGTAGTATAACATTCTCAGTGACATAAGAGAATCTTAGAGAAATAGAGGATAATTATGTACATTTCTTATTCATGCATTTTTGTCAACTCAACAGATTAATAAGAATCTCATACTTGTATTAATTTTAGTAAGCATCAATTTGCACTTAGGATCCGAGAGAGTAAACAACAGGTAGTATTGTGACAGGATAACATGACCTCACAAGAAGATTCAAGAGAATCATATATTGTTTTCATTTTTCATTTTATTTGTATAAGAGAATCTACCTATTTAAAAAGGTGGTGAAAGAGTTTTGATTCCAATGGATCACCCCATTGGAAGAATCCTATTTAAAGAGTACTACTCATATGGTAAGTGAAATTATTTGGTTGGTTTGATATCCCAAGTGGGGTTGTGATTTAATTGAGCACACGATAATGTTGGGCTTAAGTGGTATATGATGTAATTGTAGGGTTGAGTTTGTAGTGTTTGTGAGGAATACTAATTGTGGGTGGTATGAACCTTTGGCAAAATAATTGCATGCTACTTTCTGATTTGGATATTCACTCTCCATAATTTTATTGCTATTTGTTTTGGTGGAAGTGACGCATACTTTGATAATACCATAACTTAGAACAAACTTTGGGCCATCTACTAAGCTAGCCTACGTGGTGCACCATATCTAACAAAGTGTTCTTTTAAAAGAGAACCAGATAATGTGGTCATGGGTTTTTCATGATTCATATTTGATATAAAAATGAAAATCTATCAATCATATGTTTAGATTATTGCAACATTATCAATTATGTATATGCACTATTATTGTAGAATTCTTTTGGATGGCCAATGCAACAACAATTCAATATCTTGCTTGCTATTTGTCTAATCCTAATGTGAATTAAAAAATTAAAAGTCGAGACTAGAAAAGAAAAAAAAAAAAAAAAAAAACATAAGCTGTAGAACTAGTAGAACCCACTGATTACTCAGCCAGCTAATCGAAATACATGACCCTCGCTAAATATCACTACAAAAATATCTTGCCGCGCAGAAGCTTAAAAAACTCAAATACCTCATTTTTTTAACCTTAGCTACTTCAATTTTTATACCTTGACTTTGGCATTAATTACAATCACGAATCTGTATCCCTCCCAAATTTCTGTATGTAATATACGTGATCAGTTTTCATATTAACAACGATTGGATATGTTTAACAAGTCCCTAGTTATATATGTAACGAGATGTGCTGCGAACCGCCGCGTTGCGGCGGAGCAGCGATACATAGCAACACATATATAAAATACTGCAATAAAAAGTAACAGCAGTCTAGTGTTATATTACAGGCGATAGTAGTTTAGATGTTGTTTAGAAGCATACAAAAGTTAAGATGTTATTAAAGTGCAGTACATGGATTTTCAGTCATTTACGGACAGTTGGTTTTGGTTTTTTTGCTGCGGTGCTTGTTTCTTCTGGCTTGTTATCTGTTAAGATTTTCCTTCGAGCAGATGTCCTGAGTACTTCTGTCTTTGTTGCCTGCCCTTGTAAATGGCTGGTAGCTTCTATTGTAGTAGGAGTACTTGTTTGTAAAATTGCAGGTGAAGCAGGAGTAACCGGAGGTTTAGAAGTAGTACCTGACAGAGTTCAGTTAGTTATCATGCGAAAAAAAGTTACCGAGTGCATGAAACAGACAACAGCTTGTGAAATTACAACCTTCGTCAGTTGGTGATTGAGCTTCAGCTTCTGTTAGCAAGGGAATGTTTTGTTCAGTTGGTGGTAGCAGATGTGGACCAGTTTCCATAACGCTGTCAAGCACATAACTCTGATATTGTTTTGTAGAATCTGGCGAGAAGTGCAGCTGAAACAAATGTGTGGTTCCTTCGAGGGCTGTTAAATGTGGCGGGACTGTGTATGGATCGGTGTAGCCTTCTTCTGAGACAACTTTGTTGACTTCTGTGACTATTGAATGTACCTCATTACTGAAGCATGTTAACGTCAAAATTCCAGTGCTGTCGGAAATCAGCAGTCTAAAGGAATAACTGCATAGGTATTAATAATAGGTGAGTTTATTAGACAATATTAAGAGGGTTTTTTTTGTCGCTTATAAACTGTGTTGGCCTATTTGCACCTGTAATCATTCGGCTGTGTTGGAGCTGGTGCCTCACATTGTGAATGTGGGCGGTCGTCATAGATTTTCCGCCTACAGTCATGGCATTTGCGGTAGAACCATGGTATGCCAACAACGACTTCTTCAATTCTTGCAACAACTGTGAACCTAACATTCTGTAACAGGTAGTCACATATTAAAATAGGTACATGGCAAATACAAAGATAGTAGTTGCAAGTTTGATAGAAGTACTGACTGTTTGATTTCTTGGATCTTCCCGCAGAAGCTCGTCTATTGTAACTCTGTTTCTTTTCTTTTCATCTTCTATGTTATCGTAGCTGTATGTGCGCACATTCTGTATGACCGGTGGCGGGAGCAGCTGTTCGTACCTGTAAGGATATTTTAACTTAGTTTGATGCTAAAAAAATTAGGCGAATGTGTTATAAGAGAAGGAGAGTAACTGACATGCTTAGTATGTAATCTGTTTCAGGAATAGGAGGGTTGAAATAGTAGTAAGTTGCGGGTGTGCTTGATAGCTGCAAACCTGCATTTGTTTGGGGCTTTGTTAGAATCTATTATCTTAATATTTTGCAATGTGGGTCTGTGGAAACGGCGGTACCTTTGTATGTCTTAACCCAGCATGAAGTGACAGCCATAACGGTTGGTTTAGGTTCTTTTTCATAGGCACTGATGCTAAATTCGTGAGCTCTCTCATTCCAAAGAGTGAATATGACAGTGTCTCCTCTGCATATGGGAAAATATGTTAGCGAGGTGTTATTTTAGAATGGTTGTCATTAAAAAAATAGTATGTATAAACGGGTGTTATTCAAAAAATAGTTCATATGATTAACTTACTCTAGGTTACGGAGCATGATGTCTCTCCAGACAGTTTGTTTTGTGCTGGGTGCCTTTGGTTCACGGATACCACCAACAGAAAGGACACATGCTATGTAATCTGCAGTGACATAATGTGCAGTTATAGTATTTTGTATTGTATGAGTGTTATTAATAGTAATCTGTACCTGTTAGTATGACATTGTTTTTGTCTGCACGTTCATGTAGCTAAGTGTATGTGGCAAAGTTGAAATGATGTAGTGGAAAGGTGGTTCCAGTATAACGGCTGAACATTGGTGAGCCGTCCTAATATCAAAGTGAAGTGATTAGGTAATGTCTGCATCCATTTTTTGGTGTCTAGAAGACCATATCCTGTGATTGTGTATGCAGCATTGACTTGAAGGATGTTATCAAATCTTGTTTTTTTTCGCGGCCTTCCGCGTTTGCCTGTATGGCGCCACCCTATAATATGAAGGAGAAAGACAAATATTAGGAATCGGAAATTTAATGCATATTAAAAGGCATGATATAGAGTAATGCAACCTGCTGATCAAGTAATATAACGTTCAAAGTTGGTTGTTTAATCCCTCTGGTATCTGTAACTGTCCATTTGCGATATACTCTGACGCATATTGCTTTCGCTACGTCTGATGGTTTGAGATTAGCAACTCCAACGATTTCAAGATCTGTTGCTGGTCTTTTTCCTGCAGACCTTGTTATTGTTGGCACTGAAGCATCATGCGACATTTTCCTGTATTATAATGATGGAGTGATAGGTGAGATCATATTAAAATAGGTGTAGTAGCTAAGAAAAGGTAGCTGTCAGAAAAAATGCATTGGCAATAAACTGTATCCAAGAAAGCAACATATGAGAGTAGGTATTAGCAGGAGTCAGTCTAGTATACGTTTACCTTGGTTCGAAAAATGTATCGGTATTACATGGGAAGAAATATATGGTTGTGGTCTTCGTAAACTACATGCGAAAGATGCGTCTGAAGGTATCCATTCTTAGAACATCATAAAAGGGTGGGCCTATTCTCTTGTCTATAGGACTGTAGATGTAACTGGCAAATCAGACGTAGCCAAATCTGTGTCTGATTTCTCATCAGTATAAGCATGACGTTGAAATGTGTGTGACCCTATATGGGTTCATTGAGGTAGCCTTTTGACAGTACGTAACAAAATCTGTCACAATATAGCTTATTGAGGTAGCCTTTTGACAGTACGTAACAAAATCTGTCACAAAATAGCTAAGATAGATATAATCCGCAAGGGTTAAAATAAGAGATAAGAGTGTATATAGGTGTAGTCACCTGCCCTTTGAATGTGTGCAACCCTATATGGGTTCATTGAGGTAGCCTTTTGACAGTAGCTAACAAAATCTGTCACAATATAATTAACATACATACAATCTGCAAGGGTTAAAATAAGATGATATATGAGTTCAGTCTGTAAAAACAGAACTGACTGTATATAAGTTTGCTTACCTGTGGTTTACCAATATATTACCGTGTGCAAGCGGTTGCATCAGAAAGATAAGGGAATCAGATGTGACAGTATCTGTTTATTAGATTCTGTGTGGGTTAACTGGTTGGTGTGTTGTTAAGTGGATACAAAAGAAGTCTTTGTAGGTATGGTTTCTTTTCCTGTCTATAGGACTGGACATACAGTTGGTAAATCAAATGTAGCAAAGTCTGTGCCTGATTTTTTGTTACAGTGAACTGGTGTTTTGACAGCAAGTAACAAAATCTGTAAGAATATCAATGGGACCCTATATGTGTTTAGTTACCTGTGGTAATCAGTAATAGGCGAACGAAAGAAAACATCTAAAAGTATAACTGATCCTATATGGGTTTACTGACATGTGCAATAGGATCAGGAAGCAATATATGTTTATTGGATCCTAGGTGGGTTCATTGTTCAGTTTTTTTCAAGTAAGTAATAAGGGAGAAAATTTGTAAAAATACAGGTAAGAAATATAGCAACATAATAGATGTTACATGTAACAAATAGCAACATAATAGACAGTAGATGGTGCCAGTGATGTGCTAATCAGTAATAGGGTAAGCAAAGAAAACATGTAAAAATAGAACTGATCTTATATTTCTTCGACAGAAAGTTATTGTTTGGTTCAGGCCTATACAATGTCTAAGTATTAGAATAATATATTTTGTTTGGTGTATCTGTAGTTGAGTGATATGCATAGACACTAATACAGGAATGTGAAAGAATATGTGCAATGTGTTTGTTATGAATAAGACCTGGGTTCTGATAATGGTTTCTAAAAAGTCCCTGTAGACGATATTTTTTGTTGTATTCGGTGGTCTGTTGAGCTGATCTTTGATGAGGATTTTTAGGCCGTCAGGAGATGTGGCTCTTGAAAGTGCAACGTATAACTGGCCATGTCCAAAAACGGGTTCTGGTAAGTACACACACCGATTTTGTTGAGTGACTGCCCTTGGCTTTTGTTGATGGTCATTGCGTAGCACACTTTGACTGGGAACTGCTTTCTTTTGAATATAAATGGCAGATGTTCGTCTCTGTTGAACAGGAGAATTCGAGGAAGAAATACTTTTTGTAGTATGCGAGTACGGTAACAATTCTGACTTCGATTACTTTAGCAAGCATCTGTGTTACGATCATGCGTGTTCCATTACAAAGACCTCCAGTTAAATTCAAGTTTCTTAGCAACATAACAGGGGCACCTATTTTGAGTTCAAGCTTATGCGGCGGAATTCCTGTG
The DNA here is from genome assembly GCA_021014915.2 of Artemisia tridentata subsp. tridentata. Taxonomy (NCBI): domain Eukaryota; kingdom Viridiplantae; phylum Streptophyta; class Magnoliopsida; order Asterales; family Asteraceae; genus Artemisia; species Artemisia tridentata. Next base: position 214,939,697 of record CP139506.1, read on the forward strand.
AATGATAGCGTGTTAAGGTACTCTGCTGGATATAGCAATTCTGTGGCTCTTCCGTCATTTCCGCGTGGTATAGCTTCATCGTTACTTGTATATACATGGCTGGGAGCAGATAACATTTGCAGGATATCTGAGTTAATAGCGTCAGCGACATCATTTTTTGGACAAACAATTGCTCTTTCTTGCAAGGATTCAGCAGTTGGTGATTGAAGAATGGTGTCAGGATATATGAATCGTATAAGTTGCATCCTTGCGTCATTACTATCTGGAATACAGTACATATCAGGTATATGTATCCATGAGGTATCTTGGGGATCTGATTGATCTGGTTGACCAATAACACCATTCCCTATGTTGACTAACCATTCAGAAAATGCTGCAGTTGCGGCCAATTGATGGGAAGGTGTCTCTGTTCTTTTCAGGCGCATATTTTCAGTCAACAGATGAACTCTGAAATGTTTCCACAGATATGATTCAGTGATAGATGAGGAAATAATTTGATGTTTTGTACCTTTTTTCTTTACTGGTAAAGTTTGCCTGAAATCTCCACCGAGGATCACTGATTTATTGCCAAAAAGAGCTGTTGGTGTATCCAATAGATCTCGCAAGGTCCGGTCAAGGGCCTCAAAACATTTGCGATCATTCATAGGCGCCTCGTCCCAAATTATCAAATCTGTTTGTATCAGTAACTCAGCCAGCTGAGTATGTTTTTTAATAGTGCACATAGACTCGTTCGTCACATCTAGTGGTAATTTAAATCTTGAATGAGCAGTGCGCCCTGACGGTAACAACAATGAAGCAATTCCGGAAGAAGCCACTGCAAGAACTATCTTTCGCTCTGCTCGTAGGGTGTAGATTATGCTCTTCCATACAAAAGTCTTTCCAGTGCCACCGTAACCATATACGAAAATTAGCTTTTGTCTGTTATTTCTTACACCTTCGAGAATAGTATCAAACAGCTGCCGTTGCTGAGTATTGAGGTTTGGTACCAAACGATCTCTTTCAGCAGCCATAGCTTCTGTATCATAGCTTCGCTCTTCCATAACTGTTCTGTTTCGCAGAATCTGCAGCAGGCGCCGTGCAGGCAGGTGGATACCAAAATCTGTAACCGATTTGCCGTGAGACCTAAGAATAGGTTCCAGCTCGTAGAGGACACCATTTTGCAGTTCTTCATCAGTGAAGGTAATTCGGGGCATCTGGAACAGGTGTGATAAGATTGCAGGTATATCATCACTCATAAGCTTCCAGTGCTTATTCCAAAGAGAGACTGGATTAGTAACATCACAGAAGATAAGAATTTGACAAAACAGCTGGCGTATCTCTGCTGCTGTAGCTGTTAAGGCTGCTTCTGTAAGAGCAAGCGACCATTCTCCGTCATCTGCTAATAAACCCATTGCTTCACACGCTGATCTATTACTTGGATAAAGGCGGCCTTCAACTGTACGTATGGCAGAGAATGATGCACAGCCCTTCTGGTGGCAAAGTAAAAGCCTTTGGTAATATAAATCGCCAGCGCTAGGATGTATGTATGCTAACCTACCAATTGAAGGCTTGTTAAGGTTTCGTCTAGGTGACCAAAACTTTTGAGCAAGATTCCAAACGAATTCAGAAGGAAAGTCTAGATACGTTAGATGGTGACCGAGTGTAGACCGAGAATTAAAGTCTAACCACTGTGTTAGGGTGGTTTTCTTGTTACTTGGATTTTCAGCAACAGACTCTAGATTTTCATTTGCTCTGAAAGTTACACGTTGCATATTTTGAAGATGAACAGCTAGTATTTGGACAGGCGGATCTCTGTAGTGAATATCGAATCCTAGCAATCGCCAACAGGCCTCGTGTGGACCAATGTAATCTTGCATCTAGATAATTGCTTATCTCATCAATTCTAATTGCAGGTGCCTGGCTTGTTGAAGGCGTGGTTCTAGTGGATCTTGTTATCTGCGTGACAACTCGGTCTGTGCCTTTTGAAATATACTTGAATAAATATTTAATCAACGTTGTCTGCTCACAATATTCTACATTGATGTGTGCATAAAACCTGGTAAGAAGCATCATGTTATATGGCACGACATAGCTATTATCCAAGTCGACGTTTGGACAGTAGCAATGTCTCCCGAAGGCCGCCTGCGATAATGTACATAGCCGTTTTTGTCAATAGAAGTAGCATCAGCATATGGTTTAGGAAATCCTTTTGTGCACGAATCAGTTGCCTTCATACATGGCGCTGATCTATTTGCGATGCCACATGGACCATGCATCATAAATTCGGTAACTATTCGATAACCTTCTGGGTCAACGTGTCTACCAGGTAATTCAGCCGATATATATCGGTCGATATCTGCATGTGAGTGGACTCTTGAAGCTTCTTTTATCCACAACAACAAATGACAATGTGGCAGCCCACGCTTTTGAAATTCAACCGTGTACAAAACTGAAAAGTTAAACATAAAAATAGGGTCAGATACAATGTACAGGGTTGATGTATAGTTACATACTAATAAGAACTGAAACTTACTTGCTGCAACTGGTCCAAATGGTCTTCCGTCACGGAGATATGCAATCAGTAGATGAATTTTCTGTTCGAAAACTCGATCGACAATATCTGGCCTATCAGCAACATTAACGTGCGGAAACTGCTCCATATATTCTGTAATTTCTGGCCATTTGACATTGCATGTAAATGTGATGAAGAAAGATGGGTTTCCATAAACTCGGCAAATTGCGAGTGCATCAAGATAGTGGCTGTACATATAGCGTGGGCCACCGACGAATGATGAAGGAAGGATTGTCCGCATCCCTACATCTGAACCATTCCGATCACCGCGTGCAATCGCATCATAGACTCCTGAAAGGTAATCGTTTCTGATATCATTCTGGTGGTCACGAATGTAATCTAACCGATACTGCTCCACACTACAATAAGCTGTGACTACAAACTGCTGAAAGAGCCTTCCGGACCGTGTCAGTAGGCTATATTCTTGAAAGCGATCATGCAATTGGTATGCGTAGTACATCTTCATTGACATCTTTTTTCGTTTGGTCCACTGCTTGAGTATCCGGGTTCCATAAACGTAGGCCAAGGTGGAAACCATCTTCACCGAAAACGAAAATTAGAGGAAACTGGAATGACATATAGCAAGGATGCAATTTGCTAACTCTTTGTGGTTGGCCTGAACGTTGCTGAATAACGATATCAAACTCAGTGCCTGTATCAGGACCTCCTTCATATACAATAGCTCCAATTGAATCGCCAGAAGGCAGCTCATGCTGTCGCGAACCTTTGACTGCAAATAAGCGTATCTTGAAATCAGGAATGTCTTCAGCATTCAGTAGGTTTCTTGCCGTCCTAAATAACCGAACCAACTCATTGTGCTGATCCAGGACCTGAATCAACCCATTTACAATTTCTGCCCTTAAATTTTGACCGGCATCTTCAAAATGGATCAAACGATTCTGAATTTCATTTTGTGTATCATAGATGTATAACTGCAAGAAACGTGGATCAGTTTCTTCAGCCGGACAAAGAGAACCTATCCAATGATAAATCTGGCCTGATATTTTGAACACATACGGGCCACGACCTCTGTTTACCGATTCATCAGTTTGAACTCCTAACGAAGTCATAGCAAACATCGAGTTATAAGCTCTGACATTCTCCATGAAATGCCGGTCTGTGAACAATTGCTTCATATATGCAGGGTATTCGGATTGATGTCTCAAAACTACTTGACCACCCATGCAACATCTGTGATAGGTAGGGGATGCACGGCTTCCATGTTTGATCCTTTCTTCAAACCAAAAAAGCGCTTTGCAATGACGACAGACCCTGTTACATGGCCCTAAAGACACATATGCATCTGGTGGTCCTGTAAAGGCATAAAAAAAAAAGAAAAACCTATATAAAAATGAAGGTTAAAAGGAATAAAACAAAGACAAAATAACATGCCATATAGCAAGGAAACACAATTAATAGTACCTGCACGCTGGCGGTTAATACCAGTTCTTTGTGTTCTTGCTGCTCGCCTAGCGGTCGATATAGGATTTGTAACCATTTGAGAACCGTCAGGAGCAATAGAGGACGGACTTTGAAAGCGCGGATTATAGTTAGAAGATGCAGCAGGAGGAGGGGCAGGTTCAACTGCAAAAAGAACAACAAATGTTATTCACAGACAAAAGTTTTATATAGCAATAAAACATAATTAATACTACCTGTGTGTTGGCGACTAACGGTAGTTCTTTGTATTCTTATTGCTCGCCTAGTACTTGATACAGGAATTGTAGATGTTTGAGAAGTCTCAGCAGCAGCAGAGGGCATATTTTGAAAGTGCGTATTATAGGCAGAAGATGCACCAGCAGTAGGTTCAGGTTCAACTGTGAAGGCAAACAGTTAAAGTTAGACAGAGGAAGGAAAATCAGAAGCAAAAAAAAAAGAGTGTTAAAAGCAATAGAATACAGATATATACAAATGACAATAAGAAAATGTACAGCACCAGTTGTTGCCGACGGTGATACATCATCTACCTTCTGTTTTCCTTTTCCAGCAACAGCCGTTCGATCTGAGACACTACATCGATAACCTTCATGGCGCTCATTAATTGATATACCATTAGAACATCTGGCAGGAATTGTGGAAAGAACATCGTCGTTGGTATGATACAAAGAAGTGTCACTATCCATGAATTCAGCAATGTCACATGGAGGAATCATTATACTCTCACAAAACGAACTTTGCATATCAACTGTTAGGAAGCCACCATCAGTATTAGAAACCGAACGCGGGCATATATCTGCTGACATATCTCGCATGGAAAAAAATGCGGCGTAAGCAAAGATAGGCGACCGTTGAAAAATGAAACTGAAAAATAAAAGATACAGGACGTTACCAGAAGAGGCGGTGGTTTCCAAATGCATTGAAACAGGCATACGAACATGATATGAGGCTGCAAATAACAAATGCAGGTAAATAATTATACAGGCGAACAAAATACAAATATAAAGAAACAACAATAAAAAAAAACACACAGTACCAGTTGCTGCTGACAGTGGGATACGTTCCATATTTTGTTTCCCTTTTCTGTCGGTAGTTGCAGACAGCGGAAAGGCACGGAGACAGTCCTGACGAAGCTCAGTAATCGATACACCATTCGAAGATTTTGTAGGCATGGCAGGGGCAGCATTGATAGCAACGGAGTTATGTTCCAAGGGATCGTTACAGCGTAAGGAATCGTCAACACACATGAATTCAGCAAGATCACATGAAGGAAGCATTATACTTTCACAAACTGAAGTAGGCGTGTCAAACATAAGAAATCCGCCACCGTTATTAGCATGTAAATCAGCGGCCACATCTATAACACCACCAGGGAGCAGCCCCTCACCAAGATCACAGCCAACAGACCCGTTTCCTTCTAACGATCGTTTACAACTATTTCTTACGGACACCTTTACTCTTAGTCCTCATATTCAACAAATAACTATATTTTTTAGTTATGGGGCAAGGTTTTATTCCGATTTCTTAGGTTTTCACTCTGATGACAACCACTCAACAAATAGCTATATTTTTTAGTTATGGGCCAAAGTTTTATTCCGATTTCTTAGGTTTTAACTCTCATGACAAATTACGTAAACAAATGACAAAGTGCAAAAATTATTACAATGACATATACAGATAAGGCGATAACTGATTTGCATAATTATACATGGCAAAACCAAACAAAAGCATAGATTGCACAGATGTTCACAAATCAGCCGGTATAACTAAGCACAAAGAACAACATACGACAAACGACACAAATAATTACAACTACTTAACGGCGAGCGACACAGCTGACGGCAAATAACTAAAAAAAAAAAGTAAAACAAACAAACAGATACACAAACCTAACGTTTTCTGATCCGGCGCGACAACAATCCTGAGGCCGTCCAAAGCTGAACGTCAAAAAAATAACCAAATAAATAAATCGATAAGCCATGAACGTGTAGATCGTAAGAAGTAAATAGACAAACCACAGAAACCATAAACGTATCGACCTCCGGCAAAGGTAAATCACAGCAGCAGCCGATCAAAGGCGACGAAGCAGATCTACACAGGTACCAAGAAAAGCACAGTGAAGAGACACGTATAAATCTCCAGCGAATTCTATCGTTTGTTAGAAGCCGACTATGGCTAAAAAACCGGGAGCCCAGAGCCCAAAACGGAGCCCAACACTGCTACGACGACTGTAGCAAAACTTGACGCCAAATTATATATATGGTAATGTAAAGTATCTTTGATTTGATCTTTTATATACGCTTATAAACTTGTGTAAATTAATTTTTTCCTTAATAGCAATTACCAAAGAGAAAATTGAATATGCGTAGGGCTAAGCACGGTTTGAAAACCGGATTGGACCGACCAACACCGGATCGAGCCGAAAAACCGATTTGGTTCAAACACCGGACCGAAATGTTCGTTCCATGTCCGGGTCGGTCCGTTCCGTTTCGTCAGTCCGGTCCGGTCCAACAAAGCATATATAGTGTCCGCTTGTGTGTAAGACTGAACCGAACCGGACCGGATCAAAGACTGAAAATGATTAAAAGTATGGACCGAGGACTAGACCGAAGTACATTCGGTCCAGTCGGTTCGGTTCCATCCGGTTTATCGGTTCGATCCAGTCCGCATTCTATAATGCTCAGCCCTATGTGGGTAACATTCTTTGCATCCATTTTCAATTTAGGTAACCTTCTTTTGATTTCATCATTTGCAAGAATATTATTCCCTTGTTTTTTCAATTTAGTCAATATGAACAATAAAATTACAAGATAAATCAATTTTTACAGGATTTAAAATTTTTATTGTATACATGTCAGCGCTTTTTCCGGCTCATTACCCCAGCTGGGCTAATTATAATACATACTAAAAATGGTTTTTGATGTGACTTAAAACCATACACTTAAGACTTTTAATCTCAAACCTTATTGGCCGAAAAATAATAAAAAAATATAGTCACAGTATTCTTAACCTATGTGTGGTTTATTATATCTCTGTTTATTATATCTCTGTTTTACATCCTTCCACATCTTCTATAATACTGTTCACTTTAATTATTTCTTAATTACATCTTAATGCAGGCTCAGCAGGTTTATTATATCTCTGTTTTACATCCTTCCACATCTTCTATAATGTTCCACACACAACTTCATCTCGAAAAAAAAAAACACACACACAGATACATCTATACTATCCGAAATTGTGGAAGCCGTTCGATAATATTCCATTCCTTGAAAGGCGATGAACTCACCAACATCAAACTGATCTGCCACAACCCCCGTTACAAAACTACCGACGAAGGTCGAGATTTTTGTAATCCATTATCACTTCAAGAAGCAGTAATCCATCAACAACAGCTGTGATAGACGATTTTAAATCACATGTATGTTTAGCTTATATAATTTAAATAAAAATATTACTAATTTTATTATTTTGTTATTATTGATTATGTGATTATTGGTAAAATTGGATTGTGTGTTTTGTTTAATATTGAATTTCATATCTGGGTTATTATGGGTTTTTGATTTTGTGAATTGGTTGGATTTAATTTTGGGTTTTGACTGAATGGGGGAAATATGCCGGTTTTGGAGGGGTGGATGAACTGGAAAAGAGGGTTTTGAGACCTTCGTACTTTAGGTACTTTAGTTGTCGCCAAAGTAAGAAGCCATCAAAAGGGGATTTCTTGATCATGAGACCAAAAAAGGTTAAACTTGGTGAACATGATAACCTTTTGAAGAAGTTTCATCATAAAGAAGCATTAGTGTCGCTTTTAAGAGAAAAAAAATCCCGATAATGTAGCGTCTGTCATGGAGGAATTGGTATCGAGAAAGAATTTACAGAAATGTGTGGCAAATTTGGATGTGGAGGAGCTCGGGGTGTTGTTGTTTTTCTTGCAGAGGTACTCGACTATGCCAAGATATGCAAACATGTTGATTAAGTTGGCGAAGAAAGTTGTTGAAAGCAGGATTGATGATATTAATGGCTCAGAAGAACTAAAGGGTTACATTCAGAATTTAAAGAGGTCGATTAATGAGGAGATAAGAATCCAACAATCTTTGCAAGAACTACAAGGTATAATCTCTCCTATGTTGAAGATTGCAGGAAGAAGACGAATGATGATATATCATATGATTGTGATTTTAACGTTTATGAACTTTTGGTTATCTAACTTTGCCCCAATTTTGTTTGTTAGAAGTTGAAATGTTTTTCTGTTTCATTGTTGTATGATACTCATTTTTGAAAGATGTGCTGTCCAGTTATATCGTCAATTTTCAAGGTTTATCAAAGTGTGTGGCTATTGAATTAATTGACACATATATGCTATCTTTATTTGAGGTGATAATGTCTTGATATGTTGTAGTCAATATCATTTATGTTGCTTAGTTGTTCACACAATTTTAACTTTGGTTCATCATAGTTTAGTGGGGTGTTTATGTTTGCTTATTACTGCTTATTTTGTTTTGATACATTATGGGTTGTTTTCGATTATGTACTTAAGTGATGATTCACTTAATTCATAAGCAAATAAGCAACTCTAAGTGCTTGGATAGGAATGTTTATATGCTTATTTTTAGACTAAAGAGTTCATTTTTTTTCAATTTTTTTTTTAATTGTTTCAAGAATTAACCTGTTCTGCCAACCTAAGAATTTAATCTAATATGGTTATATGAATCCGTTTGTAGGGTCTTCCGGAATATATGGGGGTGAAAAAGGGACTGTCAGAATTATGGGTCAACAAGGTTTTCACGATTTAGTTTTTGAGTATCAAATACCGTGTTCATGTTGTTTGAACTTGCTTTATGTTGTATTACATAAAACACAATAGGCTTATAAATTGTGTTAGAGTAAAACACAGTAGCCTTAATGTTTGACGGGTGTTTGGATAATTAGTTTATGAGCTTATTCTAAATATTATATGACTAAGTGATGATTCATTATGGGTTGTTTTCGATTATGTACTTAAGTGATGATTCACTTAATTCATAAGCAAATAAGCAACTCTAAGTGCTTGGATAGGGCTGTTTATATGCTTATTTTTAGACTAAAGAGTTCATTTTTTTCAATTTTTTTTTAATTGTTTCAAGAATTAACCTATTCTGCCAACCTAAGAATTTAATCTAATATGGTTATATGAATCCGTTTGTAGGGTCTTCCGGAATATATGGGGGTGAAAAAGGGACTGTTAGAATTATGGGTCAACAAGGTTTTCACGATTTAGTTTTTGAGTATCAAATACCGTGTTCATGTTGTTTGAACTTGCTTTATGTTGTATTACATAAAACACAATAGGCTTATAAATTGTGTTAGAGTAAAACACAGTAGCCTTAATGTTTGACGGGTGTTTGGATAATTAGTTTATGAGCTTATTCTAAATATTATATGACTAAATATTATATGGTTCTATGCAGGAACAGATAGAGAAAGAGATGGGGATTTAAAAAATATTTCCGTCATCAAGAAACGAAGAATTAGTATGTAAGTTTTTAGTTTCCATCCATTTATTTTTGATTCAATTGGCTTGTAGCATTAGACAGTTTTTACCTACTTATTTGTGAAGTTCGCGTAACGTTAATGGCAGTATTTGGTTTCGATAAACTTAAAACAACCAATAAATCTTATTATAGAGTTAAGCCATGCGCCTTAAGTTATTAGAGTGCAAGTCATTGATATTGCAACAGACAAAAGGGTTTATAATTATGTATATGTCATTTATTGATACCAATATGTTGGATGTGCTTCTGATGCTTCAAGATACAATAATACAAAGTACTAATGTTTAAAACTATAGTCTTAGTGCGTTATTTATATATACAGTAGCTAGATGGAGTTGATCAATGCAAGGCTCTTTACATAATCGGTGCCACTAACTTTATAGAAGAAACTCTTTTTTAATTCGTATTGAGCCGTTAAAAAGAATTTTTTTCAGACGCTTTTCTATGCAATACAATTTGGGTTAAATGGTTTATCATTTGACGCACTTTGATTGACAGGTGAGGCTTTCTGGATTGGGGAGTTGGACGAATTTAAGCTGAAACGGAAATGCTTGGGTAGGTAACAACAGATATACTTATAATTTATAGTCCAGGTAAGCAATTGACAAAACAATTTTTGCCTAAATGTTTGTGTTGTATTTGGCAATGTATGCTTAATAGCTTACAAGCTGTAGGTGCGAGGTATGGCAAGAAAGAGTGGGCTACAATATGGTCTTTTGCAAAGGTGAAAATCGATATTTTTTCCTATGTATAATGGTATAGTTGTTTGTACTGAGTTCAAGGATACAATTTTACAGGAGTAGTTGTACAGAACATAAGTGTTTGATGATCCTGATGTCTCTGTCTGTGTATCAGGTTCATTACCTCAACCAGCGGTCTACAATAGAAAGTCAGAAAGGCTTTGCGATACATGGTGCTATTTAAGATCTGCAGCCAATCACCTTACGCCTTCCTGTCACTGGATATGCAGGTGTATGTCATTTACCTCCATTTTTTGACATGCAATGAACAGTCCAGGTCACAATTCTTTTGCTCTATGTGGTCGTAATTAAAGGATATGGGAGCCACATTGAGTGTTACTAAGAAAAGATAACGGGTGATGGGTATTGTTCCATTCCGACCCATTAACCTACCTACATTTTTTTACACACACAATATGTTTATGATTACGTGAACATAAAAGCAATGCCAAACACTACCAAAGTGACTTATATAATGAAACATCATACATATTTAATTATAAATTTGTTTGGCAGGTTAGTGGCCCTCTTGGCCAAACGAGTTGGATTCAAGCCCGCACGTCAGGTTTGAATGGTAGAAATATACAGCTTGACGAGCCTTTTCGTGCATCATCTCTGTTGGTCTCTATATACCAGGAGACACACTGCAGTTCAATACTGCTACCATACAAGTGGATTAAATGCGAGGCATGGGCAGGCTAACATTGTGCGATGCGGTCTTGCTACAACAAAAATCTTGCTCAGGTAATGGTTTTCAACTAGAGTGTAAAGAGGTGTTTCGGTAAAAGGTTATATTAGGTGCATATTAGCTTCAGATCGGAAATGCATGAACAAGCATTAGCATAAGGTCAAATCAACAGTATTGGTTATCTTTAAGTTACACCTATGTGGTGGTATACACGGTATTTAGAATTCTTAATTGCAGCTGCTTATGCTTTCTAAATAAATAAAATAGTTACAGCTTATAGGGCCAATTATGTGCATTTGATTTACACCTATAACTTTTTAGTTTTATATATATATATATATATATATAATATATAATATAATATATATATATATATATATATATATATATATATATATTATATATATATATATATATATACTTTTTTTTTTCTTTTTTCCTTTAGCACCATTAATCCCACATTATTTAGAAGAGTTTATATAGGCAAACGTGGTTACTAAACTGTTTAAAAAAGAAATGCAAAAACCTTATGGTAAATTAGTAACAGAATGTCTACCGGAAAAGTCAAAAAAAGAATGCAGATTGTCGTTGCTATGAGAGCTGAGATTTTTGGCTTTTTTTTTCTTATTAATTTGTGAATGTATTTTTTTAATCTTTATGGGCCAATAGTTGTTGATGATGGAATAGTTGTTGATGCTGGATGGTTATTGATTGAGGGTTGCTGATGGAATGGTTGTTGATGCTGATGGAGGTTTGCTTATGGAGTTACTATGAGGAGTTAGTTATGGAGTTACTATGAGGAGTTGTTGATGAGTTGTTGATGACGGGTTTCTGATGAGGGGTTCATGATAAGGGTTTCTTATGACGAGGTTCTGATGACGTATTTCTGGCGAGTGTTTATGATATGGGGTTACTGATGTGGGGTTTATGATTAAGGGTTATGATGACGTGTTTTTAGTTACGGGTTACTGATTAAGGTTTCTGATAAAAGGCTTCTGATGAGGGTTTTATGATCTGGGGTTTATGATAAGGGGTTATAATTATGTGTTTCGGATATCGGGTTCTTATGGAGATTTCTGATAAAGGGTTTCTGATACGGGGTTATTGATGATGCGTTCATGATAAGGGGTTCTTCTGATGGGTTTCTGATGAGACATTTCTGATGAGGGTTTATGATATGGGTTTACTGATGTAGTGTTTATGATAAGGGGTTATGATGACGTGTTTTTTATGACGGGTTAATGATGGAGGTTTTTGAAAAGAGGTTTCTGATGAGGGTTATGATAAGGGTTTATGATGACGGGTTCTAATGTCGTGTTCTGATCTTGGGTTTACGGTGTCTGATGTCGGGTTTCGGGTGTCGGGATTCGGATGTCATTTTTCTGATGTCGGGTTTCTGATGTGATTCTGGTGTAGTGTTTTTGATGTCGTGTTTCGAGTGTCGGCCTTCTGATATCGGGTTTCTGGTGTCGTGTTTCAGGTTGCTGTTCATGGACTGATGTAGAGCGTCTCTGATTACTGTTCATGGACGTGGATATGTTCACGTGGCGACAACAGATCTGCACCTAAACAAAGGTTTGTATACTTCACTTTAATTCATAAACTTATAGCTTCTATTGAAGATGTTTTTACTTCTACCTTTTGGTCATTTTTCTTTTAATACTTTGCTTCAACAAAAAAAAATCATGATGATGCTCATAATGATTGGGACAAAGGTACAAAAAGGGACAAGATGCACAAGAAAGAAGAATGAATTGCTGCAGGATAAACTATATGTGTTTGTTGCACTGTTAGGATTCACTATAGGCAAAAAAATGAACGGGTTATGTAATGGGTCAAACTGAGTAATTTCATGTGGCTCGGGTTTATCTGATTCATGTTTGTCTTACAATATTGAATGTGTCATATATGATCCTAAAGATTAGATTTGTTATCGACAATCGACACTTTGGATCTTTTTTTTTTTTTTTTTTTTTTTTTTTTTCCATTGTGCTTAAAAAAAAATTATAGACTAAAATAATTGCTTAATCCATAAAACATTAACATAATTCTAATAAACATAAAAACGGCTGCCCCGCAGCAACGCGCGGTCTAACCCGCTTGTGTAAATATAAATTAAAACTAGAGTGTAATTTCCACTTGTGCAAATAACATTTTATCTCCTTTCAAACACAATGAACGATTTATTTACAAACCCTTACCCCCAAATCATATTTGGTAAGCGACGAAACACTTTTCTGTTAGTAGTATTGAAAATGGCAATCTTATATGCTCAACACAATCACAGCATATTCATACATGATCGGATGATCCACATAGTTCTAACACAGAGACAAAGATAAAACTGATATATTGTTCATCAAATCCCCTCTGCAAACAAATGACCATATAATTTCCCTCAGTATGCACTAAACATTATATACTCCGTATTTCTTAATCAGAATAAATCATACAAACACCTTCCAATCTCATTGCCGTACATATTAAACACTTCGATATACAAGTGACCACATGTAATCATACTGACCTCATTTTGCAGTTCGAGTGATATGATACTTTTTGACCAACATATCACATATGCGTTGTTTATTACTTCTAGTTACAAAAGTAACCTTAAGCAATCACAAAATGACATAACACATGTACACCTTTTGTTTATGTGTATATACTTAACTAAAGTTCACATAATGCTTTATGTGGTGCCATTAATATGTGATGAATATTGAATAAAATTTATTACTCTAAGTCATTACAAGGAAAAAAAACTGCTTTATATGGTGCCATTAATTTGTGAAGAATATAAATCATAACTGCAATTTATAAGTCTAAGTCATTAAAAAAAAAAAAAAAAAAAAAAAAAAAAAAACCTTACTCGGTACATTTTATAGACAAAAGCATACACATTGGAATGGTGAGATGAAAGAGAAAGATGACATGAACAACAAAATCGATAAATTTTGTTAGAATTAAAAGAATTCATTATTTTACCGTGCATATTGACATAATTGAAGAAACAAGGAAATAATATTCCCGCAATAAATGCAATTGAAATAATGTTACCCATAGGGGTGTCCAAAAAAATCAAGAAACCAAAAGAACTGTACCATTACCGTCTCTGATTACTGTTCATGGACGTGGATATGTTCACATGGCGACAACAGATCTGCACCTAAACAAAGGTTTGTATACTTCACTTTAATGCACAAACTTATAGCTTCTACCGAAGATGTTTACTTCTACCTTTTGGTCATTTTTCTTTTAATACTTTGCTTCAACAAAAAAAAAATCATGATGATGCTCATAATGATAGGGACAAAGGTACAAAAAGGGACAAGATGCACAAGAAAGGAAGAATGAATTGCTGGCGGATAAACTATATTTGTTTGTTGCACTGTTAGGATTCACTATAGGCAAAAAAATGAACGGGTTATGTAATGGGTCAAACTGAGTAATTTCATGTGGCTCTGGTTTATCTGATTCATGTTTGTCTTACAATACTGAATGTGTCATATATGATCCTAAAGATTAGATTTGTTATCGACAATCGACACTTTGGATCTTTTTTTTTTTTTTTTTTTTTTTTTTTTTTTTTCATTGTGCTTAAAAAAAATTATAGACTAAAATAATTGCTTAATCCATAAAACATTAACATAATTCTAATAAACATAAAAACGGCCGCCCCGCAGCAACGCGCGGGCTAACCCGCTTGTGTAAATATAAATTAAAACTAGAGTGTAATTTCCACTTGTGCAAATAACATTTTATCTCCTTTCAAACACAATGAACGATTTATTTACAAACCCTTACCCCCAAATCATATTTGGTAAGCGACGAAACACTTTTCTGTTAGTAGTATTGAAAATGGCAATCTTATATGCTCAACACAATCACAGCATATTCATACATGATCGGATGATCCACATAGTTCTAACACAGAGACAAAGATAAAACTGATATATTGTTCATCAAATCCCCTCTGCAAACAAATGACCATATCATTTCCAGAGGCGTCTCCAAGGATTTACGGGCCCTATCCGAGCCGTTAAAAAATGTGCCCCTTAGACCCCTTATTGGGCTTATAAATTTATTATGGGTTATAGGTTTAGTTATAAGATTGGAATTTAATTGGGCCCAAGTTTAAATGTTTAATACCTATTTAAAAAAATACACATAATAATATATATATATATATATATATATATATATATATGATTTTTTTTTTTTTAAATGGGCCCTTGCGAAATCGGGCCCTGGCCGGTTGGCCTCCCCGGCCACCCTTAGAGCCGCCTCTGATAATTTCCCTCAGTATGCACTAAACATTATATACTCCGTATTTCTTAATCAGAATAAATCATACAAACACCTTCCAATCTCATTGCCGTACATATTAAACACTTCGATATACAAGTGACCACATGTAATCATACTGACCTCATTTTGCAGTTCGAGTGATATGATACTTTTTGACCAACATATCACATATGCGTTGTTTATTACTTCTAGTTACAAAAGTAACCTTAAGCAATCACAAAATGACATAACACATGTACACCTTTTGTTTATGTGTATATACTTAACTAAAGTTCACATAATGCTTTATGTGGTGCCATTAATATGTGATGAATATTGAATAAAATTTATAAGTCTAAGTCATTACAAGGAAAAAAAACTGCTTTATATGGTGCCATTAATTTGTGAAGAATATAAATCATAACAACTGCAATTTATAAGTCTAAGTCATTAAAAAAAAAACTTACTCGGTACATGTTATAGACAAAAGCATACACATTGGAATGGTGAGATGAAAGAGAAAGATGACATGAACAACAAAATCGATAAATTTTGTTAGAATTAAAAGAATTCATTATTTTACCGTGCATATTGACATAATTGAAGAAACAAGGAAATAATATTCCCGCAATTAATGCAATTGAAATAATGTTACCCATAGGGGTGTCCAAAAAAATCAAGAAACCAAAAGAACCGTACCATTACCGTATTGGAACCGAACCATATATTAGAACCATGGTCCGGTTCTTGGTTTCTAAAATTCCAAATTTTCGGTTCTCGGGACGGTTCGGGTCGGAACCGTCTGGTTCCGGTACTTTCCCGAAAGAACGACTCTTTTGAACCGACTCTTTTAAGAAAATAGAAATAAAACCTAGCCCGGTAGTAAGCTGTAACAAATAAATCTAAAACCTAAAAACCCTAACCTTTAATCCAATCCAAATAACATCAAGCTAACAGTTTTAATGTTTTACAATTATTAATATCATTCAATGGTTCAAATATCATCATCACCGTCATTCATCTAACATGAAAGTACCGGTAGACGGGTTTTGGACCTTTATGGAAACCTTCATTGTCAAGTCAACATGTGGAAGCGTTGCTTTGTACCCAAGATTGGATAAGAGGGTAAAGAATTGAAATAAATTTGGATGAAACTGAAGATCTTTTGAATGATAACGAGGTTGTTAAAGAAATGGAAGAAGTGGTACGAAGTTATAAAGGGAAACAAGTGATGGAGCATTAAGCGTTTTTGGAGGTTTAGAACACAAATGCGTGTTCTTGATACTTTTGAACAATTATAAACTTATATTTTGACATTTTGTGTCTTTGTCTATGTTATTTTGAACAAATGAAGTTATTTGAACGATTTGCATTGTTGGAGATATTTTTTTATGTGTTTGTATTGATATAGTATGTCCTTTATGAATGATCGACAATGAAAAAAATGATTTTTTTTTAAACACTTTTGTTCTCGTTGGGAATTACCAAAAATTTCTGTACCGGAACCAAACCGAAGAACTTGGGACAGTTCTCGGTTCCACATTTTTCTTATTTTTGGTTCTCGGTTCTTTCGGTTCCGGTTCCGGTTCCAGTTCAGTCCAGTTCCAGTACCATAGACACCCCTAGTTACCCAAATTAAAAAAGAGTGCAAAGAACGTTACCCAAATATGCAATTTTCCCATTACCAAAAAGTTCACTTTAATAAACCTACATTATTTACCCCCTTCAGTATTTTGTGTTGCGAGTATTGTGGTTGAGAACCTATCATTATTATATTCAAGGTCGCAAGTTCGATTTACAATATCTTATGCATAAAAAAAATTTAGATGAATATTTTTTGACACTAACGGGAATCTTCCTGCCGGAGTGTGCGGGCAACTAAAATTCTATTCACATTTAAATGACACCAAAAGACATTTAGATATTAGGGGCAATTTCATATTTCCCCAACTTAAAACATGGTTTTAGCTGAGTCGTGGGTTCAACCTCGAACTTGCCAGTACGTACGAACTATTGGTACGGACTATTGGTGTAAGTAAAAATCAAAACATAATTACACAACAATATAGATGTACATTATTTTAAGTAATCCATGCCAGCAATTCTCATCCTAAACAAATACTAACATTATTTTTACACAAACGATATATATTAAACATAAAAACACAACAAAAACATGAAAGTGTGTGTTGATAAGAGGGTTTATTGATCTTGTTTATATCTTTAGATAGGTCGTTAATTATACGTGTATCACTGGTTTTTAAATGAAATTTTATGAAGTTAAAAACATTATTTAAAGATGAACATATGTGACGGATTTGTCCAAAATAAAATTCTTACATCAAGGTGCGACCACTAGATCAAATGTTGGGTTGGGACTGGTTTTGTATCACCAGTTATGTACTTATGTACGTATGTTATGTTATAAAGAAAAATGTTTAATAAGTATTAAATGATTAGATCAACTGCTCGTTTTCGATTCTTCTTTTCTGTTTTGATAATCATTCATTTGAGTTAACTACATATAGGATTCTATTGCTTTCTTAATTTCTTTCAAATGCTCTCTTGTTGAGACTGAAATAAGTAATGTAACCGAGATGTACTGAAAACTGAAGACACCGCCATCCTTAAAAAGCTAAAGACGCTTTCGATCGCTGGAGATCAATTTATTTAGAGGATGAATATAAAAAAAATAATAACTGAAACGTATGTGATCATTGTGACTGAGTTTGTAAAGTGGTGTGGGTGATGGTGGTAAATTTGAAATGAAGCATGTTGGAAAAAGAAATTGGTGAAGAAAAGGTCAACTGAACTAATGTAACACCCCCAACTCGGAATATGCCAGCGGAATATAGTTTGGGGTATTATTTACGGGTAATACAGTCACAATCATAAAAAACTACCTCATAACGAGTCGTTTTAATAAAAACATATCATTTGAAATATAAATAAACATTAAAGTTCAAAATATTCTCAAACATCATACGCAGCGGAATAAAATATACAATTTTAATAGGGTTTTTCGAATGATAAAAGGTAGTAAAAAGTAGATAGATAGCCATCGATAGTCTTCTTACCAGTGCCAGTATAGTATACATCAATTACCTGAGATAAAACATGCTAAAAAGTCAACACAAAGGTTGAGTGTAATCCATAGGTTTAAATGTAAAGTAGTTGAACACAAGATTTTCAAGTCTGGAAGATATAAGTAACAAATACAGATATCAGGTAAGCGTCAAACAATTGCTAAGCTCATGACACGCAAAACGTTAACCGGCACCAATAACATTGGCGTAAGTCAACAGTAACCGCGAAATTTATAATATAACAATTTGCCCCCAAGTAGGTACTTTGCCAGATACCTAGTAAATCTCGAATATAGTACATCACATGTTGCCGGCCTTGATCAACATGGCGGGTGGTCATTCCTATAGGCCTATAAACTATACTTGCGCTCACTCGTAAGTGATTAATGGTTCATGATCGAGAGACTTGCTTTTGGCAAGGGCGGTACTTAGCATTATCATCTTAGTCAGGAAAAGCATACGTTTAAGCAATTGTGTTCATGAAAAGTAAGTAGCATGTATCTCCCCCATGGGTTTATAAATAATTTAAAAGTAAAGTGGGGTTATGAATCACACCTTAGCAGCAGATGAAATAAGATATCACAATATGATCAAATGGTATAGCACGGCAAGTGAACTTCAGCACAACCTAATAAGTAAATGGTATGTTTCAGAAATAATCCTCAAAG
This sequence comes from Artemisia tridentata subsp. tridentata, assembly GCA_021014915.2. Taxonomy (NCBI): domain Eukaryota; kingdom Viridiplantae; phylum Streptophyta; class Magnoliopsida; order Asterales; family Asteraceae; genus Artemisia; species Artemisia tridentata. Next base: position 214,958,688 of record CP139506.1, read on the forward strand.
TGATTTATAAAGTAATACTCGTAGAATACTCGTGTTTGAAATGAAAATGTTTAGTTTCAATGGCGTTGAAAGGAATAAACATTTATGACTCGTGTGGATAGAGAAGGAAAGATAAGATAATAATAGTCGGCGAAACACAACAAACAAGTAAGAAAAGAATCAAGAAAAGAAGAAGATATAATAATAAGAAAGGAAAGAATAATAAAGAATGAGAAGAAAATATATCAATAGGTCATTTCGGTGTTTTACCCATATCCCAAAATAGTTGGTAAAACGTTATGATTTAGGAAGAAAACGTATAAGTTTTCAAATGGTTTTATGATGTTTACAAGTTGTAAATGGTTTAATTATAAAGGTTTTTATAGAATTTTTGACATGACTCGTCCGTTTATAAAACATTTCCAAGTCTTCGCGACTTTTGAATAATACAAGTTTTATTATCACATTTTACAAGTTATTTATATATCATTGGACATTATCATTCGCATATATATTAGTTGTCAAGTTTATCTACTATTTTGTGTATGTTCGGGTCCTAATATGTTAAGCTCTTATGAGCCTAATATACTATTATGTCTCAAGCACAAAACCGTCCATAAGTCTCTCGGCTAATATCGTAAATCCAATAACGTCCAATCCAATAATCACATCCAAAGCATAGGTTGTTGCAATATCCATATCCAAATCCATATCATATCTCATATATACCCGAATAGTTTCCGAAACACCAATTGACAAACAAAATAAGATAAGTTAGTAAACGGAAATGAAGTAAATTGTTATAACAAATAGACGAAAACAATAAACGGCCCAAGTTTATTGGGCTTCGGCCCAATACTTACTCACACACGACATGGACTCACTTTGGGCTTATGTAGTCCATGAGGCCCAATGACACAATTTAAGTCCAAAACCAACTCAAAAGTTAACTCGAGGTTTTCTAACCTCGAGCACGAAACGGCCGAGAATCCCTTGAGTCTCGACTTGATTCACTCGACACCAAGACCTTAAGAGGTCTCGGCTAAGCTCAACTCCGACAAGTCGTGGCCCTCTTGGGTCACGGCTCATGGTTTTCAACAACCAAAACCATCACACGTCTCATCAAAACAAACCAAACCTTAGTCGTGACTCCCTTGAGTCACGATTCACGCTATCCGACCACATATACCATTCGGCTACGACAAGACCCAAACCAAATCCATTACCAAACTCAAGAAATTAATACACACTTGGCCATGACTCCCTTGAGTCACGGCTAGACTCTATTCGAGTCCTTCAAACCCTCGGCTACAGACAAACCCAAAACACAATCCAACATGAGACTCAAACAACCTCATAAACTCTTGGCCGTGACTCCCTTGAGTCTCGGCTCGACCTTACACAAGCCATGGGGCTCTCGGCAAAACACAACTCAAACCAAAACCAATTCAAATCCAAACCAAGCTACAAAACAAATACCAAATAAGCTTAACAAAGCAATAAAAAAAATCGAAATAAACAAGAAAACGCCCCGAGTCAACTCAACTCGTGAGTTGACTCGGTCGAGTCACACGACTCGGAGCTAGTCGAACGAGTTAGGGTTTTTAAAACAATAGATCCACACGATTTGGTTTATAAAACATAAAATTTAAATAGTTTTAGTTATAAAACTCGTTTTTATACAAAATTAGGGTTAGGGTTTCGAAATAGAGATGAAAATAAGAAGGGGAGGGGCGCGTGAGCCTTATCGAGAGAGAGAAAGGTGATGGGAAAGGGCGGCGAGTGGTGGTGACGAGGTGGTGGCGGCGGTGAGCTTCGATACACGAACCAAACGGACACCTTGAGTCTCCAAACGCTCCCGGAGTGACCATGGGTTCTCGATCTACGTGTGGGGTGCTTTTCGGTGGTGGCAGGAGGTGGGTGCAGCGCTGGAGTTGTAAAATTCCAGTGAGGTGTATATTAGTGGTGAAAAATGAAACCCTAAAGGGCTTATATATTCCAAGGAGGGACTAAAGGTGGGCAAGTGAAAGTGGGCGCGGCGTAAAAATAAGGCGGAGGGGGTGTTTGTGTAATTTTTGCTATTCTTTTAAAATAAACACAGTGGGACCCTTTAGACGTAGCAAAAATCCGTTTTAAGACACGAGGTTTTCGCCATTGTGTTCGGAATGATTTTTCTGATAAAAATGAGTATAAACATGCATAAATTTTTCGGAGTTAATTTATTTAGCAAATTGATTCGTTTTATGCTTTATAGGTTGTGCCGGCTCAATAAAGGGATAACGCTCACATTTATCAATATATCTTCTGTTTCTCAAGTTCAAATAAGTTTGGAAAAAGTTTAAATGCTAAGGGGATGCAAAAATAAATATTTGGCTAGGAAAATAGGTTTGAAAATTTACCAGGTGTTACAACTAATGTCTTTTCACTATAAATAATTTATCATCTCTCTTTCAAAATGGTACTCCTTCTGTCTCAAAATAATTGTTCTGTTTTGATTTTTTGAAATATTTCTTTTTCAACTTTGACATTAAGCTTTTTTGTTTGTATTATATAATATTTGATGAAAAATATACAAATGAAAATACATTTAAAACCAATCTATTCATATATTTTGCATCAAATATTATATAACACAAAAGAAAATAGTTAAAATCAAATGTGAAAAAAAAATACTTCAAAAAATCAAAACAGGATAATTATTTTAGAGTGGAGCGAGTAATCATTTTTGAGCATTTAGGTTATTAATGGCAACACAATTTCTTTAATTTTTTTTGTTTGAATACGTGGTTTAAAAATATTTCATTTTTACTTAGGAACTTTATTTTGTTTCAATATGTACACGGCTACACGCAAAACATTTTTTCCAAAAGCACTGCGTTCTCGAGTATCATTTGAAAAAGAAAACGAAAGAAAATGAAAAGAAACAGAAAAACTTGTGTTCTTGAGTAGCACTTAAAGGGGAAAAGAAAAGGAAAATGAGTGAAAAATAATGTGATTTGTTTGATTTTTAAAGTAAAGTGTTTTCTTTCAAAAGTGGACTGAAAATGTCACTACACCAAAACCTTCTATTTGGGACAAGCCAAAATTTTGGGTCGACATTGTAGTCCCAAATTTTGGCCATGGCCCACACATTTTTCAACAAAAAAAGGCAGTGAAACAATTGTTCCAGATGCACAATATGGGACGACAATGTCGTCCCAAATATTTATATATATGTTTTTCGACATTTCAATTGTTTCTAAATGGAATTTCCCGAAAAATAAAACGTCCCTCCAACAAATTCAGTCCCGCCAAGCAAAATGGGACGACAATGTCGTCCCATTCTGAGAGTTTTTTTTTTTTTTTTTTTTTTTTTTTTTTTTTTAACTTTTTAAATCAGTTTTTTTTAAATCAATATTAAAACTTTTTTAAAAACAGAATGGGACGACAATGTCATCCCATTTTTACTAAACAGTTAAAATGCCTTTTTTTATCCAATAATCTATTTAAAAATACTTGTATATAAATTAATTTTAGAAAATTATTTGCTTTAAAATTATATGTTAGTGTAAAAATTAATTTTAAAAATTACATAAATTAAAAAATTTACAAAATCAATACTTTACTATTTATCAAAAATATTTTTGATGTTAAAACGTAATCAATATGATACGTATTTACAGCCTTGATATAGAAAAAATAATACGACAAAGGTGGCTTGGATGTATACTAAATAATGTTTATAGAAAATATTAAAGCTTAGTCCTCTTTGAGATAAAAATATTTTGGTACATCGGAGAACATATTAGCCGTATCAATTGTTAAATAATTTTCAGTGATAATAAAACTTATATTATTGATAACGACTTCAATGAACATCCATATAAAGTTCAGAAAACAAAGTTCCAAGAAAGTCGTTGCTCTCTTTTTTTGTATCAACCGATGGCCGTGAAGAAGACTTCTCGTACATTAAATGTGTTGAGAATTATGTAAATGTGGTGATCTCGACTATTATGAACTAGATCTGAATATTGATGAAATGGATGTTGATCGGACTGACGGGTCAAATGAACAGACTATTGATAAAGGGAGTAATTGGGGATTGAACAGGAATGAGGAACAAATGATGGTCCTAGACCAGGAGGACCTTTTACCGCAACGAGACGATATGGTTGTACATGAGATGTTAAACGAATAAGCCGAGATGATATAGTTGTACACAAGATGTTAAACGAATGAGTCGAGATGATATGGTTGTACATGAGTGGTATGTGCTTATTCACATACCTTTTCTTGACCAAAACCGGCCCCAAAAAGACCAAAAACTAACCAAATTGCCAAAAGATATTGTGTTTTTGTGTTTTTGATTGTGCAGGGATGGATATTGCAAATTTGGACAAAAGACACGGAAAACCCGAGAAAACGAGCACGAGATTTGGAAAGGACTCAAAGCCGATGCCGGGAAAGACATGTTTGGCCAAAAGTCAAAAATCACCCTTAGATCAATTTTGGAAAATTGACAAGTTCAGTCCATTAAAATTCAGATTATTCTCAAATGGTCCCTAAATCCTTAAAACTATTCTATCCGGATCCCAAATAAATAAATCCAATCCAAACATAAAACCCAAGCCCACCTTATTCTATAACCCAGCCCACTCTTAAATTTTACCCAGCCCACACCCAATATCCCTTAACCCGACCCAGACAAACCCGGTCAACCATATAAGAAAAGTCAAAAAAATAAAAATAAAACACAACACACACAACCGCGCCCTTTTACCCCTTTCACCCAGAAATTACTACTGTAGCAAGAACCCTAATTATTTACCGTACGAATTGACAACAATTAAGGGCAAAAGGGACTAATCATTAGCTTTCTAGAAGCGTCAGAGGAGCAAAGTTGCACAAATGGGACAGGTGGCAGCCTCCCATTGGACCGAACACCTCAGAAATATTGATCTAAGGGCTGTGGATGATGGGACGTGATCTAAGGGTGATGACTAACTCAAGAGCACACGGATTGCCAGGGTGGACAACCTAGAATGATCTTCCCGTGGCTATAAATAGGGTCCTATCCTCCTCATTTGAGCATGTAATGTTTTAATGTAATTTTTAGCTAAGTTTTTAAGTAGTTGTTAAGCTTTCATTGTAATTTTTAAAGTTTCAGTTGTAAGTTTCAAACGTTTGGTTAATAAAATATAGTTTGTTCTTAATTTTAATTCGTATCTCTTAGCTTTTTATTGAGTTTTACTGCTTATCTAGCTTATTTCCATTCATTCAGTCATTTCAGTTCACTTTGATTAATTGTTTTCAAGTTTTGTTCATTTAATCTAAAAATCCAAAAAAATATTGAAAAAATACTTTTAAAAATAAAAAAATGTTTTCACACAGCTTCAATAAGCTGTTTCTCACTTAGATCTAGCTTATGTAAGCTTTCTAGCTTATTGTAAGTGAATATTAGATCAAATTCTGTCATAAAATCAAAAATCCAAAAAAAGTCAACTATGGAAGGAAGAACATAATTTTGGATTGACTCCTGGTAGATCAAGCTTATTCTGGAAGAGTTTGGCCTATCTAAAGATAGGCTTCATGGGAAAACCTCTCTGTTCTTGCTGAGGGGTGATTTTGTAAGTTCCATATTTCACTTTAAGGTTAATTTTCTGCATTCAGTTGTGTTCCTGTGGTTTCAGTATTCATAGCTTGTTGATTTTTGATTATAAGTTGTTAAGTAACCTAGGAAATCATAGATTAGTTGTTAGTTTAGGCTTTGGTCAGTTGGTTATTAGTGGAATAAGTGCAACAGTTGGTTAAAATAAGCTTAAATAGGGACTGTTTTAAAGCATTAGATAAAGTACTGTTCATTGGTCATTTGTCTGAGTTTTGATTGATCAAAGTTGAAGTTATTGTTGCTGTTGAGATTAGTGGATAATAATGTTGTAATGCATTTGAGTAATTTGTTCATTAGTTGCAAAAGTTAAGAAGTTAGGCTGCCCCTATAAGCTCTTTATAAGCTTAGCATGGATCAGTGGTGATTAGATGTTATTTCTGTGTTTCACATAGTGTTTTTAGCAAGTGTTAAAGAGTTGGTTTAGTTTTCAAAAGATTTGGCCAAAATCAACTTTTCTGCTGCATCAGATCTTATGTGCAGAGCAGCCCTGTTAGTTGTTAGTCTAGCTTAATTTGTGGCTTATCCACTTAAGCTCTAGTTCTCATTTTTGATTTTCCAAGTAGTTCACATAGCAGGCTGTTAGTGCAATATCTGGTATTCAGCTTCTAAACTTATTTGATAGCTTATTCAGGCCTGCAAAATTCCCCAAAATCCTGTGCAGGCTTGCTTTTTCAGAAATTGTGCCTAATAGCAGTGTTTCTAGGGTTAAATTGGAGTTCAATTGGGGTGTTAGAATTAGGGATTTTGTGTTTTTAGAGTTCTCAGTTGGTCTATGCAACTTTTGCCCCCATTAGTTTCACCTTATCAGCTTATTGGAGTACTTATTTGGGCTATAGAACTTGGTTGTTTTCTGTCTTGATTTCACCAACAGTGCAATCTATAAGTGCTTATTCCCTTGTGCTTATTTGAGCTTTTTAAGTTGATTTGAGCTTAATTAAGTCTATTGCTTGATTCTTGAGCTTTTGAGATTATTTGGTCAACATTTGCTTATTTTGTGCTTATTTTCAAAGTGCTTATTGGGCTGTTAAGCAGATTTAAGCTCTGATTTTATTTTTCCTAGAAAGAAAACTTAATTTTAGAATTTCTCAAAAATTTTAAGATTTTTCCAAGTTGATTTGATATTTTTAAATCATTTAATTAGTTTAAATTAGTTTTTAATTCATAAAAATTAAATAAAAAGTCAAAAAAATATTTTTCTTTTTCCAAAAATTATCTTTTAATATTTAGAGTTTAGGAAAATTATTTTCATAAATTTAGGATTTAGATTTAGAAATTCACTTTTTAGATACATTTTTAAATTACGTCGCGTTCGTTTTTAAAAATTCAATTTTCGTTTAAATGTTTAGTTTAATTGTTCTATTAGCTTAGTTTAATTGTTAATCTTGATTGTTATTTTAATATTTATAGTGTAATCCATATCAATCACTCACTTTTTCACATTCACTTCACGAATCACGATCCCGAATCACAATTCCATTCAATCTTCGTCGGGACAAACGACTCGGGTCTTGCATATTTCCTTTTCAACTCCTTGGACTAAATATAAATCGAATACATCAAAATTTTGGCGCCGCTGCCGGGGAAGGTTGACGAGAATTTGTGATTTTGTTTTTCGATACGTGTTTTGAAGACCCTTCCTCGGAAGTTATCGTTTTTATACAAAAATAAAAATACAAAAAGAAAATAATCAAAAAACACTTTTCCTAAAGTGTTTTCACCATTAATAATATATCCTCGCTCTCGATAGGGCGTTGTAAACCATTCCGAATAAACAACAAAAGAGATCATGAAGTTAAACGTTTCTCGGATTATTTCTTTACTACAACCTATACACGGGGTTTAAGGAGGTCTTGACATTAAATTGCAGACCGAAGAGAGATCCATTCTTCTCTCCCGCCATGCTGCGCGTAGTTTAGAAAGAAACGAGTACGGTTGATCAACGATCACCAAAAAGAATATAATTTTAATTTTTCCTTATAAAAATAAAAATCCAAAAATATTTTCATTTTCAACTTTTTTCTTTTTGATTTTATTTCTTTTGGTGTATGCACACCCGTTCTTCTTCTTCTAACCCTCTTCTTTCACCACTCTCTAATCCCGAGAGAATCATTCGTCACAACCACCGTGTTCATTTCTCAACCGTTGAGGAAATGGACCAACACGATCAACACCCACCGATGGGTGGAGATAATCACAACCAAGGGCAAGCTCCCGATCTCCGCACTATGCAAGAGTTACTCCAATATCCCACCGTGGGATACAGAGATGCTATTGTTATACCCCCGATTCGAAACACAAACTTTAAACTCGAAACCGGTTTAATTCAACTTGTCACGGGAAATCAATTTCATGGTTTTGATCGGGAAGATCCTCACAATCACATCCGATGGTTCAACAAATTGACCTCAACACACTACCATAAGGATGTCCCTCACGACACTATCAAATTGATGTTATTCCCATTTTCCATCGAGGGGGCGGCCCGAATTTGGCTCGAGAAAGAACCCCCTCAATCTATCCATACTTGGGAAAATCTCGTCCATAAATTCGTGAACTATTTCTTTCCTCCGTCTAAAATGACCAATGCTAGGAATGAAATCACAAATTTCCAGCAACGATTTGATGAGAATTTTGGTGAGGCATGGGAACGATTCAAGGATCTCCTACGGAAATGCCCACATCACAGTTTCTCGGAATTGCATCAAATCAATACGTTCTACAATGCCTTAACTCAATCAGATCAGGATTCACTCAACACAGCCGCCGGTGGCAATATCTTGAGTCGAATGCCGAAAGAAATTCTATCAATTATTGAGAACAAATCTAAGGTGCCTACCTCAAGGAACAAACCAGTTGTTTCTAAGGTAAGTACCTAAGCTTCTAGCAGTGATGCTAAGATCGACAAGCTTGCAGATATGTTCGAAGGTTTCCTTCTTTCAAAACAAAAGAAACAATCTTCTCAACCCGCTCAAGTCAAAGCGGTGCAAGAGAATTGCGTTATATGTGGTGGTCCCCATCCTTATTATGATTGTCAAGCTACCGATAGCCAAGTTTGTAATGCTACCGTAGCATCTGCAAACTACAATCAGAATCAAGGATTCCGTCCTCAAGGTGAAGTTAACTACCGAGTTAGCAACCAAATGGGACCACCCGGTTTAACACCCGTTCAAAACAACCAAAACCGTTTTCCTCAAACCAATCAAAGCTTCAACCAAAATCGTGGAAACAATTATCAAGCTCAACCACAACAAGTCTATCAACCTCCTCCTCCCCAAGTTGCACCTTCTCCCGACTTTGTGAGTTATATGAAAGCAACCGATGCTAGCATACGAAACATGCAAGGACAAATCAACAATATGAGAACTGACTTTCGGAAGGAGATTGATACGACTATTTCTCAACAAACTAACGAGCTTAAGCAAATGATGAGTGGATTTTTCCAAAGGAACCAACCCTCACCCTCAGGTACATCTTCTCTTCCTAGCAACACAATTGCTAACCCGAGGGGTGATATGAAAGCAATCACCACCAGGAGTGGTGTTTCATATGATGGATCCACGGCTCCGGCTACCTCTTCTTCTCTACCTCCCAAGGTAGCCGTCCGTGAGACCGAGGTGACCAAGGACACGGAACTTCCTACTAACAATGGAAGAACCGAAGACGTCCAACCTGCGGTTGTCCAAACATCGGAATCAAAGATTGATGAGCCCGAAAAAGCTCCCATCAAAACAAAACTTCCTTACCCATCGAGAATGAATGATCAAAAGCTCCGCGATAAAGCTTCAAATCAAATGGAATTTTTTTTTCAAATTCTCCAGGAATTGCATTTTGATTTAAGCTTTGCGGATGCTTTACTTCTGATGCCTAAATTTGCTTCCACCATCAAGGGTTTGTTGAGCAACAAGGAAAAATTATTCGAACTTGCTAAAACTCCGTTGAATGAAAACTGCTCAGCGGCAATTCTCAAAAAGCTTCCGAAAAAGCTTAGAGATCCCGGGAAATTTATCATTCCTTGTGAATTTCTGGGAATGGTTGAATGCTGCGCCTTGGCCGATCTCGGTGCTAGCATTAACCTAATGCCGTTGTCAATTTGGAAAAAGCTTTCTCTGCCCAAACTTACCCCCACTTGCATGACCCTCGAGCTTGCGGACCGTTCCATAACCCTTCCTAAGGGTGTAGCCGAGGATGTCTTTGTCAAGGTGGGGAAGTTCCATTTTCCCGCCGATTTTGTGGTGGTTGATTTTGATGCCGACCCCCGGGTTCCTCTAATTCTCAGAAGATCATTTTTGAGGACTGGGCGGGCTTTGATTGACGTATATGGTGAAGAAATAACGCTACGGGTTGATTATGAACAAGTCACGTTTCAAATCAATCAGAACTCTAAACCGCTAACCACCAAAAGCAACGTTGCTGTGGTTAATCAAAAATCTGATCCCGTAATTGCTTCCAAAAGAAGTGATTCGATTCTCTCAAGATTTGCGGTTAAGAGTATGTCTGAAAAATGTGCCGAACTCAAAGCTATGAAAATTGCACCCGGTTCAACCAAATGGTTTGAAAGTTGTTCCGCGGATGTTAAGAGTATTCTTGATGATGATGAATCGGATTCGGAGATCACAACGGAAGTGGTGGAAATTGCTAGCTCTAAGAGCACACCACTTGTCCCACCTCCGGAGCCGGTTTATCGTGTTAAGATTGTTGAACCAAACGTTTCCAACTCTTCCCATCCTTCTCCTCCGATTAAGGGAAGTGATATCTCGAGGGAAGAGCTCGATGTGTTCTCTGATGATGCTCCAATTTTGTCGGAAATTGTTGAGACCGTTAGTGATCCCGGGGAAGATGTCTCGCTATTAAAAATGAAATTTGACGAACCATTATTTTCCCTTCCCCCGGAAGATGTTAAAGAAAAGACGCCTAAATCCGTTCAAGTTATTGATTCAAAATCAGAAGAGCAAAGTAGTGGCAGTACCACTTCTAGTATTGATTCTCTTCTTGAGGAGTTCGCCGATGAACTCGCTCACATCGATCCAATCCCACCGGGGGATAAGGACGATGACTTTGATTTTGAATCTGACTTAAGAGAATTGGAATTTTTGCTGAACCGTGATCCGTCTAAATGTGATTCTTATCCCGAGGAGTTCGCCGATGAACTCGCTCACGACGATCCACTTCCATCAGATGATGATGATCTCTTTGACTTTCATGCTGATTTTAAAGAAGTTGAAAATCTTTTATACCATGCTTCATCATCTGATTCTTACACTGAGCTTAATGATGATTACCTCTTCGATTTTAGGGCCGATCAAACCGAATGGAGAAATCTTTTATATGGAAAACCTACTGAAAAAGACCCTAAAATAGAAACCATAATTAAGGATGCTTCAATTGTCTCTCATGACTTATCTCCTCATTCTCCCGAGGATGATTTCCTTTTCTCCATTGAGTCCTCCATCGAGTACCCTGCTGAGTTTTCTTGTGAAGACAAAGTGTTTAATCCAGGTATACTCGATGATGGTGAAATTCATCCTTTGATGAAATTAACTCTTGATAAGAATTTAAAGTTCCCTGCCTCATCTAAGGAACTTTTAATTCTGGAGAAAAGTGATTCCTCTCTGCTTGAAACTTTACTATCGTTTCCACCCGGAAACGAAGACAAAGTTTTCGACCCCGGCATCACCGCTTTCATCTTCTAAAGCCGTGGGTATCTCAATCGGAGTGGAACTTTCGTATGCTTCAATGTTTATCCAAACATCTTGAATGAAAGTCCGATTGAGATTATCTCTTCCACTTGCTCCCCCAAGGACAATTAAATTCGGGGTCGAGTCAAGCTCATGTGACTCGGTTACCAAAAACAAGCGCTTCTCGGGAGGCACCCCGTGTCTATCTTCTTTCTTATTTTCTAATAAAACATGAGGAGGGTCACCTCTTCCATATCTTGTGTTTCGTGGTTCTTCTTGTGTTATGTCCAGGATTTTCCCGAATAATGAAGACTCTCGTGCTCGTGGTTTGCTTCTCTCCACTCGAGTTTCATCATTCGGTGCTCATCCAATATCCTAAATCTTATCTTTTTACATCTATCTTTTGGCATAATTAATAAACGGCCTTAGATTTTTGTAGGATACCCTTACCTTTAAGACATTGGGGACAATGTCTCGTTTTAGTCTGGGGGGGTGATCTTTCGATTCAATTTTTTGCCTTGCATTTTTTGCCGTTTACTCATGCAACCCCGTTTTTCCTCTAAAAATTGAAAAAAATTCAAAAAAATGAGAAAAATTTTAAATTTTTGAAAAAATATAATAAATTTTGACATTTTGTTGACTTTTCGCTGGTGAGAGTAGGAATAAAATTCTGACTTGACCGGGCGTGTTGAGCCCTAGCTTGTCCCCTTAACCATTTATAATCTATAAGCTCGTGCTAGTCTTTTATACAAGGAGCTAGAAAACGCGAATTCTTTTTAAGAATTTGCAAGTTCCCATAATTGACTTTATATATGCATGGCTTGATTATTTGGCTAAGCATTCGCGGATCTTATTATTTAAGATTTTAAATTTGCGAAGAACGAGAAATGATAGAGTTGTTTGTAAGTTAGATTGCTAAACGTGGAGTAGTTGGATCTCTTTAAAGCTCATCAAAGTTACTTGTGGCTTTTTGTTCCCATCAGCTTGTTTCACCAAGAATAGTACTCTATAAATAATTAAAGCTATTTTGGTTTTGGCGAAATTTAGTTTTTAATCCTTCTTAAGAAAATCCTTGCTTATAAGAGTTGGGTACACATCAAGGTACTGCCAGTGTTACGGTGTAATAGACTATTCCATCTTGCCGGCTCGCAACCGATGTTAGGATTGTTATAAAAGCCGTAGGACTTGGGGTTTGGCAACACAAATAATTAATGAATATGATAATGTATAATAATAATCCAAAGCCATAAAAAGTTTTCTACATCTTGCCGGTTCGCAGCCGATGTTGTAGACTTCTAATAAAGGCAGAGGAAAAATTCCAAGGTCATAATAGACTATCACATCTTGCCGGCTCGCAACCGATGTTGTGATTGTTATAAAGGGCCAAGGATTAAATACGTTAATGTGCTTGAATATGTAGATAAAGTGTTATAATGCCAAACTTCGACTCCGGGGATATCCTAATAAAAGCTTCTGTCTCTGGACTCGTAGATGAGTTGTTTCGGTCGTATATAAAAGGGATATCCTCAAAATCATGTTAAATTAGGACCTTGATGTGGACCTCATTTTTGTATGCAACGGTTCTTGAGGGAAGGTTTGGAAACTACTTAGCGTCTAAACTAAGGTATCTTTATCAGCTTAAAAATTAACGAAACGAGAATTTGAAGAAATTCATTTCTCACCAAAAATAAAATAAATAGAGGAAAATAGGAATTTGGGAACAAGGAGTCCACAATTAGCATCCATGGGTAGTGTCGGCAATCTAACATGTAAATAACAATGATTTTGTTTTTAAGCTTAGTTTGGGGACTTGTGAAAAATCGGGGACGGCGAATTTTATCTGTATGGTCACTTCTTTGTGAGTCGTGTTTCCTGCTCGAAGACCCTAAAAATTATCAATAGATAATGATTGTCAAACAAAGCCGTCACTTGAATAATGAGAAAAATACAAAAAATAAAATAAAAGGAAAAATGGGGAGTTTTTAGAACTTAAGATTTCTTGATCTCTTTTGAAAATTTTGCTACTTTTCAAAGTTAGTAAAAAGAGATTGGAAATTTTCGGTTTCAAAAACGTGTTTTTATAACATTGCATGAGGACATTGCAATAGCTTAGTCTGGGGTATTTTGGTATGTGCTTATTGACATACCTTTTCTTGACCAAAACCGGCCCCAAAAAGACCAAAAACTAACCAAATTGCCAAAAGATATTGTGTTTTTGTGTTTTTGATTGTGCAGGGATGGATATTGCAAATTTGGACAAAAGACACGGAAAACCCGAGAAAACGAGCACGAGATTTGGAAAGGACTCAAAGCCGATGCCGGGAAAGACATGTTTGGCCAAAAGTCGAAAATCACCCTTAGATCAATTTTGGAAAATTGACAAGTTCAGTCCATTAAAATTCAGATTATTCTCAAATGGTCCCTAAATCCTTAAAACTATTCTATCCGGATCCCAAATAAATAAATCCAATCCAAACATAAAACCCAAGCCCACCTTATTCTATAACCCAGCCCACTCTTAAATTTTACCCAGCCCACACCCAATATCCCTTAACCCGACCCAGACAAACCCGGTCAACCATATAAGAAAAGTCAAAAAAATAAAAATAAAACACAACACACACACCCGCGCCCTTTTACCCCTTTCACCCAGAAATTACTACTGTAGCAAGAACCCTAATTATTTACCGTACGAATTGACAGCAATTAAGGGCAAAAGGGACTAATCATTAGCTTTCTAGAAGCGTCAGAGGAGCAGAGTTGCACAAATGGGACAGGTGGCAGCCTCCCATTGGACCGAACACCTCAGAAATATTGATCTAAGGGCTGTGGATGATGGGACGTGATCTAAGGGTGATGATTAACTCAAGAGCACACGATTGCCAGGGTGGACAACCTAGAATGATCTTCCCGTGGCTATAAATAGGGTCCTATCCTCCTCATTTGAGCATGTAATGTTTTAATGTAATTTTTAGCTAAGTTTTTAAGTAGTTGTTAAGCTTTCATTGTAATTTTTAAAGTTTCAGTTGTAAGTTTCAAACGATTTGGTTAATAAAATTTAGTATGTTCTTAATTTCAATTCGTATCTCTTAGCTTTTTATTGAGTTTTACTGCATATCTAGCTTATTTCCATTCATTCAGTCATTTTAGTTCACTTTGATTAATTGTTTTCAAGTTTTGTTCATTTAATCTAAAAATCCAAAAAAATATTGAAAAAATACTTTTAAAAATCAAAAAATGTTTTCACACAGCTTCAATAAGCTGTTTCTCACTTAGATCTAGCTTATGTAAGCTTACTAGCTTATTGTAAGTGAATATTAGATCAAATTCTGTCATAAAATCAAAAATCCAAAAAAAGTCACTAACTATGGAAGGAAGAACATAATTTTGGATTGACTCCTGGTAGATCAAGCTTATTCTGGAAGAATTTGGCCTATCTAAAGATAGGCTTCATAAGAAAACCTCTCTGTTCTTGCTGAGGGGTGATTTTGTAAGTTCCATATTTCATTTTAAGGTTAATTTTCTGCATTCAGTTGTGTTCCTGTGGTTTCAGTATTCATAGCTTGTTGATTTTTTATTATAAGTTGTTAAGTAACCTAGGAAATCATAGATTAGTTGTTAGTTTAGGCTTTGGTCAGTTGGTTATTAGTGGAATAAGTGCAACAGTTGGTTAAAATAAGCTTAAATAGGGACTGTTTTAAAGCATTAGATAAAATACTGTTCATTGGTCATTTGTCTGAGTTTTGATTGATCAAAGTTGAAGTTATTGTTGCTGTTGAGATTAGTGGATAATAATGTTGTAATGCATTTGAGGAATTTGTTCATTAGTTGCAAAAGTTAAGAAGTTAGGCTGCCCCTATAAGCTCTTTATAAGCTTAGCATGGATCAGTGGTGATTAGATGTTATTTCTGTGTTTCACATAGTGTTTTTAGCAAGTGTTAAAGAGTTGGTTTAGTTTTCAAAAGATTTGCGCCAAAATCAACTTTTCTGCTGCATCAGATCTTATGTGCAGAGCAGCCCTGTTAGCTGTTAGTCTAGCTTAATTTGTGGCTTATCCACTTAAGCTCTAGTTCTCATTTTTGATTTTCCAAGTAGTTCACATAGCAGGCTTGTGTTAATAATCATTATTTTCCCAAAAGCTTATGTTGGATAGTTATCAGCCCGTGCAAATTCCCACCTGTGCAGGCTTGCTTTGGAAATTTTTGCCTAATACAGTGTTTTGGAATGGGTATTGTGATATAGAATTGAGGATTTTTGTTTGATTACATCTCAGTAGGTCTAGCATAAAAAATTTGCCCCAATTAGTAATATAAACCTTATCACCTAATAAAGTAATAATTGGTATAAACTTGGTTGTTACTCTTTTTAAGAAATAAATCACAAAGTTAGATCAAAGTGCAAATTCCCTTGTAAACTTATTTAACAAGGATTTGGCTTAATTAGTCTTTTCTTGACTTCTTAGAACTTTTGATTTTTGGTCAAACAAGGCTAATTTGGTTAATTTCAAACTTATGGCTGAACTTTAACTCTATTATAATTTTTTAGAAAGAAAACTGAATTAGAATCTGGCAATAATTTTTAAATTTTTTGTTGATTTTTTTTTTTCATTTTATTAGTTTAACATTAGATTTTTAACTCATAAATAATTTAAATAAACAAGTCAAAAAATTAATTCTTCAAAACTATCTTAAATTTAAAGAAAAACATAAATTTTTAATTAGAAATTCCTTTGTAAATAATTTAAATACCTCTTTTTAAAAATCAATTCGTTTAAATGTTTATATAATTTCTTTAGTTAGTTAATTATAATACTATTGTTATTAAATTATAGTTAATCCATATCAACACTAACATTTTCACATTCATAGAATCACATCCGAATAAACATTACTTAAAGACTCGGGTTTGCATATTTAATTCCTTGATTAAATAAAATCGAAACATCAATGAACAAATATAAACCATATCCTATTAATATCAAAATCTATCCAACACATAATAAAAAATCTTTCCAATCTCATCTAGTATTCTACTCTCTCAATTTGCAGATCTCAATCTCTATCTAATATTCCTCCTCTCTAAAATACAATCAACATCACCTCCATACCATCGATCAACACTGCGACTACACCTTAACTCCCCATCAACTGATAACACCAACTCTACTTCAACAATTCAAAAAATCATTGATATTCCTTTTTATGTTGTTCTTGTGAACAGGAAATAAAAACTAAACAATCTTATCAAGAAGATACATTATGAATTATTAGCAATTTTGAAGGTAACAACACATTACTTATTATTAAATTAAAATATAAATTTTTAATAGTAAAACAAGAGAAAAAATCATATTGATAATTTATTGAAGAGTAATTTAATCTCGTTAACTGAAATTACACTAAATAATTCTATACCATAGAGTGCTCAAACTAAAACAAAATCTTAGGATAAACATGATGGATATCACAAAACCATGTAGAGACAAAGTAAGATAAAGATTAAATAAAATACTCCGGTCCCTCTTCTTGTGTTTCTTCTGTGAGAGAAGGCTTCACAAAATAGTACTTGTGCTTCTTTGCTGACTTTCCCCACCGTTGGATTAAATAAAAATGATCACAGCCCTCAATCTTGGTCTTAGCACCCACTAACTCACACGGATAGGTGAGGTGGCTGATGGGGAGGTATAAGGGGAAGGGTTTTGGTGTTGGGGAGAAGAGAAGTGGGTAAAATGATGAAAGTTTTGGGAGAGGAGTGGATAGTGATGGTTTGTTCCTCGTGATTGTGCTTTGGCTGCTTGTGTTTCTTGGCGGGATAGGAAGAAAACAAGATTAGGGATTTTGACTTGTGAATTGGGGGTTTGACTGGGAATGGCTTATCTGCGTATTGTTTTATTATTATTAGAAGTGGGCGGGTCGGGGTTTTGATGGGCTGTGTTTTTAGTTAGAGATAGATGGGGTTGGGCCAAAGGGTGGATGGGTTTGTGGGTTAAAGGTCCGGTTGGGGTTAGTTTAATTCTTTTGGATCCGTTTGTTAGTTCTTTGTTTAGGATAGATACCAAGGACCAAAGTTGTACTTTATGAAACCTCAAGGACCATTCTTGTAAATTGAAACTGCAGGGACCTGAGTTGACATTTCACCAAAATATTCCAAGTGACCAAAAATGCCAAGCTTATTATTCCGAGGACCAAAAATTTATTTTTTTACTATTTTTTTTTTTATTTTTTAAAAGCTTGAGGGACTAGACTTGCCATTTGCAAATTTTATTTGTTTTTAAATCGTTTTCAATCATTTTGCATATGAATACACAAAAACACATCTCAAAGATATTTTTAACATTATTTGATCGTTTTAAAGTGTTTTTGGTTGTTTTGACTCGAAAATTGGACGAAAAGATATGTGTAAAACGACACATATCAAATCCCCCACACTGAGCAATTGCTAGTCCCTAGCAATTTTTTATGAAAAGTTGATGGATGTATCTCTTTACCAGAAGCCATCACCTCTGGAGTAGCCAAATGTTTCAGTTCAAGTAAGAACTATGGTACACTGATAACCATATGATTTTGAGCAATCACAGCTGCCAACGGATTTGATTTGTCTTTACCAGAAGCCGTTTGCTTCTGGACTAGCCAACTCTTAGATAAAACCACTTATTATCTTTGGTGAGCTGATGACCAATTATGGTTTTCCAACTGCCTTTACCACAAGCCATAATCTTGCGGGCTAGCCAACTCTTCATCTTTTTAGGATATGGTGAGTCGAATACCATACAATTTTTGGCAAATTGTAAGCCGTAAACGGATTTGATATATCTTTACCAAGAACCGTTTGCTCTTGGATTAGCCAATCCTTTTGTGTGTTAGACATGGTGGACTGATAACCATTTGTTGTGTAAGTGCAAAACACTTACACCAAAAAAAAAAATTTGGCCAAAAACGGGGGAATTAGATGGTATATATACGTGATTAAATTCGTGAGAATTCCCCCCACACTAGAAATGAATATTGTCCTCAATATTCAAAGTACGGCTGTTATGCCGAAACTGAGAACGTAAAAGGAAAATATTACGGGCCATTTATTTTATTTTTGTTTTTGCAAAATTTTTTTTTTTTTTTTTTTTTTTTTTTTTTTTTTTTTTTTTTTTTTTTTGAAATTTATGTACAACATCGGGGGCATCTCCCCCACACTAGGGTGGTAGAAAGTAGAAAGAAGTCAGAAATATGGGTGAAAACCCATATGGTGTGCTACTGTTTTTGTTAACCGAGTCGCTAGCTTGACTCGACCCCGAATTCATTTGTCCATGGGGAAGCAAGTGGAAACCAATCTCAATCGGACTTTCATTCAAATTGTTTGGATAAACATTTGAACATGAGAAAGTTCCACACCGATGAGATAAAACCCGCGGTATTTCAATAGAAGAAACTATTAAGGGTGATACCGGGGTCAAATATGGTGTCCTCATTCCCGTAGGAGAAAAGGGAAAGAGCAATCACACCATATGTGATGAAGAGAAGCAAGATTTTTATGATTATCATGTAAAACTCTTCATCATAAGAAGCATCATCGGCTTCAAGGGAGGAAGGGTTGGGATAAAATCTTCAAGAAGTAAATCTTTGAACATTCCTCCCCCCACACTAGAATCATCCTCCAGATCGAAGTAGAAATGATCATATTCAGGAGGAGATATCATATGAGGGAGTTCAACCGAGAACTCCTCATGATATCGATCATTTTTATCAAAATGAAATACATCATACTCGGGAAGAGACATATAAGAATGGGAAGTGGTATTTACACTTCCCGTCTCTTCCAAATGATCGATATCAAAACGAAAGGCTTCATAAGCCGAGAGTGAATAATCGGGATGAGGAGTGGGATTGCCACTTCTCTCCTTTTGATCATTAAACACAAAACTCTCAAATTCGGGAAAAGCATCCTCGAGCTCGAGCTCGGAAGGATAAGACGGCTTTTCCACAACAACATCATCCTTTGGGGGAAGAACAAACAATGGTTCATCAAAAATCATTTTTTCTAAAATCGGGCCATCTCCCCCCGGATCAACATCGGGCTCAACAATTTGAGCATCAAACAAGAAGACCTCGAACTCTTCTTTAGAAATATCACTTTCCTCAAACGGAGGAGAAGAGTCGGAAATGAGTGATGTGGAAGTAAGAGTGGGATTTTTGGCAATATCAATACGACAAACCGATTCTGAAGGTGGGGCAAGTGGTGTGCTCTTAGAGCTAGCAGTTTTTACCACTTCCGTTGTATCTTCCGATTCGTGTTCATCGTAATCAAAAATACTCTTAATTTCCGTATTACAACTTTTGAACCATTCACTTGAACCAGGGGCTATGTTCATTGCTTTGAGCTCAGAACGTTTTGTGCAACACTTTTGACCGTGAATCTTGAAAGTTTTGAATCAATTTTTTCAGATTTTTTTATCAATAGTAGCAACGTTGCAATTAGACCCCTGATTAATGTTGAACGTGATCTCTTCATTTTCAAACACGAATGGTTAATTCTTCGGCGTACACATCAATAAGAGCACGACTCGTTCTTAGAAAAGCTCTACCCAAAATGAGTGGAACTCGTGGATCGGCATCAAAGTCTACAACAACAAAATCTGTGGGAAATTGGAACTTTCCCACTTTCACGACAACATCCTCGGCTATTCCAAGCGGATAAGTAGTGGTACGATCCGCTAGCTCGAGTGTCATGCACGTGGATGTAAGCTTTGGAAGAGATAGTTTTTCCCATATCGAGAGTGGCATGAGGTTAATACTTGCGCCAAGATCGGCCAAGGCGGAGCATTTCACCATCCCCGAGAAATCACACGGGATTAAGAACTTGCCGGGGTCTCCAAGCTTTTCGGGAAGCTTCTTGAGGATGACCGCCGAGCATTGCTCGTTTAATGGGGTTTTTGCCATATCGACTAACTTATCCTTGTTG
The DNA here is from genome assembly GCA_021014915.2 of Artemisia tridentata subsp. tridentata. Taxonomy (NCBI): domain Eukaryota; kingdom Viridiplantae; phylum Streptophyta; class Magnoliopsida; order Asterales; family Asteraceae; genus Artemisia; species Artemisia tridentata. The sequence continues at coordinate 214,978,941 of CP139506.1, forward strand.
CTTAACAACCCTTTGAGTGTAGTTGCAAACTTTGGCATGAGAACGAGAGCATCAGCAAAGCTTATGTCGAAGTGCATCTCATTGAAGATTTGGAAGAACTTTTCCATTTGTGCATTGTTTTTCTCTTTAAGCTTTTGATCATTAAGCCTTGAAGGATATGGTATTGAAGGCTTTGGATTTGTCTTCGGAACATCGGGTTCCGGAATTGGGGTTGGGATTACCGAAGGTTGGACGTGTGCGGTACTTCGTGAGCTTGTGGAATGCACCTTGTCCGTTGTCTCCTCGGTCTCAATTTCAACTACCTTTGGAGGAAGAGAAGAAGAGGTAGTTGGAATTTTGGGTCCATTATATTGGACACCACTCCTTGTTGTGATCGCCTTCACATCGCCCCTCGGGTTAGCGATCGTGGTGCTAGGAAGAGTTCCTGAGCCCGAGGGTCGATCATTTAAAGACTTTCTGATTTCATTTATTTGAGTGGCCATCAACCGATTGGTTTCATTTTGGGATATCATGAATTGCTTCAATAATTCCTCCGTGGACGTTTGATTTTGGTTTAAAACTTGGTCTTGATTAAAATTTTGTCCACGGTTTTGAACATTTCCCAAATTTTGATTGAAATTTTGACCACGGTTTTGATTTCCTTGAAAACCTTGGTGATTACCTTGGTTTTGAAAACCTTGATTTTGGAAACCTTGGTTTTGGAAATTTTGGTTCACCCGACCTTGGTTTTGGTTAAATTGGGCATTTCGGTTTTGCCCATTTGGATTTTGGGGTTGAAACCAGGTGGTCCAAGATAATTGTTGGAGCGATAGCTTAAGAAGATTACGGTCTCCTTGGGTTGGTAAGAATTACCTCCCGAATTGTAGGATCCCGAAGCAGCATAAACGCTCTCTTGAGTGTTGCCATGGGTGCTGGACACTCGAAATATGGGTGTGGACCACCACATGTTACACAGCTTTGATTCACCACATTTGCTTGTTGAGTTTGGTTTTGAAGATTATTTTGATGTATCCTCAAAACAGCCGTGGATAAATCATCCATTCTTTTTGTGAGTGAAGCTATCTCGGATGAAGAGTCGGTAGTGATAGATTTAGATGACTCACTCCTCTCGGCGGAGGAATCCCAATAATTGTGGTGGGCGGTCATGTTTTCAATTAAATCATAGCACTCTTCGGGTCGCCTTTTCATAAAGGTACCACCGGCCGCAGCATTGATCGTTTCACGATGTCGTAATGTTAAACCATTATAGAATGTGTCTATTATGGTAACAAGCAACATATTATGATTAGGACATCGATCAATAGATAGCTTATAACGTTCCCAAGCTTCGAATAAAGATTCATCGGGAAGCTGGCGAAAGTTGCTTATATCATTCCTCAATTTCGTCACCATTGATGGTGGGAAATATTTTGCCAAGAATTTTGAAGTCATTTCATCGAAACTATGAATTGAATTCTTGGGAAGACGATCAAACCAAGCGGTGGCATGATGCGTCAATGAATAAGGAAAAAGATACAAGCGAAGGGCGTCATCGGTGACACCTTGTTGTTTCATGCTTTGGGTTACCGTGATGAATTTATCGAGATGCTTGTTTGCATCTTCACCCGGTAAACCGTGAAATTGGCACGAAGTTTGGACTTGTTGGATCATATGATGTTTAAGTCCAAAATCCGCGGCTTGGATATTGACGGGAGCAATAGGTCCGCCCCGTCCTTGCATGGTCGGTTGGCACAACTCCTCCATCGTTCGGAGATCGGGAGCTGGCCCATTATTACCCGCGTTATTATCAGCAGCCATATTCTCAACGTCTTGAAAATCAAGACGTCGATTTCGGCGAATAATTCTTTCGGGATTAGAAACGGGTGAACAAAGATTGGGTGTGGAAGAACGGGTGCTCATGCACCAATAAAACAACAAAAGTTTAAAAACAAATTTTTGAAAATGAAAATCTTTTTTTTTTTTTTTTTTTTTTTTTTTTTTTTTTAAGGATAGTTACACAATATTTTTTTGTGATCGATTCGTCAATCGAAACTGGTTTCTCACAAAATTACTCGCAGAGTGGCGGAGAAGCAAGGTGGGCAATAAATGCTCCTTAAAAACCCGCCTCTTTCGGTTCGTCAATTTAATGTCAAACCATCCTTAAACCACTTGTATAGGTTGTAATTTTCAAGATAATCCGAAAAACAATTAACTCACGATTCGTTTTGTTGGAAATTCGGAATGGTTTACAACACTTCAAAGAAGTGAGGATGTTTATTTTATTTTCTTTTGTTTTTGTAAAACACCTTAGACAATGAACTTAAACCAATAATCACAAGATGAATGGCTTCTTTGAAAAAGGTACACCACCCACAAGGATACAAAGGCAAGTTTTAATCTTTAGTTTGGGAACTTATTATGTCCGTACCCCCAGTTAGGTAGTACTCTGTCTTGATTCTCGACGGTAAATTTTTATTGTTGTTATTATTAAACAAAGAGGTTTTTTTTTTTTTTTTTTTTTTTTTTTTTTTTTTTTTTTTTTTTTTTTTAATAGAAAATATGCACAAATATACTATAAACCTTCACAAAGAAAGTTTATAAAACACGATTTGACAAACGAGATTTTAAAAATTCGCTACACAGCCCTCCCCGGCAGCGGCGCCAAAATTTGATCGGTTAAAATCAAGTCATTATTTTTCCTAGGAAACACAAGTGAGGTATGTGTAACCCGGGTCGTTATCCCCGATGAGAGTTGAATGGAATTTGTGCAATCGGGTTTGTGAATCGTGTTTGAGATATAAAAATTTGAGAGATTTTGGATTTGGATTACAACTACGTAAAACAACAAATAGGCTAGGAAATAAAAACAATTACAACTAGAAACAATTAACGTAAATAAATAAAACGTGAATAAAATACACGAATAAAAACGTGAAATAATGAAGTACTAAACCTAAGGGTACAAATGTAATAAAAACTACTTTTATAAAAGAAAATAAAAGTCTACAAAAGTTTAGGGACCAAAGTGCAAAAATTAAAACTTTAAAAATACTAAAAACAAAGGCAGGGGCCAAATGGTACTTTTCTAAAACTTACTTTAAACTAAAAATGATTTTAAGACAAAGACAAGGACCAAAATGGATTAAACTGAAACTTAGTGGACTGACTTGTAAACTTTAAAAATTAAAAACGATTTTGAAACAACAAACTGCCCAGGTTCGAACCTGGGCAACTACACTTTGTTAAAACTATATTTTTTTTTTTTTTTTTTCCTTTTTTATAACTCAAAAAGCAATAACTAACAAGAATTTGTGTAACTGAAAATTATCTTTGAAACTAAACAACAAGCTCAAATTAACTGCTTAACTAATCAGTAAAAAAAAAGAACAGAACCCATTTTTACCCATAAGATCCTGTGCTAAAACACCTTCTAAAAAAAACTGTCTTACAAATTTTTCAATAGAAACTTTCAAGTAGGCTATGAAACTGACAAACTATTGTTTACCTAACTTAATTTAACCACTAACAAGTAATGTTCAATCCTGAGTAAGCACTAGATAGCAGATGAGCTAAAAACAGATTTAAACCAAAAGAACTCAAACGGAAATTAAAATCCAAATCCTACTTAAACAGATAATCTCCAAACAAGTGATTAAAAATTTCCAAAACAAGTGATATCTAACAATATCAAGCATATTCAACTAACAATAACTAATTAGCAGCTATCATCTCTAAAGCATCACAGATCAAAATATACCCTTAAAAATCATAAACTCAGGACACAAACTCCTTCAACTTAATAAGCAGTGACTAAAGAAAAATATATTTTTTCTTTTTTTTTTTTTTTTTTTTAACCTAAGAACAACTACACCAACTTATCAAAGTAAGTAGCAACACTAATTAATTAAGCAGGAATGAAGCAGTAAGCTAAGCAATTAAAACTGACTTATATTAAAATAAAGAGTAAACTTACAACCGAATTAACAATTACAAATCAAACTACTAGATAAAATTAACCTACTGCTTAATGAAAATTACAAATAAAAACATACCTAATTTTAAAGCTAAAATTAATCCTGCCTCCAAATGAGACTATCCTACCCTATTTATACTACTAAGAAGAAAAAAATAAAATAAAATACTCCGGTCCCTCTTCTTGTGTTTCTTCTGTGAGAGAAGGCTTCACAAAATAGTACTTGTGCTTCTTTGCTGACTTTCCCCACCGTTGGATTAAATAAAAATGATCACAGCCCTCAATCTTGGTCTTAGCACCCACTAAACTCACACGGATAGGTGAGGTGCTGATGGGGAGGTATAAGGGGAAGGGTTTTGGTGTTGGGGAGAAGAGAAGTGGGTAAATGATGAAAGTTTTGGGGAGAGGAGTGGATAGTGATGGTTGTTCCTCGTGATTGTGCTTTGGCTGCTTGTGTTCTTGGCGGGATAGGGAAGAAAACAAGATTAGGGATTTTGACTTGTGAATTGGGGTTTGACTGGGAATGGCTTATCTGCGTATTGTTTTATTATTATTAGAAGTGGGCGGGTCGGGGGTTTTGATGGGCTGTGTTTTTAGTTAGAGATAGATGGGGTTGGGCCAAAGGGTGGATGGGTTTGTGGGTTAAAGGTCCGGTTGGGGTTAGTTTAATTCTTTTGGATCCGGTTTGTTAGTTCTTTGTTTAGGATAGATACCAAGGACCAAAGTTGTACTTTATGAAACCTCAAGGACCATTCTTGTAAATCTTGAAACTGCAGGGACCTGAGTTGACATTTCACCAAAATATTCCAAGTGACCAAAAATGCCAAGCTTATTATTCCGAGGACCAAAAATTTATTTTTTTACTATTTTTTTTTATTTTTTAAAAGCTTGAGGGACTAGACTTGCCATTTGCAAATTTTATTTGTTTTAAATCGTTTACAATCATTTTGCATATGGAATACACAAAAACACATCTCAAAGATATTTTTAACATTATTTGATCGTTTTAAAGTGTTTTTGGTTGTTTTGACTCGAAAATTGGACGAAAAGATATGTGTAAAACGACACATATCAAGGCTGTTAGTGCAATATCTGGTATTCAGCTTCTAAACTTATTTGATAGCTTATTCAGGCCTGCAAAATTCCCCAAAATCCTGTGCAGCTTGCTTTTTCAGAAATTTTTGCCTAATAGCAGTGTTTCTAGGGTTAAATTGGAGTTCAATTGGGTGTTAGAATTAGGGATTTTGTGTTTTTAGAGTTCTCAGTTGGTCTATGCAACTTTTGCCCCCATTAGTTTCACCTTATCAGCTTATTGGAGTACTTATTTGGGCTATAGAACTTGGTTGTTTTCTGTCTTGATTTCACCAACAGTGCAGTCTATAAGTGCTTATTCCCTTGTGCTTATTTGAGCTTTTTAAGTTGATTTGAGCTTAATTAAGTCTATTGCTTGATTCTTGAGCTTTTGAGATTATTTGGTCAACATTTGCTTATTTTGTGCTTATTTTCAAAGTGCTTATTGGGCTGTTAAGCAGATTTAAGCTCTGATTTTATTTTTCCTAGAAAGAAAACTTAATTTTAGAATTTCTCAAAAATTTTAAGATTTTTCCAAGTTGATTTGATATTTTTAAATCATTTAATTAGTTTAAATTAGTTTTTAATTCATTAAAATTAAATAAAAAGTCAAAAAAATATTTTTCTTTTTCCAAAAATTATCTTTTAATATTTAGAGTTTAGGAAAATTATTTTCATAAATTTAGGATTTAGATTTAGAAATTCGCTTTTTAAATACATTTTTAAATTACGTCGCGTTCGTTTTTAAAAATTCAATTTTCGTTTAAATGTTTAGTTTAATTATTCTATTAGCTTAGTTTAATTGTTAATCTTGATTGTTATTTTAATATTAGTAGTGTAATCCATATCAATCACTCACTTTTTCACATTCACTTCACGAATCACGATCCCGAATCACAATTCCATTCAATCTTCGTCGGGACAAACGACTCGGGTCTTGCATATTTCCTTTGCAATTCCTTGGACTAAATATAAATCGAATACATCAATGAGACACTAAATGATAAACCTTATCCTCATTAATATCCCAAAAATCTTATCCAATCTCTACATAAAATCCATAAAATCTTATCCAATCTCTATCTTATATTCCCTCCCTCTCTCTCATTTGCAGATCCAATCTCTATCTTATATTCCCTCCCTCTCTCTCACAATAACAACAACATCACCTCCATCACCATCGAGCTCCACCACCACTGGCGACTACCACCTTCATCCCCCATCACCACCTGATAACACCAAACCTCTTATCTTCACACCAATTTCAAAACCTGAGATGCAGCGATATAATCCTTTTATGTGTTCTTGTGGAACAGGAAATATAAAACTAAGAACATCATATCAAGAAGATACATTTGGATGGAAATATTATGCATGTCCTCTTTCGAAGGTGAACAATCATACATTTCTTATTTATGTAAATATACAAACAATCATAACATTTCCTTATTATGTAACAGCCAAGAGAAAAAGATCATGGATGTGGATATTTTATGTGGAAGAGTGAATTTGATGATCGGTTACGAGTAATCTCTTCTACTTCAACATCTCAAGGTTCTGGATCTGCACCAATAGAGTGCTCAAACTGTAATGCCAAAGATCTTAGGATAAACATGCTGGAATCACAAAAACAGGTGCTAGAGACAAGAGTAAGGATGCTGGAGGCAAGACTTGAAATGGCAAGGAATCCCGACGAACACGACCACGCATGTCAGTCGGATGCAATACTCCGTGAGCTGTTAGGTGACATGGAAAATCTTTGTATGTCATAGTGTTGTTGTTGTTGTTGTTGTTGTTGTTGTTGTTGTTGTTGTTGTTGTTGTTGTTGTTGTTGTTGTTGTTGTTGTTGTTGTTGTTGTTGTGTTATTGTTGTTTTTGTTGTTTGTTGTGTTATTGTTGTTGTTTAATAAAATTTTGTAATTGTTGTTTGTTGTGTTATCATATCGACTCGTTCGTTTGTTTAACATCTCATGTATAACGGTATCATATCGTCTCATTCGTTTAACATCGAATGATGAAAGCGGGACCCCTCGTTCTCAGTCTGGATAAAAAACAAATGATGAAGGCGGGACCCCTCGATCTCAGTCTGGATAGAAAACAAATGATGAAAGCGGGACCCCTCGATCTCAATCTGGTGGAACAAGGAGGCCAGTACGATGCCAGAAGAGGGTGGGGCACCTGCAACGGGATGGAACCAGGCAGGTCTAGCAGTGGTGCAGCGCCAGCCAAATCTGGATGGTGATCTTAGATTTATTTTGAAAGTAGGCTGATCATTTTGTAATCTTGGGTTGCACGAATAGTTGGAATGAATTGGCGTGGTAGGTTTGGGTAGAATCAGATGTTAAAATTGGATTATTAGTTATCTGTGATCTGTATGTAGGCAGGCCTGTTCTTTGTTTACCTTTTAGATAATATGTGCGTTGTTGATGTTGTTGCTCATCTCTTGATTTTGTCAACATGACAAAAACCTGTTTATGAACTAGAGGATAAATGTGTTGAGAATTATGTAAAGGTTGTGATCTCGACTATTATGAACTAGAGGATAATTACATGGAAGCGGGATCTCCTAAAAGAGATCACCCTGCGATATCATATCGACTCATTCGTTTAACATCTCATGTATATCCATATCATCTCGACTCATTCGTTTAACATCTCATGTATAACGACATCATCTCGACTCATTCGTTTAACATCTCATGTATCACGATACTATATCGAGTCATCCGTTTTAAAATGTCATGTATCACGATACTATATCGAGTCATCATTTTAACATGTCATGTATCACGATACTAAATTTAAATCATTTTTAATGTATTCAAATAATTTATAACTAATTTAAATCATTTTAATTTATTTAAACATTTATAATTTAAACTTATTTAAATAATTTATAACTAATTTAAGTCATTTTTAATTTATTTAAATAATTTATAACTAATTTAAATCATTTTTAATCTATTTTAAAAAATTTAAAACTAATTTAAATAATTTTTAAATTATTTTAATAATTTATAACTAATTTAAATCATTTATAATTTATTTAATATTAATTAAATAATTTAAATCATTCTTAATATTCATAAGATAAAGATAAATAAAAAAGAAAAACAGAAAGGGACGACATTGTCGTCCCTTTTTTTTCACCAAAAATTTCAAGGGAAAAGTTAAACGGCCCGCCAATATTTTAATAGCCCGCCAACAGAAAGGGACGACTTCAATTATTGACTTAGTATACCAACCAGATCTATCTTCGTTTTTTCCAACTCTTATCCACACACAAAAAATAATAAAAAAAATTAAAAATAAAAAATAAAAATAAATAAACGACTGCTTCATCAATTCTTCTTCAATTGATCGATCTTCAACACCACATTTTCCGGTCGTGAACCACCACCCCGCCGACACCACATTCGACACCGGCCACCACAACTACCTTCAATAACTACACCACCTTCAACACCACCACACTTCCAACACCACTGTGCACAGCCGCATTGTTTTAAAGGTATGTTTTTTCTTTTAATTTTTGTGTGTTAATTTGTATATTATTTTGTTTGTTAATATTTGTTTGTTGTTTGTTGTGTTTGTGTTTGTTAGATGGCACCACAACCACCACGGCAGCCGTATTAGCCACCACCGCCAGCAGCAGTAGCACCACAGCCGCATTGTTTGTGTTTGTTAAAGGTGTTTTTTTTTATTGTGTTAATGTGTTTTGGGACGACAATGTCGTCGTAAAAATTTTTATTAATTAATTTGGTTAATATAAGTTTGGATGTTTAATTTAGGTTGTTTTTTTTACGTGTTTATCGCGGGACAGCCGGGAGAGTCGGGACAGCAGTAGCACCACAACCGCGGGACAGCCGGGAGAGTCGAGACAGCAGCTCCACCTCTTTTCCTCTTTTTCTATTTTCTTCTCTTCCTTTATTTCAGCCGTGAACTAGGTATATAATTTAATTACTTTGATGGTTTCGTTTTTTTAGTAATATGCGTTTGGTTAGTATGATATTGTGAATATGCCGTTTGGTTTGTAATATGCGTTTGGTTAGCATGATATTGTGAATATGCCGTTTGGTTAGTATGATATTGTGATTGTTAAACTTATGTGACTTTTTTTAGGATTTTAGTGATTAATTTCGGACAACCCCCATCTGGAATTAATCATCCTATAGAAAACCCGTCCGAAATTAATTTATTAGAAATTAATTTCGGAAAGTCCCCTGTTTGGGACTGCTTTTTGAATGTTTTGTCTCATTTAGGATATGGATGCGTATAACTGTTTTACTATTTGAGAGAAATTCGACAGTATTTCCCTTTCATTCCTACAAATATGTCTTTAATGCACATATTTGGGGAGTTGAGGGGAAATGCTGCCTAATTTTTTTTAATAGTAAATCGGTTATACGCATTCATATATGAGACGAGACATTCAAAGAGTGGGTTAGGATTGCCTTCCATAGTTGCACTAGCTAGGTAATCAAAATAGTTCATAATTACGCCTTTTCATGTTTGAATGTGTTTATTTGCATATGTGTATATATATGTTCATTTATTTGAAAGTGTTTTTTTGCAACGCAGTCATGACAATTGATAAGAGTTGGACCACTATATCCAACCGTAATTCCGCTGAGTTTTTAGATGGTCTTTTTGCATTCGTCGCGCGTTGTGAGCCATTGTTACACCCCATCACAAAAAAGATTCTTTGCCCATGTGTTCGTTGTGGTAACGCTTGGAATAAATTGGTTACTCTCAAAACTCTTGAATCACACATATCACAATACGGGTTTGACAAAAGTTATACCACTTGGAAATATCACGGTGAACCGCTTCCACCACCCGTAGTTAACAACACACCACAACCACCTTCACCTGAACACATTGACATGGATGCATTCTTCCAAGATATTTCTGCAAATAATGACCCAACTCCACCATCTCAAACAACAGGTTCTCAACCAACTCAAACAACAGGTTCTCAAACAGCTCAAACAACGGGTCCTAGCATTAATAACAAGTACAAAGAGTTACTTGCTAGGTCCACCAAAATGTTGGGTCCAAGTTGTGATATGACTGCACTGAACTTTACGTCAGAACTTTCGCACATCAAGGTCTTATGTAAAATACCTGATAAAGGGTTTAACATGATTCTAGCTCTTTTGCAAAAGGCATGTCCCCCTAAGAATGGATTCAACTTCCCACCGTCATACTATGAAATCAAGAATACATACAAAGATATCGGGTTAGGATACGAATCGATCCATGCTTGTATAAATGATTGTTTTTTATTTTGGGGATCAGATGAGAACAAAAGTCTGAATAATTGTTCAATCTGCAACGCAAGTAGATGGAAAAACCTAAAGAAAAAGGGGAAGAAAGTTGCTAACAAGGTGTTGTGTTACTTTCCGTTAACACCTAGACTACAACGTATGTTCAACACAAAACACATCGCAAAGTGGATGACTTGGCATGCTACTGGACAGTCTAAGGAAAACAGTAAGATGAATCACCCGTGTGATGGTAGAGCATGGAAAAATTTTGACATAATGAAACCCGAGTTTTCTTGTGGCCCTAGAAACGTCCAATTAGGGTTGGCTGCTGACGGCTTCAATCCGTTTGGCAACATAAGTCAAAGTTACAGCATGTGGCTAGTCATATTGACAGCATACAACACACCCTCGTGGATGTGTATGAAAGAGACTTCTTTAATGTTGACGATGTTAATTCCCGGCCCTAAATCACCTGCAAAGGACATTGATGTTTTCTTGCAGCCTTTGATCAAAGAACTCCAAGACTTATGGAAAGGTGTGTCGACTTTAGACGCTGCTACGGGTACTCATTTCAACATGAAAACGGCGGTTTTATGGACCATAAATGACTTTCCAGCTCGAAGTAGTTTTTCTGGGTGGAGTGGACAAGGCTACTATGCATGCCCAACATGTAATCAGGACACTCCATCGCTTCCTGTGAAGCATAAAATTGCTTATGTTGGTTATAGAAGATTCTTACGCGTAAACCATCCAATGAGGAGGAAACATAACGAATTCCATGGTAAACCTGAAAAGAAGCATCCTCCTAGAAACTTTACCAATGAAGAAATCATGATTCAAATTAGTAAAGTCTTTAAACGTGTCTCGGGGAAACATCCACGTATTGTTAAAAATAACCCTAAACCTAATCGAGAAATTGAATTGAATTGGAGTAAGCGTTCTATCTTCTACGAACTGGAGTATTGGCCCGTTCTTCAACTAAAGCACAATCTCGATGTCATGCACATCGAAAAGAACGTGTTTGAGAGTGTGCTTAATACCTTGTTAATGAACGACAAATCCAAAGACACGCTAAAGGCAAGGCAAGACTTGAAAACTTTGGGAGTTCGAAAAGAGTTGTGGCTCGTTGATAAAGGAAACGGGAAGTTTGATAAGCCTCATCCAAAGACTCTTTCACACCAGAAAACAGAAAACGGTTTTTTAAATTCATCAAAGGAGTTAGACTACCCGATGGGTTTGGATCCAACTTCAAGAAAAAAGTGACCGCTGACGATAACAACATAACGGGCCTAAAATCTCATGACTGTCATATTATGATTGATGCGCGTGATGTGTCGTTGCGGTTTAGCAGTTTTAATGCCTACTCAAGTTTTAAATTTATATTTAGCCGACTTATCAATAACACACACACTTAACGAGCAGTGTACCCGGTCAGTATGAATATAATGGTAAGTAGAGTGTCGATCACTAAGTGTGGAACGTATTATCTCGTTATTCTAATCAGTATTTTAATATCCTAACGCAAGGGGGTTTCAGCCTGAGAGACTGGCACGATTTGTTTGCAATTAAATAATAAAATAAACCAATAGGCACGAATCAGCAAGTAGCACACACGTACACAGATAAATACTTGAGACAATAAGAGGGCTGTCCTTATGATTAAGTAGATTGTCACTTGTTTTATTGATAGCTTTATATGAAGTGTATGTAATTAACCCTTTCTCGTTGGTCCTATTCTTATCGGCGAGTAAACCCTTAATGATTACTTATGTCTAAAAGTTATTCCTAAGTGATCAATTTAGTAATAACCGTGGGAGCCACATTATGTCCCGCAGTCAAATGCCCGCAAGCCACTAATAAACACAGAGGTTATCAATGCACTAATAAGTAGTAACCAAAGACATCAACATATAAACTTTAATTGATGGGAAAGCAAGTATTAAAGGGAGTGCAATCTTTCGTTGTCACATTACACAAGCCACCAATCCTGATGAATTAAAGTTTGCTAACACAATAAAACAAAACTACTTAATGAATTAAACACATGCAGCACCTTCTTACAGCTCTTGTATCTTTGATTTGGGTGTGTCTTGTGCTGCTTCCTTGACTGAATTCGTCCTTGGTTTCTCCTGTTCGGTCTTAGGTTATAATGTTCGGACCTCTTTAATTCGTCTGGTCTACGGGGTATTTATAGTTTCTGTCTGAGGGAAGATGCGGCGCATCCACTAAGTAGATGCGGCGCATGTACTTAACTTCGCGTGGGGTCCAAGATTATAATATTCAGGAATATTCGTACACCGCCAGAAGATGCGGCGTAACTCCATGATTAGATGCGGCGCATGTCCTCTTGTATCTTGGATCGTATCTGGTGATATCTTGATAGAGATGCGGCGCATGTCATGAGTGAGATGCGGCGCATCTGGAGCAGATTAGTCTTGATCTTCTTCATTTCAGTAGACTCTTAACTTTATGCATGTTTTGCTCCATAATCAGTCCAAAATCGCTAAGTTTCACCAAATGCTTGTTTTTACCTGAGAATTACAAAAGTAAACGATTAAGTATCAATCCTCATACATAATATAGTAAAACAAGTCAAATTAATAGGATAAATGATAGTAATAAAATGTACTTATTTGAGTTCATCAAATATCCCCCCACTTGAACTTTACTTGTCCCCAAGTAAACCTTAGATTAAATCTTATGAAAATGTATCCTAAAAGATGTTAGGATTTATTTTTATGTTTAAGCATGTATTCGTTTATTTCATAATCACACAACCAAACACTTAACGAATTAGAAGTAAAATAAAATAAGTCGATAAAAGCAAATCTAATCGTTTAACTGTCCAGTCGTGACGAATATTCTATCATAAGCTTGGCAAGTATACACATCTCCACCACTAAAGCTAAGGAATAACAAGTCTAAAGCGGTAAAAAGGGTTTTTAGGCTTAAGGGTTGATTATTCTCTTTCACTATCGATTTCAAATTCCAGAAAAGGCGACAAAATCACAAATACATGATCGAATCCACGAACACGATACTTGCAATTGCTCAAATCCTTAACTCGAATAGGCTAAAGATAGGTCCAAACTTTACCAATAATAATATATCAAAAAGGGCGACAAAATCATAAATACATAGCCGAATCCACGACTACGATACTTAAGATTGCTCAAATCCCTAATCTCAATAAATCAAAGGTTTGGTTGGATAAAGAATAATATAGGGCATGGATAACATTTGGGATATAAATTGGTGTAAAGTGAAAAATAAACAAAACAAATAAATTAAAATCCTAAGTGTGGTTAATCACTATCCCAACCATCCCATGAATAAGACTCATATCATCGAATAACTCACGCTTTAACACTTGAAACACACGCTTTAGGTAGACACGAATTATACTCAACAAGATCTTAATCAAAGAATAAACCTTAATTGGCGTTCCCATAACTGCCAATTCCCATTCAATCCATAAATATAGTACAACAAATAGTGGTGATATCGACCACTTACATAACTTTACATAAGTTGGTTAAAACTAACTTCCAACTCTTTTTCTTTCTTTTTCTTTTCTTATTTTTTTTTCGATTTTTTTTTTTTACATAGACATAGATGTGTAAAATTTCACCACATCACTATAATGATAATTCTGGATAATTTTTCCATACTTTTCATACTTTCAGAAATAACGCTAATAGTGAAAGTAGTAAACACACGAAAAACAAACTCAAAGATATACAATATTTACTTTCACTCCAATTGCATTGTGCAATTTCCCGACCTAACCAAAGATAATGAATTACGCACGCGAACACAGGTAATGTAAGGAAACACACTTTGCCTATAGCAATTAACCAACCACGGATTCTAATCTACAGGGGTAGGCTAAGGTGTAAGGGTGTAACGAAACATTTTAAACATAGGTGTAAGAAACGAAAGGAATGGCTCTGAATGTTTTTCTAGGGGTATCTTACTCTAAAAATGAGAGTAACAAAAGGGTTTATACGGGGGTTAACTAACCAGTGTAGTTAGTTAATAACACATAACATATAAAGGCCATTTGGGTGTAATCCTAGAATTTTACCAATTTAGACAAGTCATTCCAATTATATAAATAATACTCATTATGGTGGTCTCGAATAGTATACAAGCCAAGTTCTAAAGTTTACAAGTCACCGGCACACTCATAGATTTGTGAATTTTGGAAAATCACAATTTTTGAAAATAACGTCATGTGTGCAGTTATGCAACTTAGACCTTAAACAAAAACATGCTAAAATTTTTTTTTTTAAGTTTGATATATTAAGCACATTTTAAGCATAATTTTTGAAAAAGTTTAGGACAAGTAATTGTTAAGTGTTCTAATTCTCCAATCCCCCCACTTAAGTTAAACAACGTCCTCGTTGTTTGTATAAAAGGTTAAAAACTGGAAAATAAAAGAATTAGAACAGGAAAACTCCCCTGAGATTTGCTCGGTATGATCCTCCATTAGTATAAGAGCAAAAATCATCTTTCTTGTGGATTAGAACGTTAAAGCTTCATACTTGATGTATCCACAGGAAATCCAGGAAACTATAATACCACCAACACTTTAAAACACACCTAAGATAAGAAAGGTTCAAACTTGCATAATACATTAGTAGTTAGATAAAAATAAAACTTAAAAATTAAAACTGAAAATCATCAGGTCAGTCGATGCGCCGTATCTTATGGAAGAAGATACGCCGTATCGAGCCTGGAATTAATACGGATCAGAATAAAGATGCGCCGCATCCTTAACCAGGGATGCGCCGCATTAAAAATAAACTGATAAATAGTTTTAAAGTCGAAAATAAAAATGCAGAAAAATTAAAATAAGATATGACCATTGCAGGAGATGCGTCGCATCTCAGAATTGAGATGCGCCGTATCCTCATGCGGGCCTGACTGACTCGACACAGAAAACAGAAAAAGATAAATCCGGGTTGTCTCCCGGTAAGCACTTGTCTTTATTCCAGAGTCTTCAAGTTAGACTCACGTTCAGCTCATTAATATCGATCATTGAAGGAGTCGGAAACATCGCGCTCCCTCATCGCCAATTCAGTAATATTGAACACTCCTTGCTCGTCCTTAATTTCCACGCCGTTCTTCTTTAATATCTGTATAAACAAAGTCCTGTCCCTTTCGGGCAGAGATGACAAAATGATAGACGGGAAATTCTTATTATCATATAGGCATAAATAAGCAAGGTGGGGTGGTAGTTCAATAAACACATCATTGTTCAAATTCGTTTTCTCAACTATTCTCCTACGCTTATTAATTACCACACAATCATACCACTCATCATCAGAATCATTAACAACATCGCGTCTAAGTTCGGTAGGTACATTAAGGTCAATGAATTCTTCAAAGTTCTCATGATTAGGACTAGTTGAGTTGTTTTGAATCAATGTTTCTCCCATAAGTCTAGCTTCAAGATCGAGGTCCATACGCTCTCTTAATTCTAGCACATAAACACCTCTAATTATGCTCTTAACAGGATCTTGACATTTATAGACTAGTTTATTATTCCCTACCCTTAATGAGATTTTTCTCTTAAACACATCAATCTTAGCATGGGCAGTAGACAAGAAAGGCCTTCCGAGGATTAAAGGAATCTTAACATCCTCGGGCATGTCTAGTATAACAAAGTCTACGGGAAAAATAAACTGCTCAATCTTAACTAGTACATTATTAGCAATCCCTTCAGGTCGTTTTACCGTTTTATCAGCCAATTCAATAAGTAATTTAGTTGGTGCTAATTTTCCTAGTCCTAGGGTAGCGAATGTCTTAAGAGGCATAACACTAACACTAGCTCCTAAGTCAGCTAACACATTATTGAAAGATATATTATTAATAGAACAAGGCAAAGTAAAACTTCCTGGGTCTCTTTCTTTATGAGGCAAGGCATTTAAGTCGGTTGCAGAGCTCTCTTCTTTCATTGTTGCTTTGATCTCCTCTTCAATCTTTGTCTTTTCTTTTAGTAGTCTCTTTAAGCTGATTGAAGAATTAAAGAAAAATTTGGGTCTTGCACTATCATCACCATTCATCGATCTTCTAGGTATATTAGGAGTGACTTCTTCAGTGGTGCTTATGGCCTTGACATGATCTCTTGGGTTGGTTTCAGTTGAGCTCGGTAAACTTCCATATCCCCTTTCTTGAAGAACCTTGCTCATTTGACCAATTTGTTGTTCCAATGCTTTGATCGAAGCTCCTTGATTTCTTGTAGTAGTGTCCGTTGAAGCTCGGATTTCTTTGATCATAGCAGTATTCTCTTCATGTCTTTTAGCAGCATCGGCCATAATTTGCTTTAAAGTATCGTCTAAAGTCTGCCTCCTCTCTTGATAAGCGGGATTGAAGTTGTTCTTTTGATAGAATCCCGGACTAGCTTCCCTAAATCTTCCCGAAGGTCGGAATGGTTGTCCAAATTGGGTGTAATATGCTTCTTCAAACGTCTCACTTTCATTCTTATTCGGGCAATCTTTAGTGTAGTGAGGTCCTTCGCACTTTTCACATCCAACTTGGGCAGCATACGCTCTTTCATCACGCTTCTTCATTTCTCTACTAATTTTATCCAATTGAGCTTGAATAGCAGCAATCCCGTCAAAATTAGTGCTGCTCTTAGATCTAGTAGAGGTCCCATCGTGCCATTTCTGAGAATGATCAGCAGCTTCTTGGATCGCTTTCCTAGCATTAGTTGCACTCATCTGAGGTACGGCTCCCTTAGCATCCAAAATCTGTCTTGTAGGCACGTCCAATCCTTGATAAAACAATATTATCTCCTGCATAGGGGTTAGATAGTGTTGAGGACATTTTATCAATAAATCTTTAAACCGTTCCCAAGCTTGATAAAGGGTTTCATCAGGCTCTTGCTTGAAACTATTGATAGCCTCCATCTTTTTAGCAGTCTTAGCAGGTGGACAATATCTCTTCAGGAATTTGCTCTTCAAATCTCCCCATGTAGTGATTGAACTAGCAGGTTCATTCCTTAGCCACTTGTTAGCAGCTCCTTTTAGCGAGATTGGAAAGATTCTTAGCATGATCTGATCGTCAGTGACTCCTTCTGAAGTAAACAAATCTTTAATCTCCAGGACCTTTTCAACATGCTCATTAGCATCCTCATGTTCCGTCCCACTGAAAGCATTTTCTCTTAGTTCTTTGAGAAACTGACCCTTCAACTCAAATTTTGACTTATCATCAAACTTTGGTCTAGCAACTCCTGAAGTGTAATCAGCACGGGTGCTGTTCATGTATTCCTCCATAGTAGTGTTTTCGCCCATTGTTTCTGTTTCAACTTCCTCTTTTTCTTCAGAAAAGTAATCAAGCTCGAGTGAACTTGAAAGATCAAAGCTTCTTGTGTTGAAAAGCCTTTTAAGCGAATGCAGGGCTCGTTCAGGATCTTCGAAAGGTTGAATCAAGTTCTTCGTAGAACTCCTGGTCATGCACTTCCTGAAATCAACACAAAAAATATCAGTAGGGTATGCTCGAGAAAGTAATATATCAGATAATTAATAACGAAAACGGAATACGAAAAATTAAAGTTACTGATATCTGCAGACGATGCGCCGTATCCAAAGAATTGGATACGCCGTATCTTAATACGTTAAAATTTAATCAGACTTTATTCAGAAAATAGATACGCCGCTTTTGTTAGACCCGTTTCCTAGGTGTTGGGACCCCACCCTAGAAGAAAATAGATAAGGGCCTTTCGTGATTGGCTAGTCAACATATGTTGTGTTTTAGTCAAACCCGATGGTCAAACTAGTAGTCAAAGTATGATTCATGTAGTAATATGAAATGTGATGTATAAACTAGAAGGACCTAAGTTGCCAATTGTTAGTTATGTGTTATAAGTTAGTTGTGGTTAAAATAGTAGGAAATAGACTTAAGGGGCCATTCTTGCCAAAAGACCAAAGTTACCACCCAACTTATCTTATCTAGGAAATTCTAGATAATTCCTCCATTATTGATATGTGAAGGCCGGTTCATTAGAGAGAAAAAGGAGAGGGAAAAAGTTAGTGGAGACTTGAGAAGAGGAAGAAGATGAAGTCCTTGTGTTTGAGGTGATGTCCTAGTAAGAACCCACTCTAAGTAAGTGTTTCTATCTTGATAATTATTAAGGTTAAAGTTTAAGGATTAAGTGGGTTTTCATCATATGATCAAGATATGATCATATGATGATATGGGTTAGAAGATGATTATGTTTTGATGGGTTTTGATAACCCTTGTTATGTGTTTTATTGCTATGTTATTAGGTTTTGATAATTTGTCAAGGATGGTGATGATGATGATGGATCATGATGTTGATGATGATATTCTTGTTATGTTATAGCTTGGATTGAGGTAAGTAAAATGATGATGGCATGTATTATATGGATGTCTAACATGTATGTGTTATGTATGTTTTGTGGTTAGTGATAAGAGATTGGATATGTGCTTATGTGCTAGGATGAATAGGATCTAAGTGGTGAATTTGGTTGTGATGGTAAGTTGATGTTAGGTGATTATGCAAGAATTAGAGAGTGGAGTAGCTAAGTAAGTGTTTGGAGATATGTGATGCTTATGTGTTTGATTTGAAGTATGATATTATGTGATTATCGTTTTACTTACTAAGCGTAAGCTTATTCTTTTAGTTGTCAACGTTTTGTAGGTTAATGGCGATGAGGATAACTTGGCTTGGATTATAGCATAGGGATTTGGAAGCGGATTCGGAGATAATAAGCATAGGAGCTAGGTAGAATACCGAGCTTGAGTCAATGTTGTACCCCCGAGAGTCTCTTTTATGAGTCCTATAATGTGTGTCAAAGTCGTGTAATGGTTTGGTGGTCTAATGATGTGTCGAGTGTGTTTTAAGTGTTTTTGAGTAATGATAATGGGGTGTTTGGTTTAAGCGTGTTCATACCTATTTTGGGTTGTAAACGGGTCAAGTGCCCTTGGAAAACATTGGGTATGTTAATGTAATGCTTTTGGTAAAGTTTGGGTGGTTAACGGTGTGTCCAAGTGCGTTAAGTGGTTTATAGTGAATGTTTAAGGGGGGTGTTTGGCAAAAGGGTAAATGTACCCATTTTGATGTGTAAACGGGTCAAGTGTATATTGGAACATATTATATGTATTAAAGTAATGATTTTGGTTGAGTTTGAAGTGTTGTGAAAGTCGTATGTGGCTTTTGTCATGAAATGGGTCAAAATGGGTCATGGTGCATAACCCGTCAAATTTTAAAGTGCTATTTCGGGTTGATTGATTATGTAAATGATTTTGTATGTTATGTTAATGGATTTGAGTGAGTTGGCATGGATATAAGTCGTCACGGGTCTCTTTTGGTCTTATGTAGACTACTTTCAAGTTGTGTAGACTATTTTCAAGTTGTGTAGACTACTTTCAGTGGTGTAGACTACTTTCAGTTTATGTAGACTACTTTGGTCTATGTAGACTACTTTTGGGTTTGTGTAGACTACTTTGGTCTATGTAGACTACTTTGGTCTATGTAGACTACTTTTGGGTTTGTGTAGACTACTTTGGTCTGTGTAGACTACTTTTAGTCTGAGTAGACTACTTATGGTATTATCGATATTTAAAGTCTTTTGTTCATGTATGGGTCATGGTTCAAGCGTTTCCGCGTATAAAGTCAAAAAGTTTTAAATTTTTGGTCTAATCGGGCACGGGGTGTAACAACTTGGTATCAAAGCTTCGGTTTAAGTGAATTAGGTTTCCTTTCGGTTGCCTAGTCTTAAACCACTCGTAGACGCGTTAAGTTTAAGTTTAAGAAATGCGGCCAAATAGTTTATAAGTTATAGGATGTGAATGTTGAGTTTTGATATGAACTAGGTGATTGCTACATGAGTATAATGATGGGGACTTATAAGTGTGTTTTATGTGATATATGACGTCGGAGACTTGACGTGTGAGTAATAGGATTACCGTGCACCTCGGGCGGTCTCGGTAATTAATTTATGATTATGTGATTGTGTGCTATGGTAGTTAGCGAGGGTGAATAGGTGTAATAAGTTGTGTGGTGGGTTATAAGAAATGTGACTAAAAATGAAAGTGCGTAAGTTATATGATAGTGGTGACCAAAGCATAGCCTTGTGAGCATTTATACTTAGTGTAATAATCCTTAATGAGGTATTAGAGGCGGGTTAGTGGAGAGTTAAAGTATTAGGAGTATAAGTATGAACATGTGGTGACGTTGAATGTGTGTGGTGAAGAAATGAAATAAAAATATAGGCATAATAAGTTTGTGATGAACTTAGTTACAAGATGAGGAAAGGCATAGGGGTTGAGAAAATGATGAAATAGAGCGAAACTTCTTAAGTAATAATAGCTAAAATGAGATGAATATGTGTGAAGCTAAGGTGTTGTTATGAAATAATTGTATTACGGCTAAGGCGATTAGCTGTAATTATTAATAAATAATGAACGTGTTGTAGTTGACGATCTATGTAAGATCTATATGTAAAGGAAGCGAGTGAGACTAAAAGAAGAGAGATAAGATATGGAAATAAAAATGTGATGGATTAAAAACGTAAGAAAGAATGAGAGGAGTATGTGTGAGAATAAAGAAGTTGTCTTGAGATTATCATATTACGGCGCTGTAATCACTATAATGAATGCATGAGTTACGGTTGGTAAAATGTGAGAGGTCTAGATGTAAATGAGTCGGGTGGACTAAAATGTAAAATAAGAATGTGAAATTGATTAATGAAGGCTAAGAATGCAAGAGGTAAAGTAAAGATGTGAAAATAACTAAGGCGGATTAAAAATGTAAGGAGTGTGTATGAGATAAAGGCGTTGTTCTAAAATTATCATATTACTACTAAGGCGATTAGCGGTAATTACTATAATAAACGAATGTAATAATGTGTGTTTGTGGTGCTTATGGCTTGGATCCGATGTTAAAATGTGAAAGTGGTAAAGTGATGAATGTAATGATCCTTCGGGATGAATGTTAAATGTGGTATCCATCGGGATGACCAAGTAAAGGAATGTTAAGGAATCCTTCGGGATGAATGTTAAAGATCCTTCGGGATAAAAAATGCATTGCCTTCACAGGCAAAGATTGCCTACATCCTTGGCATGTGTGAAAGTCCTTTCGGGAAAAATGTTAAAGTAAAGCGGATCCAAGCTAGAAAATAGAAGAATTTAAATATCAAATGAAATATAAAATGAAAATGAAATAATAAAAGTTAGGTTGGGAATTAGGAGTAGTGGTGTTATGTCGGGAGTACATAACCACTAGTTTATATTTCTTGATTTACATCGATTGGGACGCCTCTCCATGTAAATGAGAAATTATAAACGAGTGGGCTATGTGTTGCCGACATGGCACGAGTAGGGTTAGAGAAGTAGAAAGCGGGAGTTTAGAGTTAGTTAGGAATGGTAAGAACTAAGATAGGAGGGTTAGAATTAGACCATGGCGTTTAGTTGAGACTTAGGAGAACCTTGATGGGAGGGAGAAATTGTAATGAGGATATAATGTGCTTTGCGGCATTGTGCAAAATATGATGAATGAAAGTAATGGAATGTGAACAAATTAGTCGAGTGTAATAATGTAAAGTCAAATAGTGCGAGTTCTTAAGTAGCAAGAGTAAAAGAATGAGAGTAGGGGGTAAAGCAAGTGGGATTGTGAAGTAACGATAATAGAGTGGATTAGAATGATGGATAGTTGTAATAAGTATGTTTTGTATTATGTAAAATCTAAGCAGGAGTTGTGTGATATAGAAGTAAGCGGGAGTAATGTGGATTAGGGCATGTGATGTGCTATAGTGTGCATAGAATTGCAAGATCACTTAGATCGTTGAACTAAGTAAACTAGGGGTTAAAGGTGTTAGGAATGAGAGGGGTTATGTGACTAGATGTTGGTTAGTAAAGAACGAAAGATTTCGGGGACGAAATCTAAATAAGGGGGGTAGAATTGTTAGACCCGTTTCCTAGGTGTTGGGATCCCACCCTAGAAGAAAATAGATAAGGGCCTTTCGTGATTGGCTAGTCAACATATGTTGTGTTTTAGTCAAACCCGATGGTCAAACTAGTAGTCAAAGTATGATTCATGTAGTAATATGAAATGTGATGTATAAACTAGAAGGACCTAAGTTGCCAATTGTTAGTTATGTGTTATAAGTTAGTTGTGGTTAAAATAGTAGGAAATAGACTTAAGGGGCCATTCTTGCCAAAAGACCAAAGTTACCACCCAACTTATCTTATCTAGGAAATTCTAGATAATTCCTCCATTATTGATATGTGAAGGCCGGTTCATTAGAAAGAAAAAGGAGAGGGAAAAAGTTAGTGGAGACTTGAGAAGAGGAAGAAGATGAAGTCCTTGTGTTTGAGGTGATGTCCTAGTAAGAACCCACTCTAAGTAAGTGTTTCTATCTTGATAATTATTAAGGTTAAAGTTTAAGGATTAAGTGGGTTTTCATCATATGATCAAGATATGATCATATGATGATATGGGTTAGAAGATGATTATGTTTTGATGGGTTTTGATAACCCTTGTTATGTGTTTTATTGCTATGTTATTAGGTTTTGATAATTTGTCAAGGATGGTGATGATGATGATAGATCATGATGTTGATGATGATATTCTTGTTATGTTATAGCTTGGATTGAGGTAAGTAAAATGATGATGGCATGTATTATATGGATGTCTAACATGTATGTGTTATGTATGTTTTGTGGTTAGTGATAAGAGATTGGATATGTGCTTATGTGCTAGGATGAATAGGATCTAAGTGGTGAATTTGGTTGTGATGGTAAGTTGATGTTAGGTGATTATGCAAGAATTAGAGAGTGGAGTAGCTAAGTAAGTGTTTGGAGATATGTGATGCTTATGTGTTTGATTTGAAGTATGATATTATGTGATTATCGTTTTACTTACTAAGCGTAAGCTTATTCTTTTAGTTGTCAACGTTTTGTAGGTTAATGGCGATGAGGATAACTTGGCTTGGATTATAGCATAGGGATTTGGAAGCGGATTCGGAGATAATAAGCATAGGAGCTAGGTAGAATACCGAGCTTGAGTCAATGTTGTACCCCCGAGAGTCTCTTTTATGAGTCCTATAATGTGTGTCAAAGTCGTGTAATGGTTTGGTGGTCTAATGATGTGTCGAGTGTGTTTTAAGTGTTTTTGAGTAATGATAATGGGGTGTTTGGTTTAAGCGTGTTCATACCTATTTTGGGTTGTAAACGGGTCAAGTGCCCTTGGAAAACATTGGGTATGTTAATGTAATGCTTTTGGTAAAGTTTGGGTGGTTAACGGTGTGTCCAAGTGCGTTAAGTGGTTTATAGTGAATGTTTAAGGGGGGTGTTTGGCAAAAGGGTAAATGTACCCATTTTGATGTGTAAACGGGTCAAGTGTATATTGGAACATATTATATGTATTAAAGTAATGATTTTGGTTGAGTTTGAAGTGTTGTGAAAGTCGTATGTGGCTTTTGTCATGAAATGGGTCAAAATGGGTCATGGTGCATAACCCGTCAAATTTTAAAGTGCTATTTCGGTTTGATTGTGTATGTAAATGATTTTGTATGTTATGTTAATGGATTTGAGTGAGTTGGCATGGATATAAGTCGTCACGGGTCTCTTTTGGTCTTATGTAGACTACTTTCAAGTTGTGTAGACTATTTTCAAGTTGTGTAGACTACTTTCAGTTGTGTAGACTACTTTCAGTTTATGTAGACTACTTTGGTCTATGTAGACTACTTTTGGGTTTGTGTAGACTACTTTGGTCTATGTAGACTACTTTGGTCTATGTAGACTACTTTTGGGTTTGTGTAGACTACTTTGGTCTGTGTAGACTACTTTTAGTCTGAGTAGACTACTTATGGTATTATCGATATTTAAAGTCTTTTGTTCATGTATGGGTCATGGTTCAAGCGTTTCCGCGTATAAAGTCAAAAAGTTTTGAAATTTTGGTATAAGTGGTCACGGGGGTGTTACAGCTTTAGAATTTAAGAATGCGCCGTATCGAATTAATTAATCAAAAATCAGCTTATCTAATTAAAATTAAATGCGTCGTATTAACGAAAGTTAATGCGCCGTATTTTCGTTATGTTTAAAAATAAATATCGATTTTTGATTCAGTAAGATGCGCCGTATCGATATAAATCGATGTGTCGTATCTGTTTAATAATTCGCAAACTGTTTTTAATTAAAATAATAGATACGCCGTATCTGCGAAAGCAGATGCGTCGTATGGCGTTAACGTTTAGAGAAAAAAAAATTTTTTTATCAAAAACAGATACGCCGTATCTGCAAAAGCAGATGCGTCGTATTACTTTATCGCTTAGAAAAATTTTCTTATTAAAAACAGATACGCCGTATCTTGGGGAAAAGATGCGTCGTATCGAATTAATTAAACGCGTTGTATTTAAAAAAAATTAAACGCAATACGCCGTATCTGAGAAATCAGATGCGCCGTATCGTTTGATTTAGCACAGTACAACGATAGCAGAACAGAAAAATACGAAAAATAAAAATCAAATAAAAAACACACAAACAAAAATAAACAAAAACAAAAATAAAAGCACACAAATAACACAAAACAAATAACACACAGTACAACAAATATGCAAAATAATACAATGATGCAATTAATCTAATAAAAAGAAAAACCTAATTAAAATACTAATCAAATTAACAGATAATAACAATTCACTCCCCGGCAGCGGCGCCAAAAACTTGATGCGCGTGATGTGTCGTTGCGGTTTAGCAGTTTTAATGCCTACTCAAGTTTTAAATTTATATTTAGCCGACTTATCAATAACACACACACTTAACGAGCAGTGTACCCGGTCAGTATGAATATAATGGTAAGTAGAGTGTCGATCACTAAGAGTGGAACGTATTATCTCGTTATTCTAATCAGTATTTTAATATCCTAACGCAAGGGGGTTTCAGCCTGAGAGACTGGCACGATTTGTTTGCAATTAAATAATAAAATAAACCAATAGGCACGAATCAGCAAGTAGCACACACGTACACAGATAAATACTTGAGACAATAAGAGGGCTGTCCTTATGATTAAGTAGATTGTCACTTGTTTTATTGATAGCTTTATATGAAGTGTATGTAATTAACCCTTTCTCGTTGGTCCTATTCTTATCGGCGAGTAAACCCTTAATGATTACTTATGTCTAAAAGTTATTCCTAAGTGATCAATTTAGTAATAACCGTGGGAGCCACATTATGTCCCGCAGTCAAATGCCCGCAAGCCACTAATAAACACAGAGGTTATCAATGCACTAATAAGTAGTAACCAAAGACATCAACATATAAACTTTAATTGATGGGAAAGCAAGTATTAAAGGGAGTGCAATCTTTCGTTGTCACATTACACAAGCCACCAATCCTGATGAATTAAAGTTTGCTAACACAATAAAACAAAACTACTTAATGAATTAAACACATGCAGCACCTTCTTACAGCTCTTGTATCTTTGATTTGGGTGTGTCTTGTGCTGCTTCCTTGACTGAATTCGTCCTTGGTTTCTCCTGTTCGGTCTTAGGTTATAATGTTCGGACCTCTTTAATTCGTCTGGTCTACGGGGTATTTATAGTTTCTGTCTGAGGGAAGATGCGGCGCATCCACTAAGTAGATGCGGCGCATGTACTTAACTTCGCGTGGGGTCCAAGATTATAATATTCAGGAATATTCGTACACCGCCAGAAGATGCGGCGTAACTCCATGATTAGATGCGGCGCATGTCCTCTTGTATCTTGGATCGTATCTGGTGATATCTTGATAGAGATGTGGCGCATGTCATGAGTGAGATGCGGCACATCTGGAGCAGATTAGTCTTGATCTTCTTCATTTCAGTAGACTCTTAACTTTATGCATGTTTTGCTCCATAATCAGTCCAAAATCGCTAAGTTTCACCAAATGCTTGTTTTTACCTGAGAATTACAAAAGTAAACGATTAAGTATCAATCCTCATACATAATATAGTAAAACAAGTCAAATTAATAGGATAAATGATAATAATAAAATGTACTTATTTGAGTTCATCAATGATGCAGCGGTTACCTTCTTATGGAGTTCAGCAATACTTACCGAAAGACATTTCACCCCCATTAATCGAGCTCTGCTTATTCTTTAAGCAGATTTGTGCTCAAAATTTGATGCAGCAGGACATGAAAAAAGCTAAAAAACAAATGCTCGATGTTATGATTAATTTTGAGCAAATATTTCCTCCTTCTTTTTTTGACATAATGATTCATTTGGTTATACATTTACCCGAAGAGGCTATTCTAGGTGGCCCTGTTTACTACAGGTGGATGTATCCATTTAAAAGATACATGAAGAAGCTGAAAAATTATGTCCGAAATAAAGCCAGGCCTGAAGGTTCTATAGTGGAGGGTTATGTTGCAGAAAAAGCATTAACTTTCTGCTCGCGTTATCTTAAGGATGTCGAGACGAGATTTAATCGTCCTGACATAAATGACGAAGGTGCACGTAAACATCCACATAAATTCCAGGTGTTCCAGTCAGTATGCAAACCGGTGGGTAGATATGTAGATACTCGGATAGAGCCAAATGTTATGCAGGCAGTTGTATAGTTTGTACTTAACAACAGTCCTGAAATCGACGCAGACATCCAGGCGTACAAAGAGTATGTTTCTTCTTTTTTATATTTTGAAGAACCCTTTTTTTCCTAAGTTATTTGTTTTCGATGACTTATTCTAATATCATGAACTTTTGCAGTGAATTTCCTAACAATACCGTGGAAACAAGTTTTCCTCCCTGGTTCAATCACAAGGTAAACACATTAGATATATTACCTTGTAGTCCAAAGTTTTTGCTCATCTGAATCTGTTTGTATCTCTTTCGTAGATCCGTGAAAAGACCGTGGCAAAAGACCCAAGCTGTGGTCCCGAGTTATTCTCTTTGGCATGAGGACCTTCATCTCGTGCATTTACATACCCCGCTTGCATAGTTAACGGTGTGAAGTTTTTGGGGCATGAGCGCGATATACTTCATACCACTCAATGCAGTGGAGTTTCAACACCCGGGCCTGATGGAGAAATGTATTATGGTCAACTGGAAGAAATTCTGGAGCTCACTTATTTAGGCAACCGAAAGGTTGTGTTGTTCCGATGTTTATGGTTCGACACCCGTAACCCTAATAACCCTACGACACGCTTTAGGCGTTATTACATTGAACGTGGCATACGTCATATTTTGACTGATAAGGATGTTTTTAGAAATCAACAATACATTCTTGCGACACAAGCAACACAAGTCTTCTACCTTGAAGACCCTGCTAGACGGCCACCTCATTGGAAGGTCATCGAAGATGTTCATCATCGGAAGATCTGGCATCGGGATGGGGTAGATTCTGATCAAGATGTTATACATGGCAGCAGTTCATCAGATGTTGCATTGTCTGTTGGTTTGCCTGGTTTGGAGTCTGCAAATTTGAGTGTAAATCATGAATCAACAGAAGTGGACGCCCCACCAGATGATGATGAAGAAGATGCTGATTTTATTAATAATGAATATGATGTCGTTGCTCATGTCCTTGATGATGATGATGTTGACGTGTCTGATGATGATGAAGTGAACCCCACGACTGTTGTTGAAGAAGTTTTATCTAGCGATGATTCGGATGATGACAATTGTTCTTAATTTGTAATTTGAATGAAATTGTTACTATATGTTTAAACGTGTAACTTTTATTTGAATGAAATTGTTATGTTATGTTTAAATGTGTATATTTATATGAATGTGTGTATTAGTATTAATTGGTCCACGAAATTGTGTGTTCTTGTACTTGTAATTTTACAGATGGTGTGTGTAGCTCCCCAATCACACGGCGGGGATGCTGGTGGTGATCCACCACACCAGCCCTATTTTACTACGCCGGGCTACTGTTCAGGTAAGAAATTGTGATTTTTATTTTAAGTTTTTTATTGATAAAACTAATTTTTTTACTTGTATTTTCACGACTCAATAACTTATATTTGTAGGTTCGATGATTGCGGGTGAGACCTCAAATCGGGCCTTAAGGAGGGCGTTTAAACAGAATGGTAATCAGCCTTTGCTGATCAGCTTTGACACCGATGATCAAGGTACCTTTTCACCTGTAGGCACGTTTGCACCACAGTTCAGTAG
Organism: Artemisia tridentata subsp. tridentata; assembly: GCA_021014915.2. Lineage (NCBI taxonomy): Eukaryota > Viridiplantae > Streptophyta > Magnoliopsida > Asterales > Asteraceae > Artemisia > Artemisia tridentata. The sequence continues at coordinate 215,007,363 of CP139506.1, forward strand.
TCTTATGGGGGAACAAGTTAGGTCACTTCCCCTTGACTGCGAGTGGGAGCAGATTCCAGCGCCTTTTAAGGCACATATATTTCCCGCACTCGAGGTATTAATTGTTTATTTTATTTGTAATCTTATTGTTATCGACCGTTTAGATATGCGTGTTATATTTAAATTGTTTGTTTATTTAAATGCGTATATTTATTTGTAGAGCTATTTCCTCCTCGCGCCTTGGTTAAACGACCAACGCCAAGTGACGGTTGGGGAGTGTGTGTATACGGTGGGGGAAAGGGTAAGTCTTGGGCTCAGACTTCAGCTGCGGTTACTATACCACAAAAATAAATACAGGATCAAGAAAAAGTACTATGACATACATTCAGACCCCGAGACGGCAAAGCAACATCCGTCGCCGCCGAGATTGTGGCATAACAGAAGCCAAGAGGAGTGGGAGTCGTTGGTCGACTGGTGGTCGAGACCGGAACGGATGGACAGATCTGCAAAAAATGCAGAAAATCGAGGAAAAAACAAGATATTAACCCACCAAGGGAGACAGTCGTCGTACAAGGACGAAACGATTACGTAAGACTCATTATAATTTTTTGATTTTTAAAGGTCTATATAATGTTTATATATAGCTCATTATTAATTTATTTTGTGTTCTATGTATAGCGGGTTAAGAATGCGGGGAAGAATGAAGAACTCATCGAAACGTGGAGGAGGTGCCATTCAACAAAAGGGGGCGTGTTTAAAACTAAAGAAAACGAGACGGCTTATGTAAGTAATTTATCTCTTAACATGCGTCATTAAGATTAAGTTACTTGTTTTTTTTAACTTACCTGTTTTTAACATATTTTGTTTGTTTGTTTTTTTTTTTTTTTTTTTTTGACTTACACAGTTGGCGATGAAGTCACTCTGGGATCAAGTTAAAGCCGGTACGGCCCCGTTGATGACCGAGCAAGAAGTACTGGATGAAATAGTTCATAGTGAGAACCGGCAAAATGTCAAGCAGGGGCAGGCTGATGCCGGGCATGGGCAAAGCTTCATCCAGGTCCGCACATCAGCCGGTTGCAGAAGAATATGTTACTCGGCGGCATATGTCGGATGTGTTGAGGCGAGAGGCGGAAGAGACTGAGTTGTTGAGGAGGGAAACGCAGGAAGCGCAACAACGGGCTCGAGTGGCCCAACTACATAATGAACAGCTTCATGCTCGACAAACCGCCTACGAAGCTTTGTTGGGGCAGTTTGTCAGACACTACAACAACAGCCAAGCAAGTAATCCGTTTCCCGTTAACGTTCCCACATTTCCCTCATTTCCCCAACCTCCTTTATTTCCCGCCCCTTATCCCGGCCCTATTCCCTTTCCCAACCCTAACAATTCTAACTTTGACAATTGTTATCGTCCCACCTTTCCCGACTCTACTACATGCCCGGGTTCTAGTTCTAACCCAGGTTCTAGTCCTAATTATGCAATGCCGCCACCCGACCTTAACAAATACATAAGACAAACTAATCCTCATTTGAGCCGCATTCCCGAGAATAATAATGCTAGTAGTGGTGAGGAGGAGGCGGGTTCTTACGAGGAGTCGGACTAGGAGTAGGCGTAGCCGCGTAGGGATGATGTAAGATATTATTATATGTGTTAACTTTGTGAATTGTTAGTAACTTTGTCGAATGGTGTATATTGTCGAATGTTATAACTTTGTGAATTGTTAGTAACTTTGAGGAATAGTATAAGTTTGTGAATTGTTAGTAACTTTGAGGAGTAGTTTAATTTGTATCGTATTTGTTAGTTTAATTTGTATCGTATTTGTCGAATGCAATCGTGGATGAGTAATTTGGTATTGTATCATATTGCCGAATTGGTATTGCGGATATTGGTTGATTTACAGGTTGTGTATTGGTAGATTTTTTCCCCAAAAAATTCCGAAAAAAATCTGGTTCCTGCATTTTTTTTTCATACAGGACAGAATGGGACGACAATGTCGTCCCAAATTGTCAAAGAAATGTAGTCCCATTTTGCTTTGACTGCCACATCACCCGTCCTAGTGGGTCTGATTTTAATTAATACAAACAATTTGGTACGACAATCTCGTACCATTTTGTTTTAAATGTCGTACCATTTTGCATTTCTAAAAACATTTTTCGTATTTAAATAAATCCAAGTAAAAAAAAAGGAAAAAGATTTGGTACGACAATCTCGTACCAAATATGCAAATAAAATGTCGACCCAATTTGTAATTCAGGAGTTGACAGGTATGTGGTCCCCATTAAAATGTCGTCCCATTTTTCTCTATATATGTCGACCCAAATTTTTTTGGGACAAAAGAAAAGGTACGTCTCGACATGCCTTCAATATTTGGGACGAGATTGTAGTCCCAAATCGCTTCTATTTTTGTAGTGTGTTTACTTCTATTTAGTTTACTTTTTTTTACTAAAAAAACTAAAGAACACAATGTTCGTAAATAGAAACATGTATTTATACACCTTGTACTCATATATGTTTTTGACGTTTTTCAACGATAGGTTTTGGACATCAATACTAACATGATGCATCATAGGATTTGTTTGTCGCTAGAACTGAATACAACGGCAAATACGTTGGAATAGACGATGAAAGTACTATGGAACCTACAAACCATGGCCAGACGGCCCGGACCCAAAGATGGGGTTGTTCAACTCATTGGAAAAGAACCCGTTGAGTACGTGAACTGTGCATATGTAATTTGTTGAATTGTTTCGAGAAAAAAGTTATATGTGTGTATATATTTAAAAGTCGTAACAAAAAGTGAAAAAAATTTCCGTTCACATACTCAAATATGATATAATGAAACTGATATGGCATTTTATAGAAAGGAATTTGGTTTAACTTTATTGCAGTCCATATCTGCTAGTGCTGCATAATTATACAGTCAAACACGGAAGAGAGAGACGTATCAAAATGCAGTGAGTTTCAAATATTTGCACACATTTCTTAACATAATTAAACGTGAAAATCTTCTGAAGTCGACATCAAGATTTTGTTGCTTACAAGAATTGAAAGGTTTATCAAGTCGACATCAAGATTTTGTTGCTTACAAGAATTGAAAGGTTTATCGAGTGCTATATGCATGGGTAAGTAATAATTTAAGTCGAGAACCTTGTAAAGCCATCATAAAGGTTGTAAAAGAAAGTAAACGTTATTGTCAACTAAAACTTTGATAATCATAGTCGACGTGTTGGACGTGTGTATATATATATATATATATATATATATATATATATATATATATATATAGGGGAGCTTTATTTTCAGAACCCTGTTAAGTGCGGGAACTGCGAGAACTCCAAATTTGCATTAGAAAACGTGCATGTTCATATAAAACATGTATGTTTTCTTACATACACCTTAATACACATACCTGCGTATTAAGGTGTATGTAAGAAAATATACATGTTTTATATGAACATGCATGTTTTCTAATGCAAAATTGGAGTTCTCGCAGTTCCCGCACTTAACAAGGTTCTGAAAATAAAAACCATTTTGCATTGATCTGTTGCACTTAACAGGTTTTATATGAACATGTGTGTTACTCAAGTATGTGTATTAAGGTGTATGTAAGAAAACATACAAGTTTTATATGAACATGCATGTTTTCTAATGCAAAATTGGAGTTCTCGCAGTTCCCGCACTTAACAGGGTTCTCAAAATAAAGATACACTATATATATATATATATATATATATATATATATATATATATATATATATATATATTTTAAAACGGCAAGTGGTGCAGTCGATGGAGCTCCGACTAACACCCTGGGCCAGCCTGTACTGATTACCCATCCCACCTGGAATGGGGATCTCCCTAGGTCAACTTTCAGAAAATTAACAGTAAAAGAGAGACATCACGAAGTTTAGACAATTTACGGTACATAATGTCTTAATGTTTATTCATGCATAGTTATCAATTAATAAGATCATAAATTTAAAGTTTATCAAACGTATATAAGACAAACAATTGTTTGGTCGAGTCTAAGATGATATAGGACCAGAGAAATGGATGTATTACCATTGTTAGGTGATCATAACTTCCTTGGAATCAAATATTTCTAGCTTCTCCAAGTCTACGTAGCAACATGTTCATCAGCATCCATTTGATGCCTAATTATAAGCATCTCAAATATGCTTAAGTTTTGAAAGTGATCGTAGGTTGCATGGAATCAAGCTCAAGTTGTTCCAAGCTGGTTCCAAATCAAGTATTAAAGATGCTTAAACTTCAAGGTTCTAGTTGTTTAACATCTACTATTGTGAAATTTTATAAAGCTTCATACATTTAATACTTTTTACCACTTCAACAATTTATAAAGATTTTGAGTTGATAAACCTATTTCTCTTATGGTATAAATATTTTAAAGCTTTATCCCTCCGTCTCATATTAAATGTCAACTTTTAACTTTTTGAGTTTTTTTTCTTTAAATTTGACTTTAAATATTTTTGTTTGTATTATATAATATTTGATGAAAATTATATCAACAAAAATACATTTAAAACACACTTCATTCATATATTTTGCATCAAATATTATATAACACAAACAAAAATATTTAAAGTCAAAGTTGATAAAAGAAGACTTTAAAAAGTCAAAGTGGACATTTAATATGGGACAGGGGTAGTAATTATTTCACATAACAAATACATTAAATGTTCCAAAGAGGTCTAACGTTTAAGGCATGCCTTCTGGACTGATCCTTGGTTGTTGAATGTGCCGCTGATGACCATTTGCCCTCGGTTATTTCGGTTAGAGTCTGCCAAAAGATGCAAGATTAGCGACAGGCTGTTGCTCATGGGCACTGGTTTTTCGAGGGTCTGGGGTTGGAAAAGAGAGGATTTTTCGGTGGAAGAAGGGGCTGAATTGACTGCCCTGAACAGTCTATTGGATGCTGCTGTGCTGTCGGACTCGTGTGATAAATGGGAATGGGTTGGGGCTGGAGACAAGATGTTCTCGGTGGGTGTTGTCAGGAAGCTCTTGTATAGCAATATGGATTTCAGTAATACTTCGGTTTTCGAGTGGTGTAAATGGATTCTGAAAAAGTGAAATATCTTTGGGTGGCGGGTGGAGATGGAGAAGATTCCTACGGCGACGGCGTTGAGGTATAGAAGTATCCAGATTGCGGATGTCTCTTGTCTTGCGGATGTCTCTTGTCCGCTTTGTGGAGAGGCGGATGAGTCGGTGGATCACTTTTTTACTGGTTGTAGTTTCGCGACCGTTCTTTGGCAACATGTCTCCACTTGGTGCAAGGTTCAGAACTTGTTTGTTTTCTCGGTCAAGGATCTTTTTGAGGTCCATAAGTTCGTAGGGCTGTCGGGGAAAGCTAAGGACATTTTCTATGGCATAATTATTATTGGGTGTTGGAGCATTTGGAGGGCGAGAAACCGTCTCAAGTTTCAAAGTAAGAAGGCGAGAATGGAGGTCATAATCGGCGAAGTTAAAGCGTTGGGTTTTCTTTGGGCTAAACATAGAGCTAAGTTTTCGGCCTTGTCTTGGGGCGATTGGTGTAACTTTGTAATTATGTGAGTTTGTTTCTGTAGTGTGTTGTGCCTCCCCGTTTTGTGGGTTGGTGGTTTTTAATGAAATATACCGTTAAAAAAAAAAACGTTTAAGACATTTTCATGCTATGTAATCATTGTTAGACAATGAATAAACCCCGTTGCCACAACTTTATTAATCATCAACTATTTATGGAGTACATATAAGAAGCAATATTAAAACTCTAATGTACCCTAACCCACACCTGGGCTTGGGCCAGCTATCTATTAGTTAATAATTATTAAATAAAAATCTACTATGGTTGAAACAAAACATGGACCTTTTCAAGTTTTATAAACCTATACTTAAACCTCCCATAGTAAATGCTCTTAAAGCTAAATGCTATTTAATGCTTACATTGCTAAAAACTTATTTTCTAACAATGCCGACTACTTTTACATTGATGTGCAAAATGCATAGAATTGCTGAAAATATGCTAAAAGGGAACTTTCTTACTTAGGGTGGAGGTTTTGTTTAAAGTTTTTTTCTACTATCACATCAGCTCCACATCATTAAAAAAAACATTTAATTTATCATTCCTCTCAACTATTGCAACACTTTCTCTCTTTTTCCTTAACTTTTTTTTTTCTATTTTTTATCATTTAAAAATATCCTCAATACACACACAATCACCCACAATAACCAATAAAATACACGCACAATCACCCACAACAACTAATAATACAAAGTCCCTCTCCTCAGAAGTGTATTATCTCACTTCTCTCTCCTCAAAACTCTTGGGACTATAGTCCCGCAAAGGAAAAGAAAGGGGATTTTCCCTAAGGCTGATGCTAATGGGATCAGTTGCCTCCTCTCCAACCGAATTGGTGACCGAGTTCCTGCCACTAGCTCAACCTTTGGCAACTGAGTGTGACCTCAACCTTTTGCAAAATTAGTTTGGACAGACAACCGAAACATTTAATCTCTTTTGTGTGTAATTTTTTTATTAGTTTTTGTGGGGTATATTTTTTGTTGTGGTTGCAGTCGCCTTATTAGCAAATTGTGGTTGGGTGTAGTCTGGCAGAGAGAAAGTTGATGTGCCAGAGGGTAACCACAATATTTATGTTTTCCATTAGCATCGACTTTAGGGGGAAAAAAGAAGGTGTGGTGTTTGCTCTTACATCTCATATGGCCATATGAAAGAACTGACTACTTGAATGTTACACTTGATATTGCATTGTGAGGCAATTCCTTTTATACAAAAAAGACACCATTTTTGAACAAGTTATATTTAATAATCAGAATAGAAGAATCAGCTCGATACATGTTGAAGTAAAAACCTGCAACTCCTTCGAGGATGGAGTCAGATCTTCCGGACAAGGTCTTGCTGAGGTTCCGAAGTACCTACATGGTATGTGCTTATTCACATACCTTTTATTTACCAAATTAAGACCAAAATGACCAAAAACTATCATAAATGCCAAAGATATTATGTTTTTGTGTTTGTTTATATGCAGGTACGGATATTTAGAAAAAGGACAAAAATCAAAGAAAACCCAGAAAAAACCGAGCACGAGATATAGAAAAGATATTTAAAGCCGAAGCCGGGAAGTTTATGTCATTCAGATCCTTGAAGAATCAAAATATTACAAGAATGGCCCTTGGATCTATTTTGGAAAAGTGGCAGATTTGGTCCCTAACTGTTTAAATCCATTTCCAAATCTAATCCTTTTATACCAAAATCCTTAAATAATAAACCCACAAAAACAAACCCAACACAAAATAAACCCAGCCCACTATCTGATGAAGCGAAAAGTGTACCGCTTTTAGGGGGTCATTTAAGCCCTAAATCGTATTTATTTGATCAAATATTGCCCTAAATCGTTCCTTTTGTCATTTTAGGTACTTTGGAGAAGAAATCTGGAAAAGGAAGCATTTTGGACGTTTTTGGAGCATAAAAGTGAAGAAAACGGCAAAGTCTCAAAATTATGCTGGAAAGTACCTTTGACGGCGTCAGGGATTGGCCCAGACGGCGTCACGGCTTGGCAAAAAAGATGGATATGAAAATTACTCATGATAAGCCAGAGAATTTCACAAGGGAAAATCTGACGGCGACACCCTTTGAAGTGATCAAGGTCGTCACGGTTTAAGCTAAAGAGGGACGGCGTCAAGCTCATTTCTGACGGCGTCAAGCTTTGATAAGCCAGAGCGGATTTTGGAGGTCTAAAGAGGGACGGCGTCAGGAAGGCCATCCGGGAACCCTAGACACGGCGAGGTGACAGCGTCAAGATCTATAACGTGACGCCGTCAGCCCTTAAACTCTATATATAGTTTTGCAATTTTTTGTCATTAGTGTGCAACTTTGTGAGGAAAAACCCTAAAGACGAATTTCTGCCATTTTTAAGGGTTTTCATACCCTTGGATCTCCCATGTTTAATTAAAGATAAGTGTTCATTTAATCAATCAATATGTCTATGTGTTGTTTGATTATATCTTGTTCTTGTCTTTTGATTAACATGCTAGGCTAGATTTATCTTGTGTTTGCTTAGATCTAATGAAACCTAGCTATTGATTATTGGTTATTAGTGTGTTATTAATTGTATTGGATGATTGTTCATCGATGTTAGGCTTAAGAAAACTGGCTAACTTCCTATACGGTAACTTGCTTGAACGTCTTAAGAAACATGAACCAATGCGTACTAAGGTTTTTATGGTTGTATTTAATGCATGAGCGAATTCTAGTGATCCCATGTTAGGAGCTTCCTAGCCGGCTCGACATAGGAGTGAAGTAGGAGCTCATAGAGTTGGGGAAGTACGTACGCCACCCCACGATTGGTATTAAGGAATACATCCGTCATCCACGCAATTAATACACACTAATCAACCGGTAAAAGATAGTTAGGGAGTAAGGAAATCTAAGTAAACACATTTCTCTCCACATAAGTTTCACAACCTTTTCATTTTCAGTTATTTTATTTTATTTGCATTCGTAGTTATTTGGGTTAGTTGACTAGCAACTAATTCCGCCCACTCCTTCAAACCCGAGATTTTACTTGCTTTCATAAAAAATATAAAAAATACAAAAAAGAATCTTCTCTCACCCTTAGACCTAATTAGAGTAGTTTTTCAATCCTAACGACACTATTCCCTGTGGAGAACGATCAATCCCCCGTACTTACCACTACACTATACTACATCGGTCATGTACACTGCCTGGTGGGGTTGTAAGCCTCTTGAGATCCCTCGAGAGGTAAAACCTGTTGTAAGGTCGCAAAACCACGCATCACTATCCCTTTTAAATAAATAAAACCCGGATCTCTTTTACCCAACCAAACCCGAATCCAGAAAACACCCTACCCCACCCGGTCAAACCCCACAATATTTCCCAGTCAAAAAAAAAAAAAAAAAAAAAAAAAAAAAAAAAAAAAAAACTCACCCGCGCTTTGTTCTTCCCCAATTTACCCAGGATAAACCCTAATTAACCGTTCCAAAAAATTACCACAATTAAGGGTACTATTGTACTTCACCCTCGATTATAGAAGAAACCTGACATGTCAGACTGACAAGTCAGCAATCCCATTGCAATCCGAGCATTTTGATTGGTCGATAGTGCGTGGAAGTTTGATCCAAGGGCTGAGGTTGCAAGATTATTGTCCAAGGAATGATCTAAGGCTGTTATCATCTCAAAAGAAGCACAAAAGTGGCAAGGATCGATGACATGGCAGCCTAGAAGCCTCCTAGCTCGGCTATAAATACCCCCTCCTCTTCCTCATTTGAAGTAGTTTTTAGAGTAGTGTTATGCTGTTAGTTTAGTTTCTGAATTGTATTTTCAGTTTTCAAATAGTGTAATCAAGCTTCGTTTAACGAAATTCTAGTTTTATGTTTTAATCCTTATTGCTTATTCAATCTCATTTTCATTTACAGTTGTTAATTAAGCTGTGTTACTGTTTTATAAGCTATTTTTACCTTAGTATAAGCTTTTCAACTTTCATATTTCATTATTCTTCAATTTATCCCAAAAATCCAAAAATACAGAAAAATTCTCAAAAAAAATTCAAAAATATCTAAAATCCAGCTTCAACAAGCTATTTACAGTTAGAATAAGCTCATATAAGCTCTCTAGCTTATTGTGAGTGATAGATAAGTTCCAAGGCTGTTTCTATCTCAAAAATCCAAAAAGTCAACCAAAAGTCAACTTTACTGTTCAATTAAGCTGCTGGAAGAATAAGCTGTTCTGGAAGAGCTTATTGGTGTTTCATTGGCTTATGTGATAAGCCTGGGTATTTAGTTTGGATTGGTTCAGATTGGTTTCACACATAAGTTCTACTTGTAAGCATCATTTCATCCTCAATTTATAGCTATTAACTGTGCTATTGCTTATTCCTAGATATTCAGTGCTATTTTGAGTAGTAGTAGTTATTTTGATCTTCATTTAGCTTATTAATTAGTAGTTGTAAGGTTTAGTCTCAATTTGATCTTGTAAGTCATTAAAAAGCAAAATCAGTCACATAGGGATTAGCTTAATAAAGTGCTTATTTCATAATCTAGAGTTGCTAATTAGTTGATATATAAGTCAGATAATTAATAGTTAAGCAGTATTGTGGCTTAAATTAGAGGTTTGTAGTGTAAAAGTTTCATTTCAGTTTCAAAAGTAGTGTTTAGCAAATAGCTTGTTCTTGTTCAAAATTGGAGGGTACTGTTCATTTACCATTTGATTAGATTAGATTGAGCTTATTTTAGGATAGATAAGCTGTTATTGATAAGTCTTAAGTTGCTTTGATACATTTTGAGGATTTGTGTTGATAAGTGCAATATTAGAGTCTCAATTGCCCTTATAAGCTCCCTATAAGCCTAAGCTTATTTGGCACTTAATTTTGGCAAACTTAGGTATAATATGGTGAATCTAGTGTAGGTGCAAAGATTGGAACTGTTTCATTAAGTTTGTAAAGAGTTGAGGCCATATTCCCAAATCTGCTGCATCAGTATTGCAGCCTGCACCACCAGTCCTTGTTCAACCTAGCTTCTTTGTTGCTCTTTTTCTGCTTATCCTCTTATTCTATTTGCCTGAAAATTGGTTTCTGAGTAGTTGATAGTATAAGCTTTTAGGTTCTGAGCTTGTATTTCACCTTGTAACTTATTCTTTAGCTTATTGTTGGTCTGCAAGTTCCCCCATTAGATTGCTCTTAGCCTGCATCAGATTTAAGTTTCTATAGTATCTGTTCTTGGCTTAAATTGAATAAGCAATTGGTTATAGAATTTGGGCATTCTCAGTTTGCAAGTAGCCTATAGCACTAGCTTTTAGAATCTGCTCTTATATTTCCCCAATCAGCTTTTATCTAGCTTCTAGAGTGGCTTAAAGTAGGGAGTTTAATCATTTGCTTCTACACAATTTTTGCAACTGCTCAACTGCTTATTGGCTATACCAGAGTGCTTATTTGGTCTTATAAAGTTGTTTCAAGCTTGAATTAGTATGCTTATCTGTATTTGAGCTTTTGGTAGAATTTGGTGTTGAAGTGCTTATATTAAGTGCTTATTTCAAACAGCTTTTTGCACAAACTGCTTATTAGGGGTCAGAAAAGTTCTATTTTCATTTTTATTAGATTCTAAATATCATTTAAGATTTTTATGCAAAATTTCATAATTTTCCAAATCAGTTTGTTATTTTTAATCATTTAATTACTTTCTTTTAGTTTTTAATTCATAAAAAATAAATAAAAAATCAAAAAAATATAATTCTTTTTTCTAAATTTTTTTTTTAATATTTAGCACTTAGGAAAATTATTTTTAAATTTTTAGGGCTTATAATTTAAAATTTCATTATTTAGTTTCGTTTTTAGAATTCGTAACATTCGTTTTAAAGTTTAATTTGCATTTTAGAATTAGTGTGCTTAGTTTGCTTGTACCCTTAGTTTAATTACTTGTTTTTACTTGTTATTTCACATTCGTAGTGTAAAAACCCCAAAACATCACTCTTTATTCACTTTTCACCACACTTTTCGACACCGTAAACGACGACTCGACTTCAACCTTTGTTGGGACTACGACCCGGGGAAATACATTCGTTGTATTTTCTTTGGAAAATAAATATACTTAAAACGAAAAATCAAAAATGGCGCCGCTGCCCGGGGAAGGCTCACGAAGAGTTTGAATTTCGTTCGTTGAATCGTGTTTTGAAGACCCTTCCTCGGAAGTTCTTTGTTTTTATAAAAAGAAAAAAATACAAAAAGAAAATAAATAAAACACTTTTCCTAAGGTGTTTTCAAAAATACAAAAATAATATAACCTCACTTTTCTGAAAGTGTTGTAAACCATTTCGAATAAACAACAAAAGAGATCGTTAAGTTAAACGTTACTCGAATTATTTCTTTACTACAACCTATACACGGGGTTTAAGGAGGTCTTGACATTAAATTGCAGACCGAAAAGAGATCCATTCTTCTCTTCCGCCACGCTGCGCGTAGTTTTGAAAGAAACAAGTACGGTTGATCGAACGATCACCAAAAAGATAATAAATCTAATTTTTCCTTAATAAAAATCCAAAAATATTTTATTTTCAAATTTGGTTTTTCATTTTAACTTTTTGTTTCTTTTTGGTGTATGCGCACCCGTTCTTCTTCTTCTCCCAATCTTCTTTCACCTCTCTCAAATCCCGAGAGAATTATCCGTCACAATCACCGTGTTGATTTCCCAACCGTTGAGGAAATGAACAACAACGATCAACCCCCGCCGATGGGTGGCAATCAAGATCATATGCCAGCTCCCGATCTCCGAACGATGGAGGAGTTGTGCCAGCCTACAATGCTTGGACGTGGTGGCCCGATTGCCCCCCTCAATATCCAAGCCACAGATTTTGGACTTAAACATCAAATGATCCAACAAGTCCAAAATTCTTGCCAATTTCACGGTTTGCCGGGTGACGATGCAAACAAGCATCTTGACAAATTCATAATCGTCACCCAAAGTATGAAACACAATGGGGTCACCGATGACGCCCTTCGTCTATATCTCTTCCCATATTCCTTGACGCATCATGCCACCGCATGGTTTGATCGCCTTCCCAAGAACTTCATTCACACTTTTGATGAGATGGTTTCAAAGTTCTTGGCGAAATATTTCCCACTGTCGATGGTGACGAAATTAAGGAATGGGATTAACAATTTCCGTCAGCTTCCCGATGAATCCTTATTTGAGGCATGGGAACGCTACAAACTCTCGATTGATCGGTGTCCTAACCATAATATGTTATTGGTCACCATTATAGACACATTCTATAATGGTTTGACATTACGACACCGTGATACGATAAATGCTGCAGCCGGAGGTACTTTCATGAAAAGACGTCCAGAAGAGTGCTATGATCTCATTGAAAACATGACTACCCATCATAATTATTGGGATTCCTCTGCCGAGAGGAATGAGTCAACTAGAGCTGACACTTCTTCTTCTACCTCCGAGATAGCTGCTCTTTCTAAGCAGATGAATGATATGTCCACTGCTATCTTAAGAATACATCAAAGTTTGAATCAAAACAACAACAATCAGCAAGTCAATGTTGTCAATCAAAGTTGTGAAACTTGTGGTGGTCCACATCCGTATTTCGAGTGCCCAGCCTCCGGTGGCTACACTCAAGAGAATGTGTATGCTGCTACGGGAAATTTCAACGCGGGAGGTAACGGTTACCAACCACAATGAGACCGTAATCTTCTCAGCTACCGTTCAAACAATTATCTTGGACCACCCGGTTTCAATTCAAATCAAAACCAAAATGTGCCAAATAGAAATAATCATAATCAAAATAGGGTGAATCATGGTTACCAGAATCAAGGAAATTTTAACCAGGGAAATTTTCAAAATCAGGGAAATTATAATGATAGTCGTTTCAAAACGCGTCAAAAGTCAAACCTCTTCACGAAGAAAAGTCAACTCGCGACGGTTCAACGCGACAATCGATTTAATAAACGGATAAGCGTGTACCCGGGTCGTTCTCCCTGCGAGGCATGAAATTGAGAATATCGTTTTCGGTTTGTAATTAAAGTGCTTGAAATAACGAGGGTTGATTGGGTTACTAAAATCTACTAACACGAAAAATAAATAACGTAAAACGGAAACTACGAACGAGTAAAAACGTCAAAATATTTAAAAATTAACCCTACGAGTACCAAAATAATTTTCCTACGACTTAAATATAAAAAGAAAATTTTGAAAAAAAAGAAAAATATTTTTTTGACTTTTTAATAATTTTTTATAAATTAAAAACTATTTAAAAGAAAATAATTGATTAAAAATACTAAATGGAAAAAGAAAATTCTGAAATTTTTTTCTAAAATACTTAATACTAAGCTTGAGCTATGAAAAATATAAAAAGTGAAAATGCTTTTTTAAATAAGCCGAAAATAAGCAACAGCTCACAATAAGCTAAAAAGAAAAAAATAAAAATAAAAGGGTTTTAACTAAAATTTTGTAAGGTTTAACAAAGAAAAGAAGTGAGTGCAGTGGTTGGTTGCTTGTGTTGTGATTGGACTGACCTGGGTTCGAACCCCAGAGGTCAGTTTTTTGCAATTTAATTTTTTTTCTTTGACTTTCTTTTAGAAGCTTAAAGCAACAAGAACATTTATAACAGCAAACTATTTAAAACACACAAATAAACCAGAAATAAGCTCAAAACAGAAATAAGCTCAAACAGATAAATATGAACTTCTAATCTCTTTGTAAAACGAAATTCAGATTCTAGAATCTAATTTATCTATCTCAGTACACCAACAAACTTCAACAAACTTAAAATCATAAACTCAGAATACAAACAACAACAACTAATAAAAACTTTTTAAACTAGAAATATTTCTTTAAACTCTGTTGACAATTTGCTCAATTCTTAAAACTAGATTTTCCATATTTCAATAATAGAACAAAAACCAAACTTAAAAGCAGAACTACATCAAGCACTTAAAACTTCAACATAAACTACATCAAGCACTTAAAACTTAATCTACCTATTCTAACTGACATCAACCAACATTTTGCAAACCAAATAAGCAGAAAAAGTAAGCAAAGATAAGCAGAAACTAGGCAGTAACATCAGCAGTTGACCAAAGTTGACCAAGAACAAAAAAAAAATTAAACTGATAACACCCTGACTAACCTAACTACCAGCAACTACATAATAGAATTCAAATGAGCATAAAAAATCAAAATAAACACAAAGAAGCAGTAAACATAATAATAAGCTAAAAAAAACAATTTAATTCAAAACTGACTTCTATTAAATAAAAGTAAATTACAACTGAAATAAAATAAGAAAATTACAAATACCTTAAAATAAATAGCTAAAATAAACCTCCGTTCGACTCGACTGCTACTATCCTATTTATACTAAAAGAAATACAAAAAAATGAACTAGGGTTTCTGCTTGTTGTCTTCATCTTGAACTCGTTTACAACCCTTGGATTATCTTGTTCTCCACTTCTTTGATTCTTGGCCGTTAGATGAAAGGTGTGGTCCTTGGAAGATGAGGTGGAGGGGGGTTGAGACAACACCCATGTGGGTGTCTATTGGACGGTAGTGGAGGTGATGGTGACTGGTTTGGTGTTTAAGGATTAATGGCGGGATAATGAGGGATTGAAGAAGATAAATGGTGGGTTGGGGAATTAGGGTTAGTTCGATTGGGTATTTGACCAGGAAAGAGGGATTTGACCATCCTTATTGACCCCGTATTATTAGTAGTTGTGGATGGGTGGGTCGGGTTTGTGGGTGAGTGGGCTTATGGGTTTTGTTTTAGATTTATATGGGCCGGTGGGATAAATGGATTGGGGTTGGTGGGTTTGTTTAAGTTTAGTGGGATGGGTTAATGTTTGGTCCGGTTTGTGTAGTATTTGTAGGATAGTTTAGTTTAAGGATTTTAAAAAGGACCAATGTGTAATTGTTGTAAACTTCAAGGGACCAATCTTGCCAAACCTTCAAATTTAATCAAGGGACCATTTTTGCCAACAAGTAATAATCCAAGGGTCATTTTGAAATTTCTTGAGCTCGAATCAAATCCATATGAAAAACGACTTTCCCGGCTTTGGTTTTCGGCTCTTTTCCAAATCAAGCTCGGTTTTGTCCGTATTTGCCCCGTTTTCAATCCTTTTGTACCTGCAACACATAAAACACAATCCAAGGATATATGTAACAATATTTGGTCCATTTGGGTGTTTTTGGTCATTTTTGTGGGGTTTTCCGGGTATAAAATGATGAGTAAAAGGCCACTCATCAATCCCCCACACTAAGCAATTGCTAGTCCCTAGCAATCCGATCATATAAAATAATGAAAGGATTAAAAATATCAAGGTTACCAAAAATATACCATCCCGTTTTGACTTTATTATAAAATGCAAGTAAATTAAACGAGATAAAACGTAAATAATATGCTTGATTTTCAAAAGTGGCATCATGGAACGGGAATCACACAAAATGGGTGACTCCGTGGAAGTGTAATCGTCATCCTCTTTTTATACTTCCCAACTAAGTCTAAAACCCTTGCGCAAACGTTTTTGTAAAATGCTAACACTACTTATATTAGCAACCTATATAAGCCGAGACTTAACTTTTCACTCCCACAATTATTCATAAGTTAGGTGTGTGTGCTTGTTTTCAAAGTTTTGATCGTAAAAATCGACATTTATTAGGGTTAAAAACCGACAATGATTTAGAAATTAGAGATTCAAAGGTGAGATCACTCCATGTAGCGACTTTCTTCTCAGCTTATCCTTAGTAAACTTAGGAGGCTAGGTTTTTACACCCTCGAGAATAGTATCGGAGCTCACGGGATCTTTGAAGTCAACAATTTCTAAATCACCGTCCAACTTTTAGACAATATTGACGAATACTAGTTCAACTTTCGATTTAAATTTAAGAAGAAGCAAGTTTCTCACACTTATTCATAAACAAACATAAACATTTTTTCATTTTTCATTACTTTTTCACTTTTTTTTTTTTTTTTTTTTTTCACTAACTTTTTACTTGTGTACCCTAAACGACGGAGCTTCACGGTTTAGTTCCAAGACCTTACACCTTTCGGAATAAAGGATCCAAGGGCCGTTACAACAGAGTGTTCCAAGACTCTAGACATTCCTGAAATGAGGATCCAAGGTGGTTAGACCAAGACCTTACACATTCCTGAACTAGAGGTCCAAGGGCCGGTGCAAGAGGGTAGCCAAGACCTAAACGCCTTCCGGAAATAAGGATCCAAGGCCCGATCTCGAATCCGTAGCTTAGAGCACTTATTTATTCATACTTAAAACTTTAACTTTGCAACTTTCAAGCAACGTCTCACTTTCATTTTGCATTCTTATTATGTTTTTAAGAAAGTATGCTTGTTCCAAAATTTAAATAAAACTTTGAACTAGTATTCTAAATCAAGATTGTATAAAAATTTATTTG